>VYXC01000680.1:0-137957 GCA_013397175.1 Platysteira castanea
TTTAATATATTTTTTATATTTCAAGATATTTTTTGGAGGTGTTTTTTTTTTACTGTTATGACAATTATACCAGTGCATCTGTTAAACTGAAAAGCTGAATATTTTTAAATGAAACAAAACTGTGTCTAAAGCTTCTCCTATTCAGTGTTTCTTGTATATGAGATATTTTCTGGTCACAATAAAAAGTTCCCTCTACTGACATGGAGGAAGAAATGGTCAACTAAGAACAAATAATAAGCCTTAGTTAGAAGGGTTATAGCTATAATAAAAAACTATAAAGGCTGTGCCAGTTTAGTGCTAATGCTTACTTGGAAGAAAAGTGGGTTATTGATTGGAAATTTGTTGTAGGATTATTATTGTAGCTTCACTTTTATTGTTTTCTTGAAGCATAGCTTTGCACACCCATGGTCATTTAATCATCAATTAATTTAGAAAAAAGAAAAATGTTGGAAACAATGTTAAAGAAAATAATTTCTATAGTCGTTCAGGCATCCAGAAAGTGTTATAAATATTAGATAAGCAGTAATACCTGGAAACTAAAACTGAACTGGAATGCAGGGATGATCTCAAGAAATGGGCAGATTTAATTCTCCAAACTTTTATATAATATCAGTCTGTGATTGTACTTTCAGAGATTTCAAAGCAATGCACGAAAAGTAACTCCATTTTCTGGCTAACATGATGGCTCTTGGCTCATTAATGGAAACACGGAAAGTGAGAATTGAAGATATGTATAAAAATGAGGATCCAGCAGCACAGTCCATACTCACAGGGAGAATCATTGATTCCCCTGGCTTATCTGAGAGGTCCAGAAACAATTTTTCAGAGATATGATTTTTAATGACCTATAAAACCAGGCTTACAATAATTAAAATTTGAGGAATGTCTCTGAAATTACTGATGAAAAAAAATATAAATAAGGAATCTTAAGAAGTAAAACTTGTGTAAGAAGTAAAATGGCTTGATTTGAGTTTCTTTTTTAATCAGAGGAGAGAGCTATTTCTTTGGTTCTGAAGGGTGAGGAGAATTGTGCAAACCCAGTTTTTCTGCTGAAAACCTGAATTCTGGCCAAGTAGCTTAAACTGTACATTTTATATTGATTATTAAAGTTAGGAAAAATGAACATCACTGTTTTGATACATATATTTTTGGTGATATGCTAAATTTGAAGTTAATTTCGGATGGGATTCTCTGCAAATTTTCTTTGTGAAAATGTCAACTTTATTCTGGTGAGGGATAAGGTTAATTTTTTAAACTGTGAAAATACATGAAGGACAAGTAAAAAATTATTAGAACAATTTATAATAAATTTGAACATTATAAATTTACACACATTTTGTGTATATAACTAGAGTACATGCCACTTACATGTAAAATTATATACATATTTTATCAGTAGTATTTTGTGTTTTGCAACAGCAGATTGCAAGTCATGTTAATTTTCTGTTTAGTCTCTTCATCTAGTGTAATTTCAGTTTCCTGTTTAGAATAATTCATTAGACAAATTGCTTTTCAGTTGGAAAGTCAAATGCGCTCTCTCTTTGTTCACAACAGTGTAGCTTGTTGTCCTTCCTGTAAGTGGCCCTTCTGGAAACCATAGCCCTTGAACAGTTGCTGATAGCACTGCAAAAATACCTCGTGTAAAATGAAACTCACTGTGTTCTTATTGATTTTACTACAGATGCCACTTATCCACATGATAGTCAAACTCCACTTTGTTACGGTCTGTGCAGGGTAATTCACGCGTCAGTGCTCCAAACGTGCAGTTGTAATATAGTGGTACCTGAGGCCTCAGAGTTACATACCAGGTAGATAAAATTTGCTGATTTTACAAACTCTAGTTCGTGCCTTCTCAGTAGAATCCATCTTTGTTTCACTTCAGCACTCACAAGCTGAGTCACAGAATAGCTGGGGTTGGAAGGGAACACTGGAGATCATCCAGCCCAACGCCTCTGCCAAGGCATGGTCACCTCGAGCAAGTGACACAGGAACATGTCCTGGTGGGTTTGAAAGTCTCCAGAGTGAGAGACCCCATGACTTCCCTGGGCAGCCCATTCCAGTGCTCTCCTACTCTCAATGTAAAGAAGTTCTTCTTCATGTTGAGGTGAAACATCTTGTGTTTTATTTTATGGCTGTTACTCCCCATGCTGTCGCTGGGCAGAAAAGTTAGGCTCCATCCACCTGGCACCTGCCTTCGAGATATTTATGAGCATTGATGAGATTCTCTCTCAGGCTTCTCTTCTCCAGACTGAACAGGCCCAGTTCCCACAGTCTCTCCTCATAAGAGAGATACTCCAGTCCTTTAATAATTTTCGTGGCCTTTTCTGGACTTGCTCCAGTAGCTCCTTGTCTTTCTTGAACTGTGGAGACCAGAACTGAACACAATACTTGAGGTGTGGCCTCACCAGGGCTGTGTAGAGGGGGAGAATCAGCTCCCTGAACCTCCCTTCAATAACATAAACATTTATGCTTGCTTTGTGCATATCATTAAGAGATTTAACTGAAAAATAACCCAGCTATTCAGAAACCTAATTATATTATAGCAGATAGAACCTAACCTTTATACCATAAAATAAATACAATTGTACAGAAGAAGAATGTGTGTGTACAAGAGAAAGCACAAATGAGTGTGATATTTTTATCTATTTCCATTTTCTTGTTTGGACTACTGCATATGTATAAATTAAGGATTGACAGATTTTTTAAAAATTGTTTTTAATGCTATTTAAGGGACTTCAGACATACATCTCAAAGCAAAGGAACTAAATGTGACTAAATCTCCTCAGCAGCTGTGAAAATCTTAATCATGACTGGTAAATTGTGCAATAGCTAATTCCTGAATCAGCCAAAGCATATGAGAAGCTAAACTGCAGAGGGTCGATATATGTCAATAGAAGTAAATATTATTCTGTACAAATCTAATTGCTCAACCGATTTTTTTCTTTTTTTGTACTTTACTTCTATGAAATGACATACCTGTAGTAGGTTTAAATTGTAAGGGCTAAAGAAACAAACTTAGTTCGAAAATATAGTCTGTCATTACAGCTTTACTTAGTGTGTCTGACACACTTGAGGGTTTACATTTTCATCCCGTGATTCCTTATGAACTTCAGCAAGACAATTTTCAAGTGTGACTATAAACACAGGATTGGCAGATAGAACAGTTTAAGTCTTCAGAGGTGCATCCAGGTTCCCTCTGTGTAAATTTCCTGCGATTGAATGACTGCAACTCTTTGCAAATAAATTTAAACTTTGTTTTGAAATAAAATATTCCCATTTGTGGCTACTTTAACAGACGATAAATTGTTGCTTAATTAATTTTAATTTTCTTCCTTTCCTTTTTACCTTTGTGTGGTATAATTTCATCTGTCTTCCGTAGTACATTGAACAAGTGAAAATATTGAGGTAGAAAGAAAAGTAATAGAAAGGCTAGCATGTGCACCTAAAATTCAGGTTCCGAGTTTTATATCAACTATTTCTAAAGCCATAACCAACAAAAGAAATAAAGTTTATATATGCTTTCAATAAAATGCCTCTACTGCATAGATAAAATACAATGTACTGCAAAAATACATTTATATTTTGTAACTCAAGATACAGGGAATAAACATTGCACTAGCAAAACAATATAAAACAAGCAATATTTTTGTCTAGTGATACATAAAACTAATAAATAATATTAATATGTTAATGAAGGGCTATAATGGCTGCTATCGTGCTTACAGTTATAGGAAAGAATAGTCTAGTTGCTTCAAACAATTCATTTTGTAACTATTTTTCATCTTTTTGTTCACAGAAAGAGAACACACCAAACTGTGCTTGGCAGGTCATTGAGTAAAAAATTTTAAACTAAATTTATTGTGACTATGATACCAAAGTACGGGGATAGAAGCCACATCCATAACTTTTGTCATTAAGTTTTACTTATTACTAGCAGGCTTTCTCCAAGATCTACCCCTTATTAACTGCTAGAGATACCATTCACTCACGAGAGATTTAATGTCATTGGTCACAAACTTATTCACCCCGAATTCCAGTTTGCAGAGCTTTTCCTTTGCTGTAACTGAAGGCAGAACTATCTTAGTCACTAAAGCACATATTTGTTTCTAATGAAATTTTAGACCTTTGAACACCCAAACAGCAACCACAAAAACCCCTTCAAAACTGAAACTTGCATTTTTAGCTCCTTTCAGTACAACATGATCTCTTTCAACTAACGTTTGATTTGAACCAGTCGCAGTTCAGTAAGATACGATGCAGATCCCACACTACAAATCTTCCTTTGAAAAGGAAATAGTACTTCACTGGAAGAGGTGATACTCTGAAATACAAAATTCTGAACTAGCACTCATGGCTATATTTGGTTGTTTCTCCTCCCAAACTATGAGTGGTGTTCAGTATATCCTTCCTATGACATCCCACACTTTTCTCACTTCTAGAAAAGCAATTATGTTTTCCTCAGTGTTTTTAACTCCATGAGCGAAACCCAATACATATTAATTAGGTACATAATAATTTTTTTAAAAATCAAAATGTTAATTTTTCTTATAAATTTGAATGTAAGAAATGCAAACATATGCTATTTGATGTTTCCTCACAATCATTGCATCTGATTTAAAATTTGTAATTGGGTCCCTTGCAAGTGATTATTCCACTGTGATAATCTTGCAAAGGTGTTGAAAAGCAGCAAACTAGAATTGTATCAATATTTAATACTTCAATTACTAATGATAATAATTAAAAATAGTTGTTTATTAATTGGTACTAACTTAACATCAATTAATGATTAATAAAGGAATTATAACTTTAATATTTATAACCCACACTTTTAAAATACAGGAGCACTTAATGTCGTTATACAGATGGAATTTTTCCCAAGTTTTTTGTCAGATACATTACATTTGTATAACAGTTAAAAAAAAAATAAAGGATATAGCTGTTTCATAAAAATATACCCTTTCTAAAATTAATTGTTCTGCATCCTGGTTGCATAAGCAATGGCACGAGGCTGTGTCAGGAGAGGTTTAGGTTGGATATCAGGAAAAGGTTCTTCCCCCAGAGGGTGGTTGAGCACTGGAACAGGCTCCCCAGAGAAGGAGTCACAGCACCAACCTGACAGAGCTCAAGAAGCATTTGGACAATGCTCTCAGGCACAGGGTGTGACTCTTGGGGTGCCCTGTGCAGGGCCAGGAGCTGGACTCAGTGATCCTGATGGGTTCCTTCCAACTCAGGATAATCTATATGTCAAATGTTTTGATCAATCAAAGGCCACTGAAAGGCAGCCTATATTTAACAGGTTGTTAATTAGTGTGTCTGTTACACTGTTTAATTCTACTGGTTTAAATACAAGGGCTCTCTATAGAAAATTTGACTTGTGCAAAATTGTTAAACTTAGCTTGTTGGCTAAATTTCACTTAAAAGAAACAGCTTTCATGTTTTTCCCAGACAACCTTGCTTATGATCTCTTCAAGTTCTTCAGTCTCCTCATCTTATGAGTGAAAAAGCATCTCATAAGAAAGGCATCTCATGAGAGGATGACTTCTCTTAGCTTTAATTCTCCTTGCCTAAGCATTGCTTAGAGAAATAGCATAATTTAGTGTGCTATGGCCTCAAATGACATGGTGGAGAAATTGTGTTGAAGTCAGAATATGTTTGAACCCTTTAATAGGAGTAAGCAGTGGTTTAACAATGATTCAGCAAGGATAGGTATAAAAAATAAAAGTTACTAAATCTCTTGTAGTTTCAGAGCAGACTCTGCAAGGAGGATTTTGTTACCCTTTGAAATATGCTGTGGCTACATATTTTTATTGTGGCATAGTGCTTTTAATGAGATCAAATTATTTAATTTTGTGTCTCTGTCCTCATGAGAAATTAATCTAAGTTTGTGTTTAATATATCTGTCTTACAGAAATGTCTGTCAAGTTATGATGGACTCCAAGTTAAGTACATATTTGGAGTACATACATATTTTTCCCTCTAGTACTTTAATTTTTGCTAGTCAAGGTCTGTTGGTATGAAATATGATATTTTAAAGCATGATTATATTTTGTAAAATTGCTGCTAAATATAAGCCCGCATTGGTGATTCAGAAGATAATTAGATCAAAGGATATTTTTATGGGCAGAAAACTTGTGATACAAATTTTTTCACTGACTTCTTCAATTTAGTAACCCTGTAGTTGTATTTGTATTACTTTTAACATTTGTGCAGTTTTCCAGGGGGTCAGAAATGTTTTGTTTTGACAAAATTTATAAATACAAATTACCAGAGAGTAGTTAGCTGGTGTTTTGGGGATATTCTCACTACAGAAGAGTTAAGTCATTCAGATTTCCTCGTCATCTTTGACTATTTTACCTGCGTTTGCTGCTCCCACACCCCAGTATATCTCTTCCTAGGCAATCTCCTTTTCTTGGAGATCTGGCACATTGCCCCAAAAGGGCTGAAGAGCTTTTGGATGTAGAACTATTTGCCCCCAGTGCTGTGGAACAGGCTGTGCTGCAAGCATGCAGCACAAGCTGTACTGCTCCGAAATACTATTGTCTGTCTTTCCCCATCTGCTGCTAAAAGCATCATCACTTCCCTTCAGTCAGATTGGAAAGACTATTTAAAATCAAAGAAGAAACAACATCCACCAGTGTTCTTGTATCTATAACATCTTCATTTTTTTATAGCTTCTTCCATTTGAAAATTTCCGAGTGTCACAGACATGAGTTAATTCTGGTGTTCTCCTGAACAAGTAATTATTTTTTTTTTTTCTCACAGGTGAGCAGCACAAAGTGCCTGTCCCTAAAACCTAGACAACTATCAGAGACAAAATGAAGGATTCTTACTCAGAAAATCTCACTCTGATGTGAGCACAAGCATCTTTTATAGCTTAATTACAGGTTACACATGAATTAACTTTTGGACGCTCTCTAACTGAAAGGAGATGTCTATTTCAATAACTGCTTTCCAGTAAAACCCAAGCTGATGAACTGAAGTGTCAAAATTTAACAGATCTTTTCCGGCTTATTAGTTATGTCATTGTTTAAAAACTAACAAATAAATAATACCCTTCCACCCCCAAAACACAAAAGTTTTACTGTCGTAAGGAAGTATCATTTCTTTAGTGTATTATGTGTACATATAATGCTGGTACTGACATAAGATAATTCATAGTGAAGGTTAAAGTAAGAAAATGACTTAATGGTACTGAAAATATCTCACTTCGAGAGTTATAAAATTGAAGAATATTTCTGTTTCTAAATGTTATAAATGATTCTGGATTAAATATTAATCATGAAGTTTTTTACACCATATGCAGATTCTTCAAACTTTTTCGATTTGAGAGTCAAATAGTAGCAAGCTGAGAGGAAGAGCAAATCTTCAAGGGGAACTGTGCTCAGAGGTTTAGCATTTAAAGGAAAAAATATATACTAACTCAAATGGAAGTTCACAGGTGTAGCTATCTTACTAACAGAGTACTGTGAAACTGGAAATCAAGTACCTGGACTAGAATTCTACCAGACGAAAAATGTGTTTTCCATGTGATGCCAAGTAGCTAATATGAGATTAAAATAAGAAAACAAACACATTTTTAAAAAAATTGTCAGATAAATTTGGTAATTTTAAAATATGTTAATTTTTAAATAACATAATTCTTAGGTCAATGCCATAAAATTTCTAATGATAGTAATTTTTTACTTTGCAAATATGCCCTTGAAATCATAACACTTTTGGTTGTAGACTTATATTTTAAAGAAACTCCAATAAAACAAAAGCCCATAGTCCAATATTGAGTATCCTTTTGTCTTATTCTTGGATAGTGTTGTGACTGATCTTGTTTATTCCTGACTTTATGTCTGAATAAGTGTGTGTTTTCAGAACATATTTTGAGAATTCTGAAAGATATTCCAGAGGGTTTGTGTCTATATAGTCATCTAAGACAGTCACTGAATGCTTCAATGAAAAGTAAAGGGTGCAGAGAACAGTCAAACTGAATGCAGGATCCTGAAACCAAAAGCAATTGTGAGAACAAATAGGACAAAGGGTATTTTCTCTGTTTCCTCCACATGTATGAAAAATCCTGTCTTTGTTAAGTACAGTGAGTACACGATAGAAATATTTTACTTTTTTTCTGACTCCATTGGGAAGGTTAACTTTCTGTGAGATCTGAAGCTCTAGAAGAAAACCTTAAAGAAGGAAACCTCTTCGGCTTTAGCTTAGTACCCTTCTCTGACTGCTCTTTGTTTGGCACCAGTCACATTCTGGGACAGAGAACACTGTGGCTTAGCTACAACCACGCCATCAGTCTTTAATTCCAAACTGTTAAAATCCTCTGCAAGCCTTTAGCAATTTTTAAGGAATTAATCCCTTGTCAGCCTCATGGTTTGACAGCTTGGGTTTTTGTAATGATATTCTCTATCCCCGTGATTTGTAGTAGGCAGATTGTTTACTAAACAGATTAAGAACCAAGACAGAGAAAATTGAGCCAAACCTCTACTCTTTGTGATTACACATAATTTTCTAAAAAATAATGCTAAATGTTTTCATGGATTCAAAAAGAAGTTGGACAGATCTGGGTGAAAAAATCAAATGAAGCATGCTAAGAAGAAAGGGAACACCTTAGCATTGGGAATCGTTTGTGGTGTAGGAGGCTGTAAGAGTATCCTGGAAAATTATCACTGTTTTTGGCTTTTTATTCTGGAGGAATCCACTGCTGTAGACAGAAATCTGGGCAGGATGGTCTGTTTCCTTTCATTCCTATAATTTCTCTTGGATATGTTCTCACACAAATTTTAACATAATTCAGAGTAATCTCTCCCATTCCACAACAGCTTCAGGTCAGAAACTTTATGTCAATACATAGATTTTTAGTTGCTTTAATGTTGTGAGAATTTTGAACATTCTGGCTTCCAGTATTAATGTTGTTCTTAAAAGAAAATGACATTGATCCTGAATTGAAAGATTCAGTTCTTTAAATAATCTCAATGTTTAAACTCATTAGTAGGCTTAGATTTTCAAACACTTTGAACCACAGTAAAAAAGAAGAAATGATACCATAAGTTGGTGTGACGAGAAAGACATCTCCTGTGTTAATATTGTTAAAAGTGTTTGACTAGTCTATGGTGATGATACCAGATAATACTTAATGTGAGAAGAACTTAGAATATACTAATTTGTTAAGATGTTGCTGTTATTAGTAAGTTTTAGAAAGAAGTTCAGGCATAGGGAAAGAGTTATTGCCCATCTAAAAATTAAGATTATTTGGTGGCTGATGACAGAATGGATCATTCAATACATTCTGAAAAATCACTGTGATGAAGTTTCAAATCCAGTGTTGAGTATTTATATTTTTAAAGATGACTTCACAAAAGAATATGATACTAGGAATATCTTTGGTAAAGAATAGTTTTGAGATTTGGAGGCTCTAAAATTTGTGTGACTCTAAAAGCCACCTGAACAATCTGGAAAGGTAAACAAAATCTTTAAAAAGACAGTTTGCATACAGTACTGTGCAGGGTGGCATTCATACATTGAGTCAGCCAAATAATCTGTCAAATCTTCTACATAATCTGAACACCTGTAAATAACATTACGTCTGGTTCTAATTTTTCCCTCACACTGAAAATAAGCAGCTTTATGTTGCAAAGTGTATTGTAAAACTATATAAAAATCAATTAAGTGAACAGGTATCTTGGCACTTTTCTTTAAATGTCTCTGATCTAGAATTCCCTTCTGTACTTCACTGCACCCATGCTCAGCCATTAGACCACCAAACTGCAGATGAGGAGTGTTAAGCACTGGTGAACAGCTGAAAAAAGTTTGGGTAGCTCAGTACAAGGTTGCTCAGCGCAGGTGTTTGTGTAATCATGATGTATTAGAAAACCTCTTTGTTCAATAGCTTTCAAGCTGCCTAGAGAGTAAATTCAGAACGAGCAGGATGTTTAGTAGAGATGAATACCTCTGAACAAGACTGCAGCAATCACCTTTCAGAGGGAATATGGACATCTCACTTTCACAGGTCAAGGCACCACTCCCTTGAAAGTGGTGCATGCATGCCAAGTAATAGACACCGTGGCTTCTTTCTCCACCTCCTTCATTAGCAGGCAAGTTAGAAAAGAACTCACCAGGCAGATATTTGAGGAATTGCTGCAAAAAGGGGCAGTGGAAAATGCTGCAGTTGTTCCAGCAGCAGAGAGTGTATCATCAGCATCCATTACCTCTGTGCTAAGGACAGGGGAAACAGGAGTCTGAAAAACGCTTGAGTTAAAGTGTCCTGGGAATAGCAGAATGCATTTATTTACACTAAAATGCAGTTTAATTGTGATTTTATAGATTTCTGCATATGTAGGCAGAGGCTGGCCCAAAGAGAACATTAACAGCCCTCACCTCAATAAACACAAATGACGGAGGGTAGAATGAGCATGCCAATACAATTTCTACTCAAAGTCATTTCTCCTTAGAAGTCACTATAACTAGATGAAGCTGTCTCCAAGCCATTTAGAAGATGTTTAAAATCACTTAATCATAAGAAAATGTCAGAGTATTTTTGCAATCAAACAAAACCTGCCACTTCTGTACTTCACGCACCTTTAAGGACATTACAGGAAATCTCAAATCTTAACATGCTGAAGTAAGAGTAATATGTATTTCTAGCCCCATTTCACAGAAGATAAGCAGGAATGCTGTAACTAAAAGAAACCACGCAAGATAATAAAACCACTTTGACTGAAACTTTCATCTAGCCTATCTTTTTACTTCTGATGCATGAGAAAGGACAGAGTGGCAGCTCTCCCATTATTTCTTCTGCCTTTCCTCACCCTGCATTCGAGCTGGAGGCTGTAATTTAGCATTGTAAGAGTAGCCTGTCAGGGACCCGCTTCCATGATGCAGGCCAGTCCAATTTTAAGCCAATTGCAGATCCAAAGCATTGCAACAAATGGAAACAAACGGCAACAAACTCCACAATTATACTGAAAAAGCACGTATTTTGGTATTAATGCTTCTGTCTACTAACTCTAGGTTTCTTAATTTTGATGTGAAAAAATAGGAATGTTCATTCTTTGTTCTCAGTTCATGATTTTAAATATCTAAGAGTTCACTTTGCCAAGCCAATATGTCAGGGTTTGGTTAGGACTGAGTGCAATCCATACTTTTGGGGTTTTTAGCCCTGCCCTTTTTGACAGTTCTGTTTTTCAGCTGAGGAGACTGAAATGAATCTGTAATTCAGGATATGATTGTGCCATGACTGTACATGATTCCATTATGATGTTCTCTTTTACTGTCTGTTCTTTCCCATAGCTGCTTTTTCTTATTCTACTTAGCCTTTGCCTGTCACTGAGTGTTGGGCTAGTAATGCTTTCCTAGGATTATGGGTAGTGACAATTAAATATCTCTTCTGAATGATAACAACTTGGTTAGTGGTCATCACTCTATTTATAATGAAGAGATTCCCCCCTCTTCCTGTACATTATCTTACTCCTATCAACAGTGATGTTTGTTTGCTCCTTGTCTCATAGCTGACTGATACCTTGAAATCCACCACAGCTCTTGGCAGTCAGTCTTCATCACCATCATTTTAAAGAATTTTTTTATCTTCAGAACACTTAGTCACCTCATTATTCCCTTCCTTTTCTAGATCGTTTATGCTGAGCGGTAGATATCCCAGCAGAGCTCCCTGAGGGACTCGGCTGTTAAACCTCTACTTTTGTTGAAGCTGATCACTTAATCCTACTATTTAAGCTGTTTATTAATTCATGAGGAGACCTCCCCTCTCGTCCCAGGACAGTTGAATTTCCCATGAGTTGAGATATAATCCTAGACCACAGTGTTTTTAAATTATTTACGGCAACTTTAAGAAAACGGTTTAGTACTTAATATCAAAATTCTCAGTCTACATATTTCAATATTAATGTAAAATAAAATTCCACCACCTCCCTCCCCAAAACTCCAGCTGATAACACCCGAAAGACATTTATAATGTAAGCCTTGAAAGATTTAGCATTTTAAATTATGTAGTAAAAGTTCAATTTAAGTTAGTTACCTATACCATGAGGAGTCTTCTTGGATGTACTCCTTGGCTATTTCTGATTTATCAATGGGATATTTTTCGGTAAATTAAAGATGAATTAAAGTAAGACAGAAATTACCAGGCTGCAATATTAATGGTTGGTTCTGTGGAACTGAGTTCATTTTGGAAAACACAATTTACAGTTCCTAAAAGCTAGGTAGTAATAAGATAATTGATGCAAAGCTGTAATACCATTTCGTCCCACTTGAGAGACAAAACTTAATATTAAAATATTTTTGACTGACAACATTGCCATTTGTCTTCCTAGCAAGAGTCAAGTGAGAACAATAAAGTAAAAAAAGCTCTCTGTGCTCCCTCCGTATCAGCTGCCATCATACTTAAAACAAATGATGTGAACAACACCAGTAAAATTGTGTTCTCTCAGATTTTTTGGATTTCAATACCCGTAGTGGAATTTCAATACACTGATAGGATTTGAGAAGTTC
The DNA here is from genome assembly GCA_013397175.1 of Platysteira castanea. Classification (NCBI taxonomy): domain Eukaryota; kingdom Metazoa; phylum Chordata; class Aves; order Passeriformes; genus Platysteira; species Platysteira castanea. The sequence continues at coordinate 12,499 of VYXC01000680.1, forward strand.
TTTGGGTATGACACTTTGTGGACTAGACAGAAAAAACCAAAAGCTTAGGCATCCCAGGTGTCATCAATTCAATCACCAAAATTAGATGGCTGTTATGTAAATTATGCAAATACAAGACTCAACCTCTTCGTTCACATTTGAGAAATGAAATATTTAATGATGTTGACATTTTTAATTATAACCAGGCCTTTGAGTTAACTCCTAAGTGGGATCTGTGTTATTACAGGATCTCTGCAGACTCTGGTGGACATTTCTGCATTAAATCAGACTTTATTGAACATATATGTGTTAGCTGTGTTTGAATATTTGAAACAATGGAAAATAAAGAAATTTTCAAACTCACCAAACAGATAAATTAATAGGGCCCTTTAGAACTGGTCTGTTCTTTGACAGTGGTCAGAATCTGACCATATTATGATGAACATTTTTCCCATATCTTTTCCCATACCCCAACATTACTTTTGATGTAAGTTTCAAAAAAAACCCCACGAAACTCCTCTATTGGGATGGTAATATTATAAGAAAAGAAATATCATAACTGTGAACTTTTAAATTTAAATTTATTTATCTGTCTCACATCACTAAACTATATTGTTCCTTAGATTTACTTAGCAGGCAGAAAATAAGAGTCAAGAGATAGGCCATTCGAAAAATTTAATTTCAGCTCTCTCATTGACATGCCTCACAGAAATTTCCAGATAGCTAAACCTCAGCTTTTCCATCAGCAAAAGAGGGATAACAGTGCTTAACTAAATCACAAAGCCAATGATATTATTGCTGTTGTTTGTCCTATTTTGTAAGTAGATGTAATCATCTGTGTTACACAGAACTTTCTGAGAGGAATCTACCTATCTAAATAGAGATCTTAAAATCCTGAGGATTAATTAATTTATGTTTGCAGAGTTCTTTGAAGCTGTGTAACACTATATAAATGTTAAATATCATCTGCTGCTAACCATTGGCTATGACTTTCTGTAGGTACTGCATATCTCTGTGCACACTATCACTACAGCCCAAGTCCTGTAAAACTCATAAAATTATTACTTTTCCTATTAATACTCTTTCTGTCCTCTTCTCTAACCTTCAGACTCTTTCCCTAGCCCACTAAAAGAAAAGTTGCCGGTAACTACTCATAAAACCATTACAGCCATTTTAGTGTGTTACTTTTTCTGCATAGAAACTCTCCATCTTACTTTGAAGTAAATTTAAAAAGAAAAACCAAAACAAACCAGCACAGAATGATGCAAGAAAGCTGCTGAAAGTCTGTTATAACAAGTCCTCACTTTCTCTCCCTGAAACAAAGCTCCTCCAGTCCCTTTCTTTCAGCACATGATGCTCAGTACCTTCAGTACCTACTGATCATCACCCTGTGATGGTCAGTACCTTCAGACTCCTGCTGTTGGAGCATGTCAGTGACACATCCTTCAGGCCTTTAGGGCAATGGGAGTTGGCCGCTGGAGCAAGTTCAAGGGTTGGGTGTGGCAGCCCAGAATATCCCTCTGACAGTCCAGACGGGTCTGGAGCCCCACCAGACAGTTTCGGAACTCGAGACGAAAGCACAGAACTCTATATTTGATCCGTGTCCTTGGAAAAAATTACCCACATTGAGGGAAGAAATACAAAACGGAAAGAAAATGTGTAATTAGCTTATCACTGGGTGAATGTAGGTTTNGTGTTACCACTGAGGATGTTCTCCACTTGGATTTCTCCTACACGTGCAGCTGGGATCTGTTAGTGAAAGGGCTGTGTGTTGACTCGAGTTTCAGGCAGGCAATAGAGAACTCATGGGAGAACCACTGAAAATCACAGCTGGCCTCTCCGAGGGCTGCACTTCCTGCGTGCTGACTGGTGGGGAAGGGACACAGCGTGTGGCAGGGAGCTTCTGTGGGGAACAGGCAGTAATTCACATGGGACAGAAATGTGCTCTTGCATATTTTAGGGACAGTCAACGGGGTGACACTGGACTCTTGGAACTGAGAATGTTAATATTGTGATTTTTGTATCTACACTCTGGCAGCTTGCAACTTGAGCAATTCACAGAACCTCTGCTGCTAATTGTGACATGAGTTTTCCACTCAGGTTTCTTCACAGGGCCATGAAATTGTCCTCTGGCAGTGCTACTTGTATACATCTAAGAAACTAAGGCAAAGCTCCTTTTTCTACTAATACTTCTCCCCCTTGGGATCATCCTCTGACACATTGCAGAGACAGATTTCTTGGTTCATCATTTCCTTCCTCTGACAGGGAAAAAATGTCAGTTTAAAGATTTACTCTGTATAAGTCTAAAATACCAGTGCCTTGTACCCTGGCTGTGCAGTGTGTTTCTATCACACCCTTTCAGAAATATACTAAAGTGTGGTTTAATCTCATGAAAACAGGTAATTTGGCCATGGGTGATACAGTGTGAAGGGTATCCTGAAAATTTTGATTGCTCCCCATTTTATTTATCTTGGTAGGGCAGATTAGAGGTTTTATAGATGGCAATCATTCTTCACATTAGCCGCCTAGCAAGGAAGGAATGAAATCTGCTCTATAAACTTGAAGGCCTCCTTATCTGGTGCTGTAACTCAACTTTCTTCTCTCTCTGCAAAGTTAAGGGGACCCTACTGAAATTCCTGAAAACCAAGTAAAAGAGGAAGGACCTCCTTGTATTCTGTAATGATTCTCAGGGAAATACTTACCACACATATTATGTAACTCCACTGATGTTTTCAGCACTGGGATTTAGCTTAACAACATAAAACTCTTGAATGGTGCTGTTTAAGTCACTACTGATAAACACAGACTCAGGCTGAAAAAATGTAACCATTTTCTGAAATATATGGCCCTTATTTAAAAGCAGGAAATATTTTTTTTTTTTTAATTAGAGATTGCATTACTTGCTAAATTTAGTTAATGAATACATAAAGGAATATTAATGAACAATAACTATGAAAAAATATTTATGTCTTTTTCTAGTAAACGGGAGAGACAGTGTGACAAATCAGTAAAAGGCAAGTAGATGTCTGTTCCTTCACTGATATTTGTCCTCATGTAGCCATAACTAAAGAAACTATCCAGTTTTTTCCTTAAAGTTAATGACAGATTTTATACAATTGGGATTTTCATCTTGGTGGTTTGTAGGTTTTTTTCCCTAAATATCCTTATTTGTGTACCTTTTTCAAAATAATTTTCATCTGAAGTTACCAAATCTGCTGTCACTTTATACAAATCTAGCTCATAAATCCTAGTGGTAATGTCAATAAGTATCAATGTAATAAAAAATGTGGTCCATAGATTTCTTCTCTATTTAAATCCCTTAGGCACTTTCTTGGTTATCTGTTTTTGCAAGACAACACCTTATCTACCTGTCTTGTTTTCTTAATATCAGCTATTGTGAGAGTGAACACTTGCAAATTCCAGTTTTGAACAGCAATTTTAGCACAGCTTTTATCTATTCTTCTGAAAGTTTTCCTTTCATTTCTTTCTGAATCTGTATTGCACTGTTAGAAAAATAATTTTGTTCAGAAAGAACAGTACTGAGCTGATATATCTGCATTCTTATAACATTCGTAGCTTACAAAATACTGGCCTTGTGATTACTGACTCCTTGAATAACCACATTCAAGTCCAAGGCATTGGAAAGAAACATGAATCCTATATCTGACTACAGCATTTCAGTGAGTCAGTGAAAGGCTGACTGGTTTATGCCCCGAAGCCCATGGATTCAATAAATGTCTTTCATTTAAATGAGTTTTAGGTCAGATCTACTATGGCTGCACAAACACTGAAAAATCAACAACATTCTTTAACTGGAGCAAGTAGACTGCTTAAGATGATGAAGTATTATATATTATGTAACTAAATCTGTAAGAAATGCCTGGGTTCTGCTGCCTGTTTAAACGAAATCGAAGGTACCTTGAAAGAACTCAAATAAACAGAAAGCTGTCTGAAACTGAGTATGTTAACAGGAAAACTGAAAACATCAGTGTCACTTTTATCACTGAAGCAGAAATTATGGGGTTTTGGAAGAGATTTTTAACACTTTATCTATACCTCAAAAACATGAACCTTATTGAAAGACTTTTCTGCTTGGTCACAGATATTTTTTATGAAAGATTCATGTGTATTTTCTTAATACATTCTATTTTGCAACATTAAAGAAAAGCGTGGGTGGGAGGTGCGGGGATGAAATCTTTCCCAAAATATCCCTTCTTTAACTTCACTCCCTGCTTTATCTGCAGGCCTTGACTGTTTTGGGCATAATTTTTTCCCAGCAATTCCTTTCTCCTTGTTCCTTAGCAATACCTCTGTCCTTGACTGCATTTCTGTCTTGGGATCTGTACTTTTTATTTTCTGTGGACTAAATGTCTTCTTTGTTCATATTACTTGCTGTTTTAGAATTTTTCTGGGTCAGCAAACCTAGAAGAAATGATAAAACTTTGTCTTTGGGGAAAGCTCTGAGTTCTTAGAGCTGACCCTACAATGAGAATATCAAAGTCAGTGACAGACCAAAGGAGTAAAGAAGATATTGTGAAATTGACTTGCTTTGATGGTATAATATAAAAAAGAAAATAGAAGTTGAACCAAGCACAAAACACTTGCCAAAAATTGAGAAAAATCCCAAACTCAATCCTCTGGAACATTTCTGAACTCATCTTTCATATTACTTTATAGTTTTGTAAAACTTTCCAATGATTCTATTTTTGCTGCTAATTTTTAAGAATGAGGTGGTCTGGAATATTCCTCTATAGTGCTACCTAACACTGTCCCAAGGGAAATCAGTTGAATTTTACAACTGCTGGTGTTATTTTCTACACTTAAAATTTTTAAGTCTGTGGACAATATTGAACACAATCTGGGGATAAAGGGACTCTACAATCAAGCTTTTGAATGTTCTAGAAAGACGACGTCAGATACAGTTGAGTACCTGGAAGAGCAATACCTCACGATTCTTTTGCAAAAATTCCTATGAAAAGCCCATCTCTGCAAGGTGAGAATGATGACATCAATGCACTCAGGATAAAAGGGAGGACTAAAGAATAATCTCTCAGGAAGAGAAACCTGTTTTCCTAACAGAATGGCTGTCCTCACCCAGTTCCTTTCAGAAGCAGCAGGGCCACCTCTCTCTCCTCAGCCAGCAGCAATAAGGCTCCAGTTCAGTTTGCAGAGGCAGAAGAGAAGGCAAACAATGGTCAGATCATTAAAGAAATGAACTTGGCAGCACAGAAGTGAGACAATGGGGCTGTCTTTTCTGCAGGACTGGATTCCAACACACCAAGACCGAATAACCACCTCAGATCTCAACAGGACCCGTGGAAACCGCAGCTAGAACGAGCTCTCTGCAAAAGCACAGCACTTACCAGCAAAAGGGAAGGACCAAGAGAAAAGATGTTCAGATCAAATGCACGCTTTTGCTGGAGCAAAGGCAACCAGGACTGACATGATTTTCACATCAGTGATGCTTGACTGGCTGGGAAAAGAAGCACCTCCAAGCGCTGCTGTGAAAGAAAAGGAGCTTGTAAAGTCCTGCAGCCAGACCTGCCAGCCAGATCAGGTGTATCGCTCACAAATTGTTGAGTTAAAGTAGGGAATAACAGATTGAGGGATTGTACAAACATTGTAATTGCTAATGAGAAAACAACGCAGCTCAGTGTTTCAACTCATGGTGTGAGAAGTGGGAAAACTGCTCCAGGTTGACTCCAGCTTCATTCACAAATTTCTTGTATGCCCTACTTTAATCCTCTTTGCTATGTAGGAAATGGGGATGGGTGATAACTTGCCACATGTGAGTAAATATGTCCTTTAGGTATGATAAACTCATCAGAAAACAGGACAGTGATAAAAGTCATGAACTACATTTCATGTTCTGTAATATGACATGGAACATTCATATCCAAACTCTAAAGAGTGAACATCACATTTTTTCTGAAAAAAGAGAGTTTTTCTTGACCTCAGAATTTAAACTTTTCCCTGTAGTATTTCAGAGATCATACACAGAAACATTTAGGGAATGAACATCCAATAATGGGCATAAAAAAACCCCCAAAACATTATCCTGAGTCCTCTGTCTATTATTTTCTTGTCTTAAAGCTGTGAAAGGGAGATATACTTAGGACTGTGTGCCTTTTACATCCCATCTATGTTTTTCCAATTAAAGGAAAGCAAATCTGCTTTTTAAGCTACCACAGAGAAAATAATTTCCCTCCACAAGATGGCTCCCACAGTGAGAAACTCCAGACTCTGAAGATTTCTTGTTTTAATTCCTCAGAAAGTAATCCCAAATCATATGGTTTAATCTGTCTACTTTTAGCTCCTGAGGATTTATGTTCATTAAAAAAAAAAAAGAAAAAGTTTTGCTTTCTTTTATGCTGCAGATATTCTGTGGTGCAGGATAGATAACTTTGTTATTGTGATTGCTCACAATGTGGGGCAAATATCTTGATGCCTGGTTTGATTATTTTTGTCAACTGTGTATTTTTTTTCTAAAAAATCTGATACAAGTGGCCATTTCATGCCAGGGATGCCTAATGAGAACTCCCCACTGAAATCAATGAAGAACTATGACTAAAAATCAATGGTTACATATGATCCCAGCTGTTTTATTCTAGAATATTCTATGACAGTCTTTGGGGATACAATAGCAAAAAACAGTTCTGGGTATTACCTTCACAGACACACCATTTTTACGATTTATCAGTGACAGAGTCTCATGGAGCTTACCAGATTAAAGGAAAAGAAAAAGATAAGAAAATATGTAAAAGCAGATCTGTAGAATTAAAGAATCTTATGACTGCAAGAGTGCTTACAAGCACCCTAACTGGAATGTTAACACCCCTTGCTTCTGATGCTTCACGATAGTTATGTGCATATTCACATTAAAACACTAGATACAAGCTGGAAAATGCGAGGGAAGATTGAGCCATGCTGGTTTTTCCTGTTTTGCTGTTGGTAAAGAGCACACACAAAGGAAACAGAAAGGTACCTTGACATAAGTGAGCCCTCACATTCTGGTTTTGAGCCTTGAGCAGCACAAACAGATACAACCAAGTTTTGTGTACTTGTGGCTAATTACGTTTTGTTGCATACCAGCAGTACCTGGGGCTTTCTGTCACTGAGAGATCTGTACACAGGAATTGCACTTGCAATTGTGTCAGCATCTGTCTCTAAAGGAACTGAGAGGCTGAGGATGAAATGCTTGCTTTGTTTATCTGCATCTCACTTAGGCTAAAACTACACTGAAGTGTCCAAAGCTGGTGCCTTTGCATGTGTCAGTGAGTGAACTACATGGCAGGCAGTTATTTTTATTTTATTCTCAGGAGAGTATTTGCTTTTTCCTTCTCATTCTTTATGACTGGTAACTGTGCAAAATAATTTTTTGTTTTGAGCTTATTGACAGTCATAACACAGGATTTTAGAAAAGGAAGTCCCACCTAAAATAAAAATGGAAAGATTTTTTTTTTTTTGCTTTGGTTTTGAAAAAAAATGAGGATGCAGGTATTTGTACCTTTCAAGACGCAGTTATTGAAAGTGGTTGAAGGTCATTTATAAGTTCAGGAGGATTTATTATAAAATGGGGGCTGATGTTTCCTCTGACTCAAGTTACCTTCTATTCAACTGGCATATAAATGAGCTTTAATTAACCTGTTTGAAAATGATAGAGAAATAGAGAAAGACCCAGTGCCAATTTAATAACTAATGTCCCTATTATCCATGCCTGCAGAAAAGCCTGTGGGAGACAGAAAAAATCACTGGGCATTTTGTAATGTTCACCTTGCAAATCTTTGTTCCCCCAAGACTTATGTATTCAAAAATCTGTCATGCAAAAATGATGCAAATCTGTAGTTTACATAGGATGTATAACCATGGTGTTTGGTACAGCTTGGGGAACTTCCAGCAAAACACAGTTTAATTGAAAAATGCCATTTCATTGAACCTACAATCTTTTGCTCCAGATTTCTACAGCTGAGCAAATATCCAGGGCTCTTAACAATGAATCTGACAAGGACATCAGTTTTACTGAAAACTGTAAGGCTTGGGAAGGTCCGTGAAAAATCATCAACTTTTTATTTTATTTTATATTTTTATTTTTCTGCGAGTAGGAAGTGCTGCGTTTTCTCAGTCTGCACATTGGCAGAGAGATCATCTATCACCTGCCTTTCCTGGCTAGCATGGGCCCAAATTTGTAAGTACTGCGTTCCCCACACAAGGTAGGGAAAAGTCACAATAACCTAAATAGCTGGAGTGATATATAATTAATAGGGGGGCTGGATGGAGTAGAGGAAAAGACATATTCTGTTCTTTCACCTCTTTATGTGTCACAGACATATCAGCTTTTTTCAGTATCCTAAAAGCTGAGGCTGTACAGGGCAACAAAGAAATGGGCTCAAGGTCCTGAATCAGACTCTGATCATCAAAAATGTTGATTACATTGAACAAGTAAAGAAATAAACTACTCGTAAGATGTTGTTCAAGGAGTCTCACTGCAGAAAACCTTACATAAAGTTTGTTTCCTAATACCTAATGATGCTGTCAATGAGAAGCCTTTACAAAGCTTAATCTAGAAGGTGTGCAAAATTGCTTTCTCTAATAGATCTGTCCAGCCATTGGATTCAAATCTAGAGGGAAATTATATGAGGATTATATTCTGAGTTGAAAGTGCTATGGAAGAATGAGAAGAAAAAGCTAAGGCAAGGAAAAAAAATGGAAGAGACAATTGCAAGATTTAAAGTCTATACCTACTGTGTCACAAGGCATTAGCTTATGCTAAGCAGTTCCAGAGGGTGCAAATATTTTTTCCCTGAATCTATGATAACTGCGATAAACTGAAAATCTGTGATTTCAAACACAATACGAAATTTCTTTAAAAAACCTTTTTTTTTAGTTAGAAAACAGTTTCATATTAAAAAAAAAAACTAATGGAATTGTAATTGATTGACAAATAAAGAAAACAGAACATGATAGTTGAGAGAGCTACACCTGAAAAATTAATTGTATTTTATATATTTTGTACCAACACTTTCTCGGACACCTCAGGCTTCATTACACTCAGACTCCAGGGAAAAGAAGTTCCTGGGTATTCTAGAAAGCACTTAATGAAAAATAGAGGTCTCTTCCAAGTGTAAAGGCAGGGGTTTTTTTAAAAAGAGTCAGTATCTTAGTGATCTGTGTTTTGTTAGGGAATATGTATCTGAGGTCTTCCGGCTCCTTTTGAATCAATGTCATCTCGAATACTTAACCCCCCAAGAAAGGAGATTCTCTAATATGTAGGAAGAGTTTACTGAACTGTAGTTTCATATATTTCTAAATGAAACAGTAGCCCTCCTTAAGCCTTTCAGGCAATTCCATACTTTTGCATGTTAATGAGGGTTCACTCAATTGGGATTATAGTTCTTCTATTAACATTTTTAGAGATGGATTAAACACTTGCATGAGATATTGTGCTGGTTTTGGGTGAGGCAGAGTTAACTTTCGTCACAGTAGCTAATAAGTGGCTGTATTTTGGATTAGTGCTGGAAACAATGTTGGTAACTCAGGGATGCTTTAATTATTGCTGAGCAGTGATTGAACATTGCCAAGGCCTTTTCTTCTTCTCACCTCATCAGAAAGGGGGCTCAGGGAGGGCATGAGGAGTAGGGACAGAACACAGCCAGGATAGGTGACCTCAGGGGGTATCCCAGACTATGTGGCTCCATGCTCAGCATATAAGGGGGAAGAAGAAGGATCAGGGTGACTTTCAGAGTGATTTTTCCTTCTAAGCCATCACTAGACATGAAGGAATCCTGTTCTCCTTGGGATGGCTGAACAGCTGCCTGCCCTGGGGAAGTGGGGAGTGAGTTCCTTGCTTTGCTTTGATTTGGTGCACAACTTTTGCTTTCCCTATTAAACTGTCTTTATCCCAACCCAAGAGCTCTCCAGCTTTTACCCTTCTGATTCTCTCCCCCACCCTGCTCGTGGGGGAGTGAGTGAGCAGCTGGGTGAGGCTGAGCTGCGGACTGGGCTTAAACCACGAGAGCCCTCTTGGGCACCCAGTGTGGGACAAAGGGCTCAAGGCAATGAGAGATCTGATTAGAACGTGCTGGATAGGATCCATAGCTGTTGTTGCAGTTCAGCTCTTAATGGACAGCTCCTGAGCTTGCTGTGGGGATCCTTTGCCTGACTGTGAGGATCTGGTGCTGTTTAGGGGCTGGATTTTGCTTTCACTGCTTGCTGCAGTGCTGTGCTGTTGATCACCCCACTCTGCTGGGCCTGGGAATGTTTTGGTGACAGCAGTGGCAGTGCACCTGGGCTGGCCAGTGCTGCTGTACTGGGCAGGCTGGAGCTCCAGTGTGAGCTCCAAACGTGCATCCTTTAATAGGAATTTCATGCAGTACTGTTGAATTGGTGAGCTACACAGAGTACAGGAGATGCCAGCAGCACCTGTTGCAGATTGAGTTCATTAATTAATTAAGACATGTCCATGTCTGTACAAACGGGTTCTGATGATGCCCTGAGAAGAGTGAACTGTTGGGGAGATTCAAAGATCCTTTATCTGTGGTGGTGGCCCTTTGAGACAAATAGCAGAGTGTGAGAGAGGAAAAGTGTTTTCTCTCAATTTATGCTCAATTAGAATAAGTTGAAATATATGGAAAGTATAAAACAATTTACTCTGTATTCTCTAGAGATCAATTAACTAGAAATCTTGAAAACTTTTATTAAAAAGAGGTGAAACAAAGATACCCTCTCACACCACTCTTTCTTTTTCTTGTGAATCCTCCGTACCAAAGATTTAACACCTCTATAATTCCTTCATGAATTTAATGATCTTTTTCATCACACAAAATGTCACTGCATCATGCTTTGTTTTTATTGGCCCACTGTGTGCAGCTATATTTGTATAGCTATACACATATATACATGTCTATTCACTTTTATATATTTATATATTTATACATACACACAAATGACCTCTTTCCTCAGAACACCTCCCATAGTGCATTTCTTATAGCTGGATTTCTCTGGAAGGAAAAAGAATAACCACTTATTTAAAATACCTTGATTTTGAACCATGTCTTAGATAGATCTAGATGAAGAAAAGACTCCTGTTTACCTGAAAATATTCTGCTTACTGTGTGTTTAACCTTGCCAATGTTCTTATGGAGTGCATGAAAGTATTTGAGAGATATTAAGGCTAAAATCTCTTTATATATTTGGTTGCTTCCATTTTGAGAATAATTATTCAAAAGATATCAAGCTTGTAGACAAATAATTCAACACCCAAAATTAGAAAATAAGTTAGGAGATTCATCAGTGAACATCTATAAAAAGATCAAATTATTTTTCTGTTTCTTGTAAGTTAGCAACTTTTATTCCCATGTAAAAAACCATAAATAGTTAACAGCTGACTAAGATAATATTAACAATATACTGTTACAATTTGTCATTTATTCTATTTCTTTCTTTTTTATTGTGTATTTTTATTAAGAATAAAATTTTTAAAAATGGAAAACATTTTGAAAATTGTTTCAGAAAACAACAGCAATTTCCCCTTAGCCAACTTCTTTATTTCTAATTTTGATGTACAGCAGAGAAGCTAATAGAAGACAATTGCTGATAAAGGCAACATCTTGATAAATAGAGTTCAGAGCTGCAATAGTTTGCCAAAACCACTCCCCGCTCTATTCTCAACAACAACAAAAAAATGTTGTATCTGAAGACAACTGGGGAAAAATTTCAAAAACTTTTGAAATGGCTTTTGCTTCTTTTATTTAGTTACTTACTTACCTATTTACAGCAACCTGAGACATACACACATGCTTTCACAGGATAAAGGGACCTCAGGAAGTCTCTTGTTCAACCTTGTGCTTATGTCTGAGCAGCTTTGTGGTCAGTTTATGTCGCTCAGGGTTTGGTCCAGACAGATCTTGAAATCACCCAGAAAATTTCTCCTTATATCTGGTTGGATATAAAAATTTTAAATGTTTATATGATTTTCTGTGTTTCAGAACTCATTGCTATTTTTCATCCAATGATCACAAAGCAATGAACATGCAGATTGACTCTGTGCTGGAACACTTCTTGTGGCAAGGTTAATTTTTAATTGGTTATTTGTGATTCTAACTGTGTATCCAGAATTCTACACTTTGTGTCTTAATTTTTGAGAAAGCACATCGAGAAATGGCTATAAAAAAGTATTTTTGTTACTCCACATCAATAGAAACTGAAGAACAGAAAGAACTAGAGAACTCCTGAGGACACCTTTTCTTGGAGTACAGCTTAAGACCATACAGTATAAGGAGTAAAAAGATATTATTATTTTGTTACGTATCCTGGGAAATGGATTGGAGCAATTAAAAGCTCCTCCAGTTTTGGAACTTAATTAAGGAAGGCAACTTAGGCAAGTTCAAGCTAGTTTTCTCTCAAAGAATTTGCTGATAATAGGAAGGAAAACATTCAGAGGGCAGTCATTTTTGACATAGTCTGTTTCTGAAGAATTTGAATTTTTCATGAATTTGAAGCATTTTTTAGGGAAGCCAGACAGAGATGATGTCTGATAAAATAGTTCTAAAGAAGCACTGGGAATGTTGAATTGTGCTAGATTCTATATAAGGATGGAACATACGAGTAATTTGGCATTAATTGCAAATGTTACATATGGAAACTGAAAAACTTTCAATCCATCTCAGGAAAAAAAGCCAGGATCTAACATTTTTTGTGAGGAATGTCATGCGGTGACTTTGTGCTGTTAGTATTAGTATCCCATATCACTGCTCTATGCCCAAACATGACTCCTGTGTCTTCTGTACCTGTACCTTTAAATTGTGCTTGAGGGAAGAAAAAAAACTGAACTTCACAAGTAATCAGGTTTTCTCAAGGTCTCGCTCGGCATTCTTCAGCAGGAGAAGAGCACTCTTGTGGGTTTTTTTTCCCTTTTTTTTTGGACTTACTTTTCCTGGATTTTTGGAATTTTTTTTCTTTTTTTGTTGTTTCTTCCATCTCTCCTGGACTTGTTCATAACCTCAAAACCTCAGAACTCTACCGAGGGACCCTCCACCGACCCAGAGGGGGGGCCCCCTCCCCCCACGGCGAGTCTGCTCCGAAAGAAAGAGAGAAAGAGAGAGAGGACACCCACGAACGGACTTCTAAATCTTTCAGGTCTTCTCCCCACAGCAGGAGGTTTTAGTATTTAGCATTGGTACTCCTTAACTGTCTATTTGTTAAATAAATAGTTTTTATTTTCTCTTTCACATCCCTCCGAGGAATTCTTTCCCGGACCTAGTGGGGGAGGGGTGGCTATAGCCTGCCTTTCTTTGAGGAGACGCTCTCTGTGGACGTTCTCCCTAAATTTAGCCAAAACTACAACAGGAAGGGGAGGCTAGCAGCACCTCTGTTGGGTTGTTCCAGACAAAGAGTTCATATGGCTTTGTCCAAGACCAAATGCAAGAAGACTGCAAGAACAAGACACCCCTATAGTATTAAACCTAAGAACTTTTTCTCAGCTTCCAAAAATTTTTGACTCTGGGATTTTCTCAGTCAGTATCCTGATTGGATTTTTCTTCTTTTCATTTGTTCTAACACCCTTTGAAGGCTTGTTAAGTCCTCAGCATTCAAAACATCACATGCCAAGGGGCATTTCTTCACACATCACGTGAAAATCTGACATCCAGTTTGACTTTTACTGGTCCATGCAAGGATCAGATGGTTTTCATACCGTAGTTCTCCAAAGCCAAGCTTTAGAATTGGGCCCTGGGTTTGAGAAAATCTCCTACCAAAAACCAAGTCAGATGTCTATGCTTGAAGCAAACAACCCTGCATTTTTTTTGCTACATTTTAATGATGCTCCTTTAGTTTGGGGTGTAGAATGTATATTTATCTTGCTCAAAAGTGCCATGTAACTGATTACTATGCTGTCATGTTTTTGGCTGTAAAGATCAATTTGCTCTACCGTCATCTTAGAAATTGGCCAAAAGACTTTCAATAGGATTTGTATGTGACTTATTTCTATCTGTATCTGATCTTAACAAATTACAAATAAATCCTCTACTTGGAATATATTGTTGTAAAGAGGAGCTGAGATTACCCTGACGTGTTTTCTGTTCAGAAGTGTAAATCACATCAGCTACTCAGCACTAGGAATTTCAGAAATTGACACACTGTCATCTCTGGGGAAATACATTTTATGGCAGGTTCTCTGACACATGTAAACGTTTTGGCTTAATGCCATTATCTAAATAAAAGCATCTTCTGCTGTATTAGATCCCCTATGATATCTTAGAAATCCACAAGAAGCTGGTAAATATCCACTCTGGAACTGTGGAGACCCTTCAGGACAGGAATCTTGAGTCCAGAGATCACACCAAAGGTTATCCCAAAGATGCTAAGTCCTTATGCTTAAGCAAGCAAGGCTATTCAGTAGATCACAATAAACTGCATTTTCAAGTAGCTGTCCTTCAAGCAATGACATAGGGACTTCCTATCCTGAGAGACTGTGGAGGCAGACAGTGTCATCAAGACCAGAAATTAAAAGAAAATTGAAAGATTATATGCTCATAAATGGATGCAAGAGGAAACATAAATGAATGTACACTCCAGCCTCCACACAAATTGTCCAGGCTCCCTAAGGTTCCCTCACATTCTCCTTTTTAGGGAGTGTGTTTGGGTTTTTAGCCTTCTCCTTTGTTAGGGAGTGAGTTTGGGGTCAGGTGGACTGCTGGTCTGACCAAGTAAGGAATTTCCCATGTTCTTATACCCATAACTGATAGCTCTGTAGGAGAGGAAGAGAGAGCTCCTCGAGTAACCAGAACATTATTTGAACATTATTTTACCTCTAGGAACTTTGATTCACAAATTATTTAAGAGCCAGATCTCCCCTTCTGGTTTTTTTTTTTTTTTCCCAAGCCACATCTTGTCATCTGTGGACTCTCTGGGCTATTTCATATAATCTTTCATTTTAAAACAGATTACCTGTAGTCTTACAGCAAAAAATAATTTTCTGCTGTTACTAAAGCTCCTCCCTGTTCAGTTAGCTCACTCAGGATGTGGACAAATTATTGGCATTTAAGTGAAAAATCTGTTTAATAAAAGCATATTCATTCAGTGATGCTCAGTGGCTAAGTTAGCCAAATGATTCCAATTAATTTTCCCCTTAATTTGCAGTGAAATTTTATAAATAAAGAGCTATAGACAGAAGAAATATTTCCCACTTTCATTCAATATGAAGAAGAAAAGTATTAAAAATATATGACCAAATTGATGTTAACTTTAACATGGTTATGCAATTTGTGCTGGCCAAACCATGGCTTTAAAAGAAAGGAATTGCTAAGAATCACCAGTCAGTGGCATAATTGACTTTTGGTGGCTTCAAAAGACCGAGAACACCCCTAATAGTTTTTGGCAGTTCCAAAAGCATTAATCATGATCAATGTGCAATATTAAATAAGTCTCCTTCAAAATGAATATAAATTAAAACTGTAATTCCATCTCAGCCTTCTGGTGACATGAGGAAACCACTTGAGTTTCACTCTCATGGTTTATGACGTCCCTGGAAGGCTTTGATGGAATTACAGCCTTATTAAGTACAGTTGGGGTACATTATTCCTTAAATTATTGCAACTACAAGTCATTATTCCCCCTAGAAATTAGAACTTGCTGTACTTTCATCAACCATGTAATCTTGAAGTAAGTTGGGGGGAATTTCAGCGTGGGAGGACATCTGCTTTTTAATTTCTGTCACTACTATATGTTCACAGCTTGGAAGAGTTGTTAGCATCTAATATTAACAGCCCTCAAACTTCTTTGTATTGCTTTATGGAACACTATTCACAACAATTTATTTGAGTCATCACTGATGTTTATATAGATTTTATTGGAGATTTCAAATGAATTTTTTGAATTTTTTTTTTTTTTTTGTAAAATCATTGAACCACCAAAGAAATTAAATAAAATTCAAACAGACAGAGGAAGATGGGGTTATAGAAGAGCACTGCTCCCGTGCAAGATGGGATTCCTGGAGAGACTCCAGCTGGTCTGGAACCCTTATTGGCTCAGGAGCATGGACTGAGCTCCCAGCAGGTACTGCCCAGACCAATTCCTGTTGAGCCTATAATACCAAAATAAATTTTGATATTTATATCAGTTTCAGGACTGGTGCATGTAGTGCAAGTCAAATATTTCTCTCATAGGCAGGTATGACTAGGAGGAAGATGGGTGCAATTTCTGTAGCATTTTGTAGTTAAAAGGAATGAACCTATCTGGAAAAAAATGCATGGTGTTTATAAAGCACGCTACTAAGATGGGAATTTTTCCTCTCTATTGATACTTTCAGTCCTCACAGCCTTATCAGCTTAGTTAGCTTTGTGTATTTTCTTCTTTCAACAGTTTTCACACTGCTTAGGCTTTTAAATAGTGGAAAGTATTATTCAGTGTTGCATACTGAAAAGAAAACATGTTAAAGAAAAACCCTTAGTGTAGCACATATATCATTAAACCTGAAGGAGTTGAGGGCTTTTATTCTGTCTCTCTCTCTCTCTTTTTAATTTTTTTTTCTTATTTTGTATGCATTTTCAAAGACTATATCAAGTAGGAAGATTTCTGCACCCTCTTCTCCCAGAACTTTTCATACCTTAAAAAATATCTTGTTTTAACTAAGAAAAAATAAAATTTGTCACCACATTGAATAATTCATATAAAATTTTGTGGGATTCTGGAAAAGATGGAGTGAGTCTAATATTCACCCTTTTGAGTGAGTCTTAGAGAAAGAAGAGTCCTTGGTTACTGAAAGAAGTTACAAAACACATTTATTTGCATCTCAAACAATGGGTTAGAGAATGTGGCCTTGAACTAAAGAAACATTTTGAATGACATATTTCAGTTCTAAGATGTTATAAGTATTTTGGAGTGGTTATATTTTTATGACTATAGCAATCTTGTTATATCCATGTGAATACTTCTGTCTTAAAAGCATGTTTGCTATCTTTTATTAATCAGTGTTACTATTTCCAATGACTTTGGTAATATATTTTACATTTGAAATTTTAAGACATGGGTAGAAATCGTTGAAGGATTACTGTAAAAATGGTAATATTTATCAAAGAAGAAAACTGAAAAATCTAGCTCATTCATTCACTTTGGCTAGATTAAATATTATTTAAAATGCAAGTGCTTACAAATAATGCAAACTTAGTGTCAATTTGGGGGGGTTTGAGTTTGAATTATTTTTTAAAATGAAATATTATATTTTTTAAAATGAAATAATTCACCTTGAGGGCTTGCTCTTAAATCAGTGGTGGCATAAAAAGTTATAAAGCAATGCACACAAATGGGCTGCTGTTTAAAATCTACGAATGGTTTGCAGATGTTTCCATGCTGGAGATGGCTGGCTCAATAGAAATGTTGTGTTGTGGCTGATATTAGAATCATATTGAAAGGCAGATAAGTACAGCACAGAAATTAATTCATCACTGTGGCGATGTAAGACATTGTCTTCTTCTATTAAGGTAAGACAAATGTGATGAGAAGAATTTTTCTAATATGCACAACTCAAAAATATTTTACATCAAGGAGTATGGGAGTAATGCCATAATGGTAGTTAATGTGTAAAATCCTGAGAAAGTAATGATCCATATTAAATTCCGTGTGCCAGCTATAAATATCAGCAACAACACAGAAAGTAGACGTTTTTTATCAGTTGCATTCTTTAGATCTAATTATGCACTTCTTAGTATTATGAATGCACATAAATTTGCCTTTCAAGACTTACACGTTTTAGATCTAAAGACCACTACAAAAGCATGCTGAGAGTCATGGGGAAAGATGAGAGATAACAGGAAGTATTTAAAAGGAACTTTTCTAGTTATGGTAGTCTTTTTATTTTTATACGCAATTAATATGTTAGAAAAATTAGACATATAAATACCACCAGATGCTCATAATGTATCTTCAATAGCAACACACAAACGAATTATATCTGGTCAGGCAGAAAACATCCTGAAAGCAATACTCACAGGCCTCTCATGGTGAGAGCTGCAACGGATAACATTTTCAGAATAGATTATTGTGACTATATGTTTTTCACAGCTCTATTTGTCAGTGTAACTAACCCCCTTGAAATTCCATTAAACTAACCAATAAGGTTGGGTGACATGTGTTTATGTCTTTTAAAAAAAGTAATTGGGACATTGTGCTGGTAAACGCACAATAAAGAACACTATCAAACCTGCTAGGTTCAGCATAAAAGAGGGAAAAGAGAGACTTTATTTATATTTATCATACTTTATATGGTTCTCAATTCCACAAGGGATTGAAGGACATGTCACTTCCTTTCCAAGCCCACTGGAGAAAAAGGATGCTCATCGAACGTTCTCTTATCACAAAAGGAATGAAAAACAGAAAAGATGGTTAAGTAAATATCGGCTATTATTTACAAGAAACTGTGTGAAAATTCTCTGACTCCAAGGTTATAACAGAAGGCTTAGCAAAAAACAGGACAACAGGACATCCCTTTTTGAAGCTAATTGTGGTAAATCAGCAAAAAAGAGAGGAACTAAGGTCACCCTGACATGAATATTACCAGAGATGTCAAGGACCCAAGTCCAAGACCTTTTTTCAATGACTCAGCACAAGAAATGAAACTTGGTCGTCTGGTCTCAAATATGTGACCAAGCTATGATGTTATTTGCTTTTCAAACTCTTTCTCATAATCCCCCACAGCACTGTGAGAACATTTAATTAAAGACATCTTCATTAATAAGTTTTCTGCGTACGCCAAACTCTAAACATGGACTTTTTTTATAATGTACAGTCTCAGAGAATTATTTACTTTGCTTGTTGGGGAGCTGTAGTACAACATCAATTTACTTTTACTGTAGTCTGGCAGAATTTATGAGATTATTGCTAAGTAACTTGCTTAGGGAGGGGATTTAAAGGATGGATGGATGGATGGATGGAAGCATGGATAGGTTCTAGTAACAGCAATTCCCCCAGGGCTGCCTTGCCAACTTTCCCTGTTATCTTAATGTTCAGCTTTCACTAAAACCTATCTCACTCTGTGATTCTGAAAGACAGGTAACCTCTATCGTTGGCAATCTCCTTCTTCCAGGCACCAACGTGAAAGCTCTTGCAGGCTTTTTGGTTCCTGCCCATGGTTTTGCAGGCTTTTTAGTTCCTTTTGTGCCATTAACAATAAACAGATTTGCTGGTTTTTAATTACCGAGAATTGCATATTTTGGCAATGCAGAGGAAGAGGTCCCTCGGTTTTATGTTCCTGGAAGGTTTTAGGTTTCCTAAAGAGCTGCAGCTTTCCAGGAATACTTATAGTAGGACTCATACATTTACAGGGAGAAATTACATCTTTTCAATTTCCAAGTGCCTCTTTCATCATTAAAGTTTCATCACAGCCCCATATTCTCCAACTGAACTCATTTTGCAAAGTAAACACACAGGAAAAGCCCTCACCTTTGATTCAGCACCGTGGTTTGCTTGCTTATGTGGGTAACACATTGCAAAATTTATCCTATTGCTTTGTGCTAAGGTATAAATATGAAAATAATGTATTTAAACATTTCAGTACTGATGTACAGGGTATGTGTTTAACATCCTGCACACTAAAAAAGTGAATTTGAAACATTTGGTGAATTTCAGACATAGTAATGCAATTATACATTTCATTTCTTTTTTAGTTTAGCATATGGTTCCATTATGAACACTGTTAGTAGTTTTCAGTCTTTTTCACCAAATTTAAATAAAATAAAAACCCCCTAGAAATTACATGCTCAGAGTTGAAATTGCTTCTTGATCAAGGAAAAAAAAATACATTTTACAGTAGTAAGATTTTAAAAGCTTCTCTGGTGGTCTCCTATTTCTGCCCCTGGCTGTGTGAGGTGTCCACAGCTAAAGAGAAGCTGAACAGAATCCCAGCTCTTGTCCAGTCTGACCAGGAATGTGCCCAGCCAGACTTGAGTTATCCTCTTTGAAGCAAGTACTGAAAGTGTCTGATCTCTCTGGAAATTTAGTTCAAGTATTTTCAGTCTGAATAGCTATTGATATTCTTAAAAAATGTATACTAATTGTTAGTTTAGACTACTATAATATTAATAAATATAGCTTCAGAGAGCCCTGCTGTATGATTTTATATATGTAATAGACATTTATGTGGGCAAACACAGAAGAATCACCTCACTATTTAGAATTGAGTCTTCAGCTGCCAATTTTGAGCCACCTCTGTATCTATTCAGCAGTTTGTGACACTGCTAAAGAAAACTGTGGTGTAGAAATTAAAAATATTTGAAGAAACTTAAAATTTAGAGTTTACAAGTTTTTCAAGGAGATGTACTAATATTAATGTTGATGTGATGTTAGCATTTTCATTTAATTATTTTATAAACTCAGTTCTGTTCAGCATTTTACTTTATGAGAAACATCATTGAAATAAAGTGCTCCAAAATTACTCTTAACTTTTGTGCATCACAATTTACTTTAAGATGCACTTAGGCTATGTACCTTTAAGTCCTATAAACTTCTGGATTCGAGAGCCAGAGTGTAATTACAAGCATATGGTGAATACAGGTTCATTTTATATGTTTGTTTTTGTTCTGTGAATATCTACCTCTCATCAGCCTCACAGAAAAATGAGGATAAAAATCAGGCACAGAAGTCTAGTGGCTTGAATGGAAGCAAGTGAAAAACTGAAACAGTGGTTACCTACAAAACCCCTGACAATTTTTATTTTGAAACTACCTGTCTTATTTGTAAAACTTTGTGATTCTGAAAAGAAAGAACAAAAGTGCTAAATCCCAGTTAGCAGGGAAAATATAAAAGATGTTACTGATACCATAGCTAAGGAGGAAATAAAATCTGTGTAAAAATATCCATATGAATGAGTTAATGTGAAGGACTAGCAGAATAGGAGAAATCTTTATATGGTTGTGCACCACAAAAGATGTGATTTCTTCCAAATTTAAAGATCTTGGCAAATTTTCATGGAAGTGAATGATAGGCTGTTCCATCTCCTAAAAATATCTCCACGGTATCTTTTTGATTTAAAAAATGTTACAAGGGCTATTCTACACATGGTATCACTTGGGTAGCTGGCATAATTAAATTAGGTTTGCAGAGAGGGGGGTTTGCTTGTTGGTTGGTTGGGTTTTTTTCATGTAAGTTCTAATTCTGACCCACTTCCCGCAGGTGTTTGGAATCTGTCATCAAGTTTTGTGCTGAGTTAGCGTTGTTAACTTCAGTGAAAATGTAGCTCCTAAAAGATCCAGAAATCACAGCTCTGCAGTGCTTTGGGAGGGCATCACAGGCCTCCTTGTGGATGAGGAATACAAAGGCCAGTCCTGGAAGTAGGGTTGTTTTTCAAATGCCATGAAAATACATGAACATCTTTCTTTATTTATGTAAAATAGAGGGGTAAAATAGAGGTTAAAAAAAATTTAGAATGATTGGTAATGGGTTAGAAGACTACATTTTCCAATAATCTGTTTATTCCCACAGTTGCAATTTTCATGTGCCAAATTAATACTGAGCTCTTTCTTCCCTGATTAAGCTGAAATTCCAGCATTACAGAGGGGAAAAAAAAAATCAATCTGAGTATGTTTTCAAAAACATACTCAAAAAAAATCAAACTCAGTATGTTTTCAAAAGAAGTTGAGATATGGTGTGATTTTTTTGAGATTAAAACAGGAAAAAGTGTGATTTTCACATAATGTGAATGATTAGAATAGTTCCAAAAGAATGTGTCTATTTCCTGACGTAACATCATGTTACATATCTCATGTTTTGAACTTCTAAAGCTCTATTTTATGGATCCTGTCAGCAGGGAATGTAATGTTAAGCAATATGTTTTAATCGAGTTGCTGTTGTGCTTCTCTAATGGGGAGATTATAAAATTATAATTAGTGTAATCCTGCTTCTGTTATATAAAATGACAAAACTGCCATTTACTTCAATGGGAACTATATTAATTATGCTGTTGTAATTAACCTTCTCCATCCCTCTTTAAACTTGCTACTCTCAAATAGCCGTGGAACATTTTACAGCTGGCAACAGAAATTGAGGACAGATTAAATGAAATAAAAGCAGAAGTAGTTGATATCAGTTAAGAGAGGAACTCTAGCAGAGGATCCTCAGGAAGGGAGGTTCGAAAATAGGCCAAAATGAAGAGAAGAAGAAGGGGGTGTATCCTCTTTCTCACAGCCTTTGCAACATCTCCTAGGAATTGTACTGATGAATTGTGCAAAAATGTGTGTCTTGCTAGAGTCAGCAAAGAGTTTTTGTGAAAAATGTAATGGATGGGGAGTCACACTTCGGAATAATAATGATAATAAAAAAAAGAATAAAAGGAAGCAAGACACCATTATTGATCAATACAGCAATGTTTCAGACCCTGCTGTTAAAGTTAACTTGCTATTCAGAAACCTCTATTCTGAAAAGGGTAAAAGTAAAGTTGTAACTTGCTTTGTCTGTCTGTTTGTGGGGAAAAATAGTTTATAAGCTTTTAAAAAGTTAGGATTTTTTACTTCAGTTTTGCTTCCAGTAAAGCCAGGTAAATTTTCTTGTAATTCGCAAAAGGAACTGCATACTGCAGAAAATAGATTAAATACAAGATATGCTTAGTGACTGTGAACACTAATTTGGTCTTCATCTCACAGGAATATATTTTCTCTGATGTGCCTTCTTTTTCTTTGTTTGGTTCTCTCTTACAATTTGATCCATACCTTTAAATGCCCAAAGTACAGTAAGATCAATAGAGTATTGGAAATACAATATCTTTCTAAAATGGAATAGCTAAAGACATATTAAGGAAGAGGGTACAGGTAAATCCGTGTACATTTTCTCTTTTGAGAAAGCCCAATTTAAATGAGCAGTGAACTGAAGAGTGGCCAAAGCAGTGACCTCTCCCACCTCGTCACCAGAGAAACCACGAGGTCAAATTACAAACTGACAGGAAAATCGAGCATGGCTTTCACCTGAGCATGAGAACACTCATCTGCAAGGGGAGAGAATCTCAACAGCTATGAATATTTATGCATTTTGTACAATTATTGTTGAATATAGAGCATGGACATTCATTAGTGCAGGAACTGAACCCCCACTTTTCCTCATCCTGGGTAACTGCTCAAGTCATTGGACTCCAAGGTCACATCCAATTCTCAGTATAGGCAATGAATATTTCAATATAGCATCCAAAATGTAACAACATCTGCAACAGCAAAAATGACCCTGCACTACTTTGAATCTAAAATCCTTTAAATTAATGTATTTATTGGGTTTTTTCAGGTTTTTTTGTTTTGTTTTGTTGTTTTTTTTTGTTTTGTTTTGTTTTCAAAAAATTTATTTTCATGAAAATTATGCTCCTAAATTGATTATTGTAAAATGTATATGTTTCAATCGCCTGTAACTTTTATATTTTCTTCAATTATCAGTGTCATTATTTAAATCTGAAAATATATCACCTATCTATATCAAATATTTATAGATAAAGTTTGATTATGTAATATATATATATGCACAGTTCTTGGCAACATGACTCCATTAGGATTGCGAAATCATAAAAAAGGAAATTAATTGTCTCAGAAGCTACATTCTTTCTGACTAAAAAGTGCAGGGCCAAATATACTTCGTTATGGGGCCACTGTAGCTGCACACTGTTTGAATCCATATTCTTCTTGCTTATCTTCAAAATCTTATTTTCATGAAAATTAAGTGTGATCTGCATATCATTGCTACTTTTCATTAGGCTTGGCTTCCTTTAAAATATTTTATTTCTGTATTTCAACATGTGAACTTCAGCTTACTTCAGGTACCATATTCCAGATTTTGGGGGATTTGATTAACATTTCAACTTTAGTATATTTAAAAGAAGCAATAATCATGCAATATATCCCTTCATGTTAACCATGGAATACATAGTGGAAATATAGACTAAATTTATCTTATAACTTTGTCTCTTCCTCTGACAAACAGTTTAGTAATCCCTCTTTGTTATTACTTCTTTCCAAAATCAGTTATCCACATGACTTTTAAGCATTCTAATGATACTCATGAAGAAGTTACCATCAAAAGTACATTTAAGAAAATACACACACACGGCTCCATTCATGTATGTTTATGTCAATGTTTCTATTTAGAAATGAATTTAAAGTAGAATAAAATTAATGAATAGATTTAATTTTCCCATCTGCACTCATAAAACTTCATATTAATACTTCTTCTAAGTCACAGCTTGATAAAGGTTACATGGGGATGAAACTTTTTTGATACAAGAATAATTTTAGAAACTTCTAACTATGGTTCCTTCTCTTTTCTGAAAGTACCTTAGATAATTTAAAATGCCAAGTGTACATGCACCTCCTCTTTTACTTGTATCTCAAATACAGCGAAAAGTTTTTGTTTCATTATTTCTAACCTAGGAGAACTGGAAATTTTTTGTCTTTCATTAAATTAATCTCCCTTCTCTTTTATAACCCAAACGTTTGCTTTTCAGATCTGGCACCTAATATCATTTATTCCAAAACTGATGAGTGTTGTCCAATTACCTATTCTTTCACTTGAACAGTAATTGAGTTCTGCTTAAGGACTCTCAAGCATTGTTTGAATAAGCTTGATGGAGCTCTAAAACATTTCTCAAGGACAGTAACGAGGCACTGTGTTTGTGAGGCTGACTCACAGGTAAAAAGAGAATTATGAACCACATTTTATCCAAGTGCTGGGGACAGCTGAAAAGTAAGGATTTGATTCTCCTTAAACCTATTTTACATCAGTGCAGTTATTTGTGTAATTTATATATCTAAAGAGAATCAGGACGTTTGTGTTTGGGAGAGCAAACTCTTCAGAAATTTACAGGTGAAATCAAACCCCTCCACCCCAAACCCAAAGAAAGGTGAGATAAAGCAGGACACGATATGGTTCATTATGATAGTACATGTTGCTCACATTTATTCTTCTCCCTTCCCATTGTCCAACGTAATCTGCTCTGACAGCCACAGATTTTCTTCTTGCCTGTCAAGAGCTACACTGAAAGCTGCAGGGCTAAACTGTGTACAGAAACCAGCCCTGTCCATTTTCTCTGAAAAGATTATTGACACAGTTAATTACAAGTGTTATTAGGGGTTAGAAAGATGCAATGAAATGTTTCAGGTGCCATTTTTCCTGAAAGTCGGACTTTCTGAAGCTGCTTTATTTTCCACTACTCTTTTGGCACCAGACACGATGCCCAAGAGCAGCTGTGCTGTCAGTCAGTCTTACACAGGAATTGTCATCTTTCTTCCACAGTGGATCACTGACCTTTCACGGCATGAAGGGGGCTGACATGACAACACACCTCCAATAATTTCTCACAATATGTACTTTTTTTGCTGCTACAGAAATATTGACCTTCTAATCACATGGACTTGAGACTGCTGGCAGTGTGACGTGGTCACCGCTTGTTTCCTATTGTCCTTTTTAAAGACATGTTCATTTTAAACATCACGTCTATATATTAAATCATCCAATTGATACCTGGCTGTACACTTATTTCTTAAAGTAACATGTATAATCAGGTTATACATTAATATTAATAACAGTAATATCTATTAATTAATAAAATTGTGATTTTTACCACCCTTCCCAGACCAAGAGGGGTCTCTGCAGCTGCCCACATGGCTTATGAAGAAAACTGTTGCTGATGTTGAGATGATCAGTTTTCAGGAGTGGTTCTTCAGCCAAGCAAAAATTCAGCCAAGCAAGGCAACCTTAAAGGCAAGGTGCATGGAAGCAAGAGCAGTGCTTTTTGCACAAAGCTCATTACAGCAAATTTTAATCTGTATCCCACAAAGTTTAACAGAGGAAACATGTCCTCCATAACATATAACAGGATGATTAAAAAGGAAAACTTCAGAAAGGCTCTCTGACCCTTTGAAATTGTATAGGTTTTCAGAGTTCCTATTTTGTTCCTTTTTATCATCTGCAGACTCTTACCAGAAGAAGTCTTTCTGAGAAAGGGAATGAGATAATTGGAGCTATTTGGGAAAGACATATCATTGAATTTTTCTCCTCTAGACATTTACATTATCTCATCTAATGTTTGTAGATTTCTTTTAACCTTACAGCCAAAACTCACCTAAGAATACCCTGCAAATTATGAACCAGTTTTATTGATGTGGTGGAAAAACTGACTAGTTATCTAGTTCTGTTACATGTTTCTCTATTTTATGCTATATGATTATTAATCATAATCCATACACGTGGCTCTTTGAGTAGTTGCTGTGTATTTATTACTCCTATTAGTAAACTTTTAGATGGTCCCTTCTCTACTAGAATAACCAAATTAAGTATTCAGTTATGTGCATCTCTGCTTCTTAGTCATGAGTGTTTTTAACAGGAGTGGCCCAAATAACTTATTATAAACAATAAATGTCATTGATTCTGAAAATACCATTTAGATTCTCCTGACTGACCTACGCCATCTGTGCACGGCCATTTATCAAATGTTCAGAAGGCTGAGGTGTCATATGACACAAGAGAATATAAAGAAACTAAATTTGAAGCAATACAATTTGCAATGTAGAATTGTACTGGTTTAGGGCTGGGATAGAGTTAAGTTTCTCCAAAGTAGCCAGTATGGGTCTGTGGTTTGGATTTGTACTGATAATACAGAGAAGCTTTCCTTATTGATGAGCAGGGCTTACACAGAGCCAAGGCCTTTTTTGCTTCTCACACCACACCAACAGTGAAGGCACTGGGGGTCCACAAGAAACTGGGAAGGGACATAGCCAGGACAGCTGACCCCATCTATGCCAAGGGATGCCCCAGACGGTGTGTCATCATGCCTAGCTCATAAAACCATGGGAAGAAGGAGGAAGGGCAGGACATTTGGAGTGATGGTATTTGTTTTCCTAATTCACTGTTATGTGTGTTAGAGCCCTGCTCTCCTGGGAAGGCTGAACACCTGAATGAATTCCCTGTTTTGCTTTGCTTCCGTGCCTGACTTTTGCTTTACTATTAAAATCCACCCACAAGACTTCTCACTTCCACCCTTTTGATTCTCTTGCGCATCGCACCCGGGGAGAGTGAGGGAGTGGCTGGGTGGGGCTGAGCCACCAGCTGGGGTGAGACCAGGACAACCATAGGGATGCCCCAAAACTTTTACTGGATAATCCTGGTACCTCTTGTTCACTTGCCTGAGGAATTTATTTGTCATCTGCAGCCTTTGGAGCTGTTCATATTTATGCCAAGTTTTGCTAGAGCCAGCAAAGTTTCCGGATGTTATTGTTTCCATCCAAGCTGCCACATTTAGAAGATAAACAGGAAACGCACATATGTGTGCTGAAGGATCTGTCATGTGTGACATATAAGCTACGTTCCCTTTTCTGGTGTGTAAACATCCCTTATGAAATATTACACTTTATTAGGTTTTATTTGGCTTGATTGGGTTTTCAGAGAAGGGAGAGGAAGTATCTTCTCTGCATTTGCTCAGTCATCAGCCTTTTCTTAAAACTTCTTTAAAAAGTTTTAATCCTTATTAGAACTAAATCTTCTTTATTCCTTCACAGCCCTACAGAGGTCCTATTTTCAATTTATTATTGCTCCTCTACTCTCTGCTATTGATTTTTCTCATATTTTAAACTTCTTTTATTTCCATGCAAAGTGATTTTTCAGCATCAGGGGAGCAGTATAGCCAAACATTTTGCTGGTGGGTAATTCCAAGCATAGCATAAGACCTTTTTGCTGAACTTGTACATACCATATTTTAAAAAATCTCCTTTATTTCTTCTACAATCTTCTTACTGTTATTTCAGTACACCTTTTGCTTTCTTTGAAGAATACTTATTTGGCTAATCATGGTTTCTTTCTATTCTTATTTATTATCCTTAGTGAAAGCCTGATTCAGGAGTTTTCATAAATGAATATCAAACTTTAAAATATACTGCTAAACCATTTGATTTCACAAACTAGATATTTATGAATCAAGTCTGCAGTTTTATAACTTCTCATTTAGAAGCTGCCTTTGGTCATTTCATTTTTCACAATCTTCTATCCAGCTTCTACTGTGGATATCAAATTTTGTTACCTTTTCTTTCCTTTGTGTTTCTTTCAACTCCCTTTTTTACATTAAAAAAAAATTCTTGGATACATTTGAAAATATTTTGTACTATTTTATTAGTACCATACCTAGAATTATGAAGGTTCCAGGGTCCATGATGGAATAATGATGAATATTTGTTCAATTTCCTTCAGCTGTGGATAGTTGCACAATAAGATTATTCTGTATCTAGCATACTCTGATCTTACTGTATTCTTTTTTACCTCCTCCTTGTTTTAAAAGATGGAGTCTTTGAGGCATATATGATCTATCCACTTCTAGCTGTCTTTAATGGCATAATTATAGACCTATGATTCATCTAGTTTTGGCACATTAATGAACTGAACTGCCACGTTAAGAAGAGTAGATATTGTTGGGCTGTGTTCAGTGTAGGTATCCTCCTACTAGAAATAATCTCTATGAGTTTTGATTAGTAATTAAAAGATGGTTCAATTCAGAATTATTCCTTTTTTTGTAACTGTGGAAAAAATACTGTATTACTTCCAATAAATGTACAGAATATTCATAAATATAGATAGTGTCTCATAAAATCTGTAAAATATATATGCATGCGTGTTTACGCAACACCTGAAATAAATAAACTGAGTTTTGAATTGCTTGGTTGTTTAGTTCCAACAGATTTTTTTATAGATGCAATATAAAATTTTCTAAATTTGAAAGCAAGCCTGAAAAAGCTCCTCCTTCATGTATAAAATGCTCTATCATTTGGGGCAAAACCAGTAAAATGCTTTTTGCAGTGCTGGGGTTTCAGCTCTACTTTCATTACAGACTTCTGAGAGGCAATCTTACATAATTGTCTATGAAGAGACTCAGTAGAAGCAATTAATTCACTAATAATGTCAGTAGTCAGGGTCTTTTAAAATGGATCCCAAACCACCAGAGGAATAAATGCCGATATCTAACACCCCTTCACCCTACACTCATAAATTCTCTGTAACAAAAAGTGGAGGACTATTGAATTACGCTGTGGGTCAAATTCAGACCAGCAAACTAATGCAAATCTGTCATTAAGCACGTGACTACCAGCTTCAGGGATTGGGACACTGTAATAATTTCATTTGGGTTGGTCAGTTCGAATAATTTTTTCAGTTACAAGCTTTTTTTGTCCTCCAATTCTGTGAATAATTTACTTTCTCCTGTAATAGGGACTTGGTGATTTTCTGGCTAAATGGGTGTAAAAACCCAAAAGTCAAAAAGATTCATTTTTTGAATAGTTCTTATAAGCTCCACAGTGAAAGTAATACTATTTACAAGTTGAAATTATTACCCAGTGACAAAAAACCAGGGCTTTACTATGACCTGTATATAGTTGGGAAAGGTTAAAACCTTTCAGGCAGAGTTGTGGTACAGTGTATAAATCTCTGTTACTACAAAAATTATATATACCAGTTGTACATAAATTTATAATAGAAATTAATTTCACAAATCAGAATTTTTTCTAAAAGAGAAGGGAGCAAAGAAAGTTTTTTTTCATGAGACTTTAGTGATGAATGGATTATTTTATTGATATCTTCAGAATCTCTCGAATTGGTTTAAGATCCTGTCAATTTATGGGCCAATAACTATTCCTAAATAAAAGAGTTTAAAATTAAAAAAAAAGTCCTGTGAGATAAAGACTAAAGAGACCAAAGAGAGAAATGTAACCATGGGGGTTTAACGGTAAATATTATTAGCTTGAGTAGAAAGGGAGAGACAATGTTTCTGCAGGTAAGGAAGATCTCAGAACAAGCAAAATCCTCTGGATGGGATGATAAGGAACCATATGATGGATTATTTAGTATCTAGGGAGACAATTAACCACTCCATCCCCCATAAATGCACGTATGAGGGATTGAGGCATAAAGGGTAAAAGGGTCTATTACCCTTCCTCACACATCAGCTGTCATTATGGGCTGTCACTGCATCCATTTACCCATATTTCACTTTAATTAGTGCACAAAGATGAGTAACGCAAACAACTGAAGAGAGGCTACAGTGTTCTTGGTAAATAACAAGTGTACAGGAATTGGACAGTACTTGTTTCTGTTTCTAAATAAATATACAGTAGTGGCTCTGAGTTTGTTGGTTAGGTTTTTCTTTCCTTTTTCAACTCAATTACGATTTCCTCTGCAAAACAGGTGAAGAAACTCTGCTTAACAGGTGAGGAAACTGATTGACACTGATAAGTGACTAAGCCAGTGCACTAAAATGTGAGCCATGCTGTAGCAAGACATGATCTTAAAGGCAATGCACCAGGGCTGCCTTTTTGGGTTTAGATGCTAAAAGGAATTTAAAAACTCCCAGGAAAAAGCAGCCCAGAGGTTTTCTACAGCTCTTGCTGCTTCTTTTCCTGTTCATGTCTTTGAAGAGTAAAAGACCAGCAGACTGTCTTTGTTTCACCACCAGAAACCTGGAGCCATTTTCAGTCTTGCTTCCCTGCTCCCAGAGCTGCATGTGGAGCAGCTGGGCAGACAGGGAAAAGGAGAAACACTTCTCCCACCACCAGCTCCCCTCTCAGCTGGGGACTTGCTTGCACAACTCTTGTGCCTCTCAGGAGCTGGACTATAGAAAGGTAAGAATGATAAGGAGCTGCTTGCTTTTGCAAAATATTGGCCATGAACGTTTATAAAGACTCAGTTCTACATTTTTAAACATTTCAATTCTTAAATGGTTGTATTTTTACTGTGTTCCTATATTGCTTCAGACCCAGATCAGATTTATTAATCGAGGTTACGATAGCTTAGAAGCAGATAAGATTTGCAGTATACTATTGGAACAGATTCCTTGGCCATTCAGTATTGAGAGGCTGAAGCACTGATGCTGCTACTTGTTTTCTGAACTATGAGCCCCTCTTTCTATCCAACGTCTCTTAGAGCTTTTGTACCACCTCCTGCTGTAGTTTTGAGTACAATAGCTTCGGCTGAAACAAAACTACTTTGAAAACGAAAAAAGAAGGACCAGAGTCAAAACAAACAGGACAGAAGGTTTTTATTCCACTGCAGGTGTTGTATGTTTAAACTTGTGCAATGTCCTTAAAGGAGGATTCATAGAGACTCATGACTTCCCTTGATATTGTAAAATATATACATCTCAGAAATACTCAGGTACTGAACAAGGAGAACCACCAGCTACCATGAATGAACTGCAAATACCTGCCTAAACACAGCCAATAGGAAAATATTCTCATTTGTCAGCAAGAGAAAGTGGAGACAGCTGCTAATATGGCATCTACAAGTGTTCGAGAGTTTCATTTCTAGTTCTTGGTCTCTCAGGCTGCAAGTTAAAAACAACCCAGCAAATAAGAAGGACGTGGCAAAGTAGGAGTATTCAGGCTGTGTGGTGTAGAATAATGAAAGCAATTTAGATACCTCTGGGATAATACCACATTAACTGCATTAGTGAAGCATTTTCTCTCATAACATAATCTGTCAGTGGTCTTCTGTATCTGACAGAATAAAACTTCTTGTTAGTTTTATTTTTACACATACATATTTTCTCCAGCAGTGTCATTTCTTCTTTGTGAAGTCATGTATTACATCCCAACCTGCACTCTTACTGCTCCCTTATGAAAACTCAGACCATTCACATGCATTTCATCTGTGCTCTTTCACCGTGCATACTCAGAGAGCTCGTCCATACATACCTCTACAACCTGCTTTGAGACAGAGAGAATCCTCTGGCAGGAGAAGACCCGAGCTTTGCAGATGTAAATATAAGAGGATATCTGGCAACTGGAAGGAGATAAAATAGCTACCACACTATGGCTTTGCCTTCCTTGTACCGAGGTTGGCTGAAAGGCCAGGAACAACACGTCATGTCCCTTGTTAAACCTCTGGCAAGACTCTAAAGCAGTGTCTGGAAACAGTTAACATAAATCTGCTTGGAACGAGGGAGTCAAGATCTCCTGACTTGATGCAAGGAACTGCCTTTGCAGTAAGGTATGACTGAAAGAAGAGTCAGTCTGGGAACAGACTGGAGGGTGCTACATCTTCACAAGCAATGAAGACTTGCCCGCAAGGTCTTCAGATTCTATGAGTTCTTTGACAGAAATCACTGAAGACCAGCTCCTGACATTCCCCCCTACACTTCATCTTATGGCTTTGGAAAAGTCTTGCAAATGACTATAAAAACAGCAGGCTGGGTAATTCTTAAAAGCTCTTCTGCCCCTATCAATGATGCTTCACTGTAAAGGCAGTACTGGCAATTCCAGTTGATCACTTAAACAGGAATTATCTGTATTATTTTTCTCATACCTCTTCTTGGCCCTTAGGACATGTATGCCCATTGTAATAAATAAAAAAGGGTGATGCAATGGGCAAAGACCTATAGGAAGGAACAACAGCTAAAACTGGGATGTGCCAATTAGTTCTTCCAAAAACACATTTGCAACACGACTGGTGTGAGGCATGACCTGAAAAAGAGCCTCAAGATGCATCAAGATAATGCCACTGGGAAAGATCTGCAGCTGTGAGCAGTAATTGGTAAAGTGCTATTATCTAACTCCACATGGTCACATATGCAGAGGGAGATTCACAGCACATCAAGTGTAAAATGAAAGCTGTGCTATAGCAAACATGAAGCCAAAGGACTATTGGTCAATATGCTGAAGCTGCTGGCTGAAGCAGTCCCCAAACTGTGTGATTTTAAAAATAACAGGAGAAAACTGGGAAAAAAACCCAAAAAAACACCCCAAACAGTTGTTCTAGTTAGGAGAAAAAGCTGATGTAGAGAAATATTCCACAGAAATGAGGTGCAGATGCTGGATCATTATCAATGAGTGATATCACAGTGTCAGTGCTCTCACAAGCATGAAAGTGATATACATCATCACTAATCCCTATGGATTTACTATGTCACATGGTCA
The DNA here is from genome assembly GCA_013397175.1 of Platysteira castanea. NCBI lineage: Eukaryota > Metazoa > Chordata > Aves > Passeriformes > Platysteira > Platysteira castanea. Next base: position 45,381 of record VYXC01000680.1, read on the forward strand.
GTCTATATTCCTCCATCTCCATCAGGCCAAGGCTGTGGGCACTAAACAATGAAACTGATGTCCTTCAGTCACAGTGAATGGATGAATGATGGACACAGATCAGTAGCATCATGGAATATAATGGTGGATTTAGTAGGCTAAAGCACAGGAAATATGTGCTGGTATAAAATATTAAACTAATTATGAAGAGTGGTTCTGCGCAGCCAACACCAGATGCTTTGATTCTGGCTTCTAATCTGTTTGAAACACAAGGCTATGTCACATGTAAGTGTGGTCCTGCACATTGGCAAGGTGCCCAGAGATTGTGAACCTGTGATAGAATGGTGAGGGTGAGAATTTCTCACTTTTTTTTTTTTTCCTTGCTTTAAATAGTAGCCAGAGAGTCCCCTCCCTGTTAAATCATTCTGCTACATGTTGAACAAAATGAAGGCTGTGTCCCTAAAAGGAAAAAGTTATTCAGATTTGTGGAAAGAAAGAAAAATATCATCGAAATCAACCTGTCCACTGCCATTCCAAGCACTTTTGTCAGCAGAGAGGGAGCTAAGACTTGGAACATGTGTGGAGACCCCTAAGTGGCTACAGGTAGGACCTATTTTTCCTTTGTAGTTCCTTTGCTGGGTCAAGGAATGAGGAATAACAGTCTTGAAAATCTCTGCTTCAGTGATACCGAGTGGAGTTTTCCAGCCTGCATAGTCTCTTGGTCAGAGAATGAATACTTGAGTATCTTTGTATTTAGGAATAAACCAGCATGATGTGAATTTTGGAAGCATTGTACTGCGCAAAGAGAACAGAAGAATCCAGTTACTTGAACGTCCAGAATCTTTGGTTCATCATGGATACTCCTTGGTGAAGTATCACACCACCTTTTTTTAAGGTTGCCTGGTCAAACGCAGTGAAATTTGCATGGTTTTGCAGGCAAAAGCCAGAATGCCATTATTAATATCACCTAAATGATTTTAGATGCTCAGCTGTAGTGATAAGAGGTTAAGACCTCTTGAGTGATTTATTCTTTTCCCCTCTTGTTCCAAGACTACACTCTGCAGGAAGTGATCCACCACTGCCCATAAATAAAACAATAGTTTTAACTTCATAGACTCAAGTGAAAGCAGAGTGAGAGCAATATCGGATCATATTCCATGAAGGCTCATACTTTGATTAGATCTAGCTCCTAGGATGACTTAAAAAATATTGCATTGGTATTTGAATTCATCATCTTTCTTTGTCCCCTGCCCACTTTCCTCTTGGATACTTTTCCAATTTTTATATCTTAGTTTTCCTGCCTCCTGGAGTATATACATATAGAATTAAGACAGAAGCCTGAACTGCTGTCATGCTTTATCAGATGAAGTGGTGCATTTTAGTGCATTTAATGTCATGAAATACCTGGGGTTCACCCTTTTGCAGGTGCAGAATAGGGATTACACATCATGTTTGGATAGTTTACTTGAAAAGCAGCTTGGCTTTGTATTTAGGTGAATGTCAGCCTTTCTATCTCACCTTGATAGTTCTTTACGCTTGTGTGGCACGCAACCAAAGTAACTAAGAAATTCGAGAGATTTGACCTGTACCTCTGAAAAGTAACTGAGCCTAAAAAGAAGAACCTTCTGTCTCTGTCTTAGAGGATCTCTTCCACCAGCTCACTTCAATTAAAAAAAAAAAGAATTGAGGACTCTACAGTTTGTTTGAATTAAGCTCATTGTCTGATTAGAAGTTCTGACTAAGTAGTTTTAGAAATACAGTGTGTATTTAAGTGAGAAAGCTGTTTCTCTGGTTGATTAATCAAGGGAAAGCTTCATGGTTCAACTACTCTGGACTTGTTCTGCTGTGATTTGCAAAGTGAGGGGATCATAGAAGGATTTTTTTTTCCTCTAAAGAACATGACCACTGCTTTGTATTGCAGTTTTATTTAATTTTTGTTTGACCACCATTCATCACCATTTACTCTGTGGCTTGCACCATGCCAAGAGTTATAACTCAAACACCACACTTCCTGTAAAGTTTGCTGTGATGCATTGATGAGGTCTGTCTTTCTTTTGGAGAAGTGCAACTGTATGGGATCTTTTCTATGTTATCTATCAACATTTTGGTTTTATTGTAAGGTGTGAGGGGCATTAAAGTTTTCAGAGTGAGATCTCTGGTATAGGCTGCTAGTCTGCATTTTCCACTCCCTCATTTTAATTTCATTACCCTCAGAATTTTTTCTCCACTTCTCTTAATATAACTGTATGATAACCTGAATAATTTCTCTTGATATTCCCCAAAATAAAAGTAAGGCTTCCCTACATTTATTTTTCTTCCACAAAGCTTTTTTTTTATTCTCTTTGATTGCTGTTTCTTATTGCCAACCATAACATATAAGATGGGTAATTCCTTTAAAACGACTTTATTTTACACAACTTCTCTGGTGATCTGAATGGCCTGGTACTCGCCAGTCTTTTCAGGTTTAGTGTTGCATCTTTTTTCTCAGGATCTCCTCCCAGCCAGTGCCCAGGGTAAAACTGTTCTGTGGGTTAATCAGGGTGAGAAGGCCATCACACATCCTGGGGCTTGTGCTGTTACTGGGGAATTTTAAATGAGACAAGAGGTTGCAGTGAAGTGAAGGAAGGTCTGACAATGAATGCAGCTGGATCTCTTTGGGAAACTAGAGTTTAATCCTATCTATGACATGGAATGTTATTTTATGCTATCAAATAACTTCAACCCAACTTTTCTCACCTGTAAACAAGATTTTTCATTTCCCTGGCATTTTAGGTGCAAAAGTGTTGTCATATTTTAGGAGTTCTCTGTGCCGGTGAAAGCACAATAAAGGACACTCTCACATCTGCTAGGTTCAGCAGAAAGGAGGGAAAAGAGAGACTTTATTTACATTTGACATGTTTTATAAGATTCTCAACTCCACAAGGGATTGGAGGACATGCCACTTCCTCCTCAACCCCACTGGAGAAAAAGGATGCTCATCAAACGTTCCCTTATCACAAAAGGAATGAAAAACAGAGAAGACGGTTAAATAAACATCGGCTATTGTTTACATAAAATTGTGTGAAAATTCTTTGACTCCAAGGTTAAAACAGAAGGCTTAGCAAAAAACAGGACAACAGTTCTCCAATTCAGTATTCCCACTAAAATCATGAGCCACTACCCCCTCACTGCAGCTGACGGAGTGAGGGAGGCACAATGGGCCAGGATCATGGGTTGAGATAAGAACAGTTTTCTGGAAACAGCAATGAGATAAGAAAACGAATATGAACAGTAACACTAATAACAAGCAATTCACATGCCAAAATGGTCACCATGGAGCCCATGACCCGACTGCAGCTGCTCCAACAGCAAGAGAGACCTTCCTCCGGAAATATTCCCTTCCCCACACCCCTGGCAATGGTGTGAGGTGTTATAGAGTAACCTCCAGGTTCTGCCTGTGCCCCTTTGTTACTGCAAAAATTAACCCTGTCCTGCCCGGGACCAGGACAAGTGTTTATAAACCAGAACTAAAACTGTAGTCAGTAAATCAATAAACATTAAAAGTGCTATCTAATATTAGGAATGCTGAAAAATCAGTTTCTAACCACCTTTCAAACTTCACATGCAAAATCAATTGATGCTTTTGACCTTAAACTCCCTGTGATGCAGAAACCCTCTTTGAAATGTATATAATAATGAATACATCCCCATCATTTTAGAGGGGTGAGAGGTTGGGGAAATAAATTGGTATTTGGGAAGCTGTCACATAGTAGAAATGTGTGAATTAAGTTTCTGTTTTTAGAACAGTGTTTCAAGAGTGTGCCACTAATAATAGCTGGAACTACACATAAAAAACAAAGAGAAATAAAAGATGGAGAGGCTTTTCAGAAATGATTTCCATCCAAGCTGTGCATTGCATGAGGAGTTAGGGGATTCATTAGCTTTTCATGCTTACGATCTTATGTCTAAAGAGTACCATAAGCATGAGGACTAAATTTCAACTGCTCACATGTGGTCTTCAAATAATTTGCAGTGTAAGCTGATAATACTTTTAACATTATTTTATGGGTATGTACCTATGCATTCATGCCTGTGCATGCATGTTGACAGATGCAGTTGCAAATCATACTCAGCTATTAATTAATGCTTGTTTAGGACTCTAAGACAGTGTTGCATAGTTCAGGGATATCTTGATATTATTAAGATTTCGCTTTTAGTGTATTTGGGTCATTCTTCCTATTTGTTTTTGGCTTTAATCACATACTTGGTCCTCTGTAAAGTAATTTACATCACTTCTGCAAAATTGTTGTCAAATGACCTTGCTAATATGGCAAATCACATATACGAGAGGGTATTTAAATGAGATCTAAATGTTTAAATAGCTTAAAATCTTAGGATTAATAACATTCAAAATGTTGACTGTGCTGCTTGAGACTTATAACCTTTCTTAAATGGATCCTTAGTTAATTATCTCTAAACCCAGCCTTTTAAAACATTATTCTGTGTCTAGAGATTGATATTTAACTTTTTTCTATTAATCATATTTAGTTTTAAGATTTGGAAAGGTAGTCCTCTAAGCTGACATTTAGACAATTATGTTGAGACTTAGCATTGATATATTTTGGTTGCTTAACCCTTCTTGTCAGCAGTTTTGTATTTTATGCAGACCTTGATGGTGTGACACTGGCATTTACAGAAGAGTGCATTTATTTTAATAAAGCAATTCTTGGCCTTGTAGTTATAGCAGTTATGACTATTATCCTAAAACAAAGCAGTATGAAGCTGTAATCAATCTATAGGAAACAGTTTCACATTCACATATTCATATCCCTGGTGAAAACTGATGCTGATGTGTATTAAACTGTAGGCCTTTTATTATAAAACCATTATATGTGCTTCCCAATTTAAAAAAGGTTAGAAAAACCCCAACACCACCAAAGAAACCCCCAACGCTAAAGTCGAAACCTTGTTTTTCAGTGGTTAAAACTACAAAAACTGTATAGGTTACTCCATGACTCTGTCTGTTGAAGGCTACAGGATAAAAATCTTCATTATATGGATTAAGGAAACTGGGGGTATTTAAGCTATAGCAAGGCTTGTCATTTTGTTGCTTATTTCTTCTTCCAGGATTGAAGAGCTGTTATTTTGGCTCCATCCTAACTCACTGTTTCTTAAAGGAATATTTTTTAGGGGTTGGGGGAAGATAATGTCAAATGATATGACCAAAAATATGGTACCTGGATTTTGGTCTCTCTAATCAAGCCAGTATTTGATTGATTGTGAGGCTGGAGTGTTGGGTGCTGTCAAAGTGTCACTGCCATTTAAAGAGCAATCCATGTCCCTTCTCTATTTCTAGGCAGTAGAAGAAACATTTCATGGCTGTGTCATGCACTGGAACTAATCTAGCATAATATAAAGTAGAAATAGTAAAATGAAAGTTGTCAATAGATTGATGATGGACAGAGCAAGAATAAATTGCTTGCTTGGTGTAAATGCTGATTTCTATTCATCAATTCTACTTTTTTTTCTTTTCTTTTTTTTTTTTTTTTAGGTCAGAAATGGACTCAAAAATGCTTGTTTACATACAAAACTATCCTAAGATTCATAATGATTTTAATGCCTCTGAAGTTTTGAAAATAATAAGCAGTAGATAACATACAGAACATATTAATTATCTTTCTAAGATTACTCACTTTTCCAAACATTGTCCTCTGAATTTTTTAATGAGGGCATCTGAAGGTCATTTATGAACAATTCATATGACAATTCAGAGCTAATAAACAGCCTCATGTAGTATGAATTACCACCTGCTCCCTTTTTGCAAGAAAGCATCTTTCAATATCCATGTCACACTGCTGTTTATCACATTTCAGATTGATGCCTACTTTAGGCAGAAGAACCTAAACAACAGGGTATGAGAATTGCTCTCTAATTTGTGTTCTGCTTTCCAAAGCTTTTTCTTCAACGCCCCTCATGTCTAATCCATTTTTTCATAAATATGTCTGCGAGTATCAGAACCAGGTACTGTCTTTGCCTAGGGAGGAGGACAGAGCAATCTTCAGTGGTAGTATCCTGTTTTTGGCTGGAATAGAGTTAATTTTCTCCCTGGTAGCTGGTTCAATGCTGAGTTTTGGATTCAGTATGAGAATAATGCTGATGTTTTGGTTGTTGCTGAGCAGTGTTTGCCCTAAGTCAAGGACTGTTCGGTGTCTCATGCTCTGCCTGTGAGGAGGGGCACAAGGATTTGGGAGGGAGCATGGACAGGACAGCGGACCTGAACTGGCCCAAGGGATAATCCATACCAGGGAACATCATGCCCAGTACACAAATCGGGTGGAGTTGGCTGGAAGGGTTGCTGCCCAGGGATGTACCATCAGCCCTTCATTACTGTTATTATTTTTATATCCTGTTTTGTTTCAATTTTTAAACAGATCTTGTCTCAGTGCAAAAGGTTTGGGTTTTTTCCTTCTATTCTCCTCCAAACTGGTGGGGTGAGGGGGTTGCTTGAGCAAGTGGCCACATGGGGCTTAGTTGATGACTGGGGTTACACTGTGACGGGAAGGAAGGGCCAAATGCAGCCGTGTCCTCCTTCTAGAGAACTTGACTTGTGTGAGTGCACAGATTGATATAATGCTCAGGAGGCTCAGAGGGAAACCATAAAATGCATCAAACAGAATGTAGTATGTGTATAAAGAGTGGCTGCACAGGTACAGGTTGGGTTTGTTGCTGCTGCTGCCACCACCGGTGGGGGGAAGCCCGGGCTGGGCTGAGCAGAACGTGCTCGGCTTGCTGGTAGCCTTGTCTTCCACTGAGCATAACATCTTCCACTCCAAAGAGAAGAACATTCTTTTTACTGTCATTTCTCTTCCCTCCCAGCAGCCAGACTGAGCTGTGCCTGTCCTCTCCCCCTCCAGCCCTTCTCCAGGGTGGCAGCACTCGGGAGAGAGGATGAGGTGGGAAGGTGGGCTGGTGTGAGATAGGAGGCTGCTCCACGGGTGGGACTGCTGCCCACATGGAGAGAACATGTGTGTGTGCAGGCTGCAGCCTCCCACAAAGATAGGAGGAGGGATGCTGAAATCTGTATTCAGCTCCTACAGGCACCGCTCCCAGGCTGCCTATTTTAGGGGAAATATTTAGAACAACAAAAATAGTCTTGTCTTAAATTAATGTCATAAAGGACTGATGCTTCCGTGACTCGGAGTCTGATGTTAGGTGGGTTTCAGATTTCTGAGCACACCAGGTTGCATTCAGGGGTGCCAGAGAAGAACCTGGCCTTTTGTTTATGTTGCTCACACAATTCAGTAGTTGGTATGTACTGTGCTATATATATCGTGTTGATATATACTTTTGAAAATAGTAAATTCCTGAATTTATGCAACAGCTAGGCAAACAATAAAGGATGTAGAGAGCTGAAATATAGAATAGGTGCCAGGATTACTCATCCTCCTCCCACTCTCTGTTATACTTTCCCTTAAAAGTAGAAGCCAACGGTAAATTTTAATGACTTTTTCCTTCCAAGTTTCTATTTTTAGATTTATAGGTAGAAGAGACTAGCAAATATTTTTAAGTTTTAATGCTCACAGAAAGTTTCAAGTGAACAGTCCTTGAGAATAAAACCTCTAGCTCTGGCAGGACACAGCAAAGGCAGAATGTGTATATGCTTCAGGCCTCTGTGATGTGATTCAGATCTGGAAGTGTTCCCGTTGCGTGACCTTTCGGCTGAGACTACCCGTAAAAGTATCAATTAATGTTAACACTTTTATGGTGTGGGTTCTCACAATTTGAGAACTATGCTAAGACCATTTATTAACCTTATCTGATGTTCAGAATAGTCAAACGAACTGGTTTTTGTTGCTTTTAGTGCTCACTAATCCCCTCAATCACTCAGTCCTTCAGCATCAAGAATGACCTTTTTCCTACAGACTGAGAATTAATTCTAGTGACATAGTAGTGCATTTTTTTATTAATCACATTCAAATAAAATGTACAATATTGATAAATGGTCATGTTTGTGAGATTCTGCATTTCCAAGTTTCCAAACCAGATTGTTATTTTCTCCCTTTCTGTACCACTCTGAAGCACATGAGGTATGTACTTTGTTTGTACATGGTAAAATGCAAAGAAGGTTGGCTACAGCTACTCAAACAATTCCATCTGAGCTTGTTTTCCATCAGTGATTGCTATTTTAATGGACATTTAGTGAGAAAAAAATCTTCTGCTTTCACTTGAGTTGAGGGAATAATTTGTGGGGAAAAAGGGTTTCTATCAAAATCTGATTTTACTTTTTTTAAAGTTTTACTTTGAATTCTTTACATGAGTTTTCAGATGACCTTTACTGAGAATGGTTGTTGCTTTTATTTTCATTTCCTTCAACCTTTTGTTCTATGCAAACCAAATTTTACAGGTAGTGACCCCACCTGCCCAGTCAGCATTAGAAATTCCTCGTGGGAGATGCTGCACAATCATATGAAGAAAACCTATTACTGCTAGCAAGGACTGGTATTCAAAGATAAAACAAGCCCACAAGTGTGACAAACTGTGAGAGGGAAAGCATGGATAGCCATGGTGAAAACATAGCATTACAAGCTCAGATTAATAGCTTTGAATCATTTAAATGTATAGGGTTTGTTCATGTGTCTGACCTTGTTGTGATTAATGCTCAGGTCTAGAACTACAAATAATATTCCCCTCTGCTCCACAGGAGGCTTCTTCAGCTTCAGTTTTGGAGGGCATGTATTAACCACTGCATAATTTCTAAGGGGGTGTTGCTTGATCCAGTGCCTTAGTCACACTTGTGGCGTTGAGGTCCATCTGCTATTCCGGGAGCATAGGAGGAGAGGCAGGAGGCCAGATGTCATGTATTAAAGACCTTGTCTCACTGTGGATGACAGCTCTGGAATGCAGTGCTTGGCACACTTCTTGCATCACTAAAAGGGTGAGAGAACAGTGTGATCTTCCTATAGCTCACATTGCAGCCTGACTTTTGGGAGGACAAACAATTGCTGAGCAGGTCAAGGTGTTCACAGCTTTCCTTTTCTTTATTTTTGGTCAAGTGGTTTGTTTCAAAATGATAAGGGAAACAGTGAAAGTTATAAATTCTGCTTATTGTTTAACAAGTACCTGAATCAGTTTCTGAGTCCTGAGAGATGACGTATACCTTTAGAAGTGCATCATTTGAGTACAGATAAGAATTGTTTCTAGATTTACTAGAAATAAAACTAATTTGTTTGAATTTATGCTTTCCTCTAGAATTTAGGTTCTAGGTGCCATATAATTTGTGATAACTAACCTTACAACCATAATTCATTGAGTAAGTAAAGGTACATTCGTAACTAAGTTAACCTTTCTTCACAGTGCCCAAAGTTTTTGCACAATCTACACTAAACTTGTGACATGCTCAAACAAACATGTGAAAAAACCCACCACCCCCAAAGAAAAACAGTCATCCCTTACCCTGGACCAACAGCTCACAAGAACAGATGTCTTTCTAGTTAAATTTTTCATATTGTTTTGCCATGGACAGAAAAAGTGGCTCTGATCTGTTTAGAGGTTTATTTTTCTCCTGAGTCTGAGTTACCCCATTAGAAAGGTGAAAATCCATTTTCTATGTCCTGTGAGCCAAAAACATGCTGTGCACCTTTATGCCCTATCCATAAGAATTTCCCAAAGGCAAGTCAAACGGTGGGAAAAATTAGAGAAGAGAATGGACAGCAGAGTTCTTACCTAAGTTACAGTCTCTTGGATGTTTCACAGCCAGAAGCTTGGCACTACTACAATGTATTGCAAACACCTGGATTTTAATTTTTTTTTTTATTTTGGAAACTATCTTTGTAATTAATGTTCCTTCATAAACCCATTTTGTTTAATTATTAAGGGTCAGGTTCATTATTCATTTATCCTGATTGCTACAGCAAAAAGATGAGGCAACTATCCAAAGCTGTAGGTAGTAATATAGTATTTTTTAAATACTGTAAATCTAAGGAAATATTGTTTGGTCACAGTAGACAAAACTATTAAAGTCTTAAAGACAATTACTCCAGTTTATCTCAAGTTCTTTGTGCTCTTCCAAGTACTGTCCAAATTATATTTTAAGTTACAATTTCCCTATAAATAGTTAAAAAAAAAATCTACATCCAAAAACCCAGCAGTCATATGTGATTAATTTCATAGTGTTTTTTCAAATTAGGTCTCCTAGCTATCCAAGCATTTTAGTGTAAGAGCTGAGGCTTTAATAAAAGAATATAATTTATCTGACTTGTACTTTCCAATTTTCAAACTAAGAACTCTACGCCAAAGTACAACTAACTGTGCCTGTCCTTTGGTAACTGCCCATATATTGTTTTTACCATCACAGATATAAAGTTTTTTAAATAACTGGCATCCCTTCTCCATTCTGTGAATATGTTTGGTCAAATAAATATTCTATTTACTTTAGGAATGAGAGAAGGAGTAGAGAAAAGAGGTTCAAGTTGCCAACCCTTTAGCCACTTTTGCTATCACTGTCTTATATATATTTAACATATTTTTAATATCTTTTTTTTGTTGTTGTTTAATACTGCTGACATTTACGCAGATTTTTTACTCTTTTATGTCAGCATGGTGCTTTCTTAAAATGATAGCAGGTTGGTAAGAGACTCTGATCATTTTTGCCTGTTTATAAATAGCTATTTCCTCTTCTTTTAGAATTGCAAATACTTTATTTGGATTCCATGCTTTTGGGAAAGTTTCAAATTAGAAATAAATGGCAAAAATTCCCTCTGTATAATTACCCAACCTTATTATAATTGCAAAACACAAAATAAGTGCAAGTTATTTAAAACCCTTGCTAGTTATAGAAAATAAAACGTGAAGTTGGTCTGAAATTAAATGGAAAGCTATGTAAGATCTAGTAAAGAAAAATACTGTATATTTTATGTGATATGCATTTCTATTAGGAAAAGCAGCCTGCCCTTTACTCCTCTAGTACTTATAGGACATGTGATTCCACTCTATGGTGGAGTTATCTCTCCCTCTGCTTTGCTTGCTCTCACAGCAATAATATCATAGAACATTGGCATTAGAACAAAATTCCTCATTAAAAAAAAAAGAAAAATACTGAAGTTCTACATGCCTGAACTCTGTTGAAATCGGTGGAAATACCAAGGGATAAATTTAGCTTGGGTGATATGTAGAAGAAATATTAATTGTCAGGAAACCAAGAGAAAACATCTTTATCACTGATATTTTTTCCCAACGTGTTTTACAAATGAGCACGGAGTACCTTTTGCAACCATTATTTCAAAATACCAGATTTATATCTATTATGGATGAGTCAACAATGGAAATAAAGTGGTAATGGGTTATGCTTCAATTCTGTTTTGTCATAATCTTTTAACCTTACTCAAAAATACTTACACTAAGAATAGCTGTTCTTCATTTTAACATTATTTAATCAAAAAAATAAATTGTGGTGAAATGCTGGGAGTGAGATAGTCACATTTGGGTGATCACATATAACTCATTTGCATTTTGTAGTGACATGGTTATGCTACTTCAGTACTACTCTAAGAAATTTTTCTGTGTGATTATGGAAACAAAAAAACCTCAGTCTTTTATTTTTTGAACATTTCCATTGCTGTCTTAGGTTACAACGTAAGATGTAACCAAAAATATGTATTCTATCACCATCTGATAAAAGCAGGTGGGGCAGGGTTCTTTATCTCTTCCATGACACACCCCCGATAGCTCTCTCCAGAGGGATATCTTCTGTTAATGGGCCACCAAGCCTCACTGCCTGGCTCGTAAAACTGCACCATCCCTTTGTGAGATGCTCCGCCCAGGGGGAGGAACCAAGCATTCCCACCTGGATGTAATCTGAGGTTTGGAACAGCACAGTCAGCCCTTACCTACTGGATTCCCAGAGGAAAAGAGCTACATAACCACCACTGGATCTTTTGAGGAAGACCAGACCCTTCTGCAGGATCACTGCTTCAACAGAACCACATCTATCACTTCAACAGGGTTGCAGCCACCATTTAATCAGACTGCTACCACCACCCTGACCAACAGAGTGTCAGGTTGTATCCCGACTCTGTCAGTGTTTCTGTACTATTGCATTTATTTTAATTTTCCTATTAAATTATAATTCTGACTTGGAGTCTCTTACTGGTTTGCTTTCAAACTAGTACAGTTGCTATTAACAGTAATTAATCATTTAGTGCCTTTAGGTGTTACTAAAATCTGTATTTGGCAAGTCTTCTGTTCAACTAGAACCATGCCATAAAACATATAATTCATCTACCATTTCAGCTACTGTTGACTTCTTAATTAAGCCACTCAAAAGAATTATTTTCATATATGTCTCTCTCTAAAATTCTGCTGGGTCAACTTCTTTGTCAAAACAAAGGTTTATCTTGAAAATAGAAAAGGCTACACTGCTTTCCATAGGTTTTTTTTTTAATCCATCCTCTAGGAACACTCACCTTCAGATAAAGATAGAGGTTCATATTTCTTAGTATCACACTAGATGTACTTCATACAATTTTGTTCATTAAAATTTTACTGAAAACCGTCTTTATGAGAAACGATTTGTTGAAAGTAAAAAATTTCTAAGAAATATACAAATTTTGGCTGATTTTTTTTCAGATATTTCTTAACATCCCTAAGGCCAAAACACTTAACTTGAACTTTCTCAGAATGGAATTTTTTCCTCGCAGAACAACTTGTTTGTAATTATTTTTATTCTACAATAGTTTTAAAATGTTCTAATAATATCTTGGAAGTCTATATCACAACAAAAATTTGCTGTTTGTTTTCTGAAACGTATAATATGAGAATTAAGCTCTGAACTAATCTTATTCTTACTTTTTAAATGACCTGTTTTTAATTTTATTTTTCTTCTGAGTGAGTAGTGCACATCCCAAAGTCCAACATTTGTCAGACAGATAATTGGATTCCAAGATAGTGTGGTAAAATTTACTTGTATGAAGATAGCTGACTTATAGCAATTCCAAACTGGAGGATTCTGACCGCAGAGTTGTAGATGGTATCTGTAAAGGGCAAGAATTTTGCCATTTGTGGAAAGCACTTGTGCGGGTCACTTCATGGTTCAACAGGGCAAAGCAAAAGTGCAAGCCAGTGGGAGTAAGAGGATATTGAAGACCAGGAAAAACGCTGTCCCAGGCATATTGAGTAATTTTCTAACAAGAAGCTCCCCACACGTAAACATTTCAATGAGAGACGTCACTTGTTTAATGTAGAGCTGAGCACTTGTTTGCTAAGTGCCACTTGATTGCTAAATGCTGTGGACAAATTAGTAGCATGCTTGAGAGAAGGAAATAATTAGGATGCCCATTGCTGTGTTCATGGAGGTCTTAAAGTGAAGCATCCAAGTCCTTATAATCATAGCACACTTTTCTGCACTCACACTTCAGCATCTTCTCGTATCCCAGTGTGCTACGCAATCATCTACAGCTTCAGCTCATTCTTTTGATGGATCCAGCTTCTCCTTTTACATCTCCAATTTCAACATAAATTAAGAGAACTTAGCATCTGTCAGTATTAAGACATGACAATTTTCCTGCTTTTTATGCAGATGACGAATACTGATATCTGGTGGGGTAATTGTGTGTGGTCCTTTCACTGGATGCTGGGATGGAGCCCTGTGGGATTCCCTTAATTTGGAGGTGAGATACTGACTAAGAGAGATTAAATCTTCTGGAAGATTTTGGTTGCTAAGTTATTTTAAGCATTAAAGTTCCTCCTCCTTTTCCAGTAGGAAAAGCGCATAATGGTTAATTAGGCCCTTAGGGATCAATTTTCAAAACAGTGTGCAGGAAGTGTGAGCACAAACCTTATTTGTTAATGGGCTTTGTGAACATACCTCCTGTGATTTTTCAAAATTTAGAACAACAAAACAGCAACCTCATTGGAGAAGCAGGTTTAAATATACAGCATCTGATATCTTTTTCTTGAGGACATTAGGCAGATGACATACATTAAGACCACAGAGCATTATTTTGGTCATTATGCTTCACTTCCTCAAACCTGTAAACATAATGAAATAATAAAATAATCTCTGCAGGCCTGTAGAAGAAATCAATCCTACAGTTCTTACTTGTCTCCTTTTTATTTAAAGAAGGAAAATGACAAAAGACTAGTCCCTAATTTTGGTAACGAAAAAAATATTAAAAAATAAAATAAACATTATTAAATTTTTAATTGTAAAGATTATGCAGGGTATTTAGAATGAAATAACAGAACATATAGAAAGACTCCATAGTAACACTGGATCTGATTCTCTGTTTAAACTGTCAGGAAAAGGTTCCTTTCATTTCACAGGAAAATGCAATAAATGCATGTTATTTTTTAATAATGTCAAACAGAAGGGGAAGAATGTGAGTCATGAAATATATGAATATTATAGTATGCTAATGGAATTGATTATTATCATTTATAGTAATATTGAAGGTCATGACTGGAAGAAAGAATTTAGAGGTAGGTGGATGTGTTTGGAGACAGGGTGAAGCAGAATCAGGGGACATGCAGCTGTGAACTGAACACATTTCAGTTTGGGTAATTGTTTGGGTGTGCTCTGGCAGCTCTCTGCTGCGAGTGGTGGAAATACCTCATTTCTGGCCTGGTCTTTAGGCAGTTCACCTCAGGTTTGTTTGCACCTTCACATTTCAGTAGGTCTTATAATTTAAAATGAGGATCTGGATCCATGGGACTGGATACTGATAACACACATGTGCAGTGAGGAGGAGACACATGAAAACCTGTGTGTGGAAAATAATTATTGAATAGGCTGCCTATATCTTTATTAACTAAACACAATATATATATCTATTCTGAAAAGTGTGCAAATCAAGAAGGTAAAAAGAAGGAAGTAAAATATTACATTAAAAATACTTAAGATTGCATTGTGTCCAAAAGATAGTCCATGCACTAAGGTTCTTATGATTTAAATAGGAAATAGAAAGAGTGTGACATCCTGTTTTGATTTTGCTCACAGAAATCAAACAGCAAATGTAAATGGAGCTTGGACTTTAGTAGGTCGATGAAGGTTTGGCATTGATGTCAGTGGAATCAGGGATCTTCCCTAAATCATTTCTTCATACATGCAAAAGAAAATTGTAGCAGAAAATAAATGTTACGTTTGCCAAACACCAAGCTGGTGTCTTATCAGCATAAGTTCTTCATTCAGTTTTAGATAGTTTTTTCTGATTAAAAAATAATCTAGAGAAATCAGCTCCTTCTGTGTTTTTCCAGCTCCAAATGTATAATTGTGAAATTCACAAGTAATGAACAATCACAAAATTCCAACCCACACTTGTTAATAAAAGCTTTTGATTTCAAATACTTGAAGCTTCTCTAAATGACAACAGTTTCTGTCCTGAGCAGAAAAGGATTTATTGTCTTAAATATTTCATTGCTCAAGTGGCATATTATCTAGAAAACATTTGATTTCCCAGAGAAAATAAAAGATATTTAAAAATATGTGAGCAGAGATAATCACTTTAAATTGATGATATTATTTCTTAATGTTACTGGACAGTAGCCTGAAGTGGCAAGTTTTATTACACTCAATATTGTTTTGACCTAAGTGCAATTTTTTCTTTCAGTGCACATTTAATGGAGCAGTACAGTAGTCTGAGAATGTTTGTATTGTGGTACATGATTCAAAAGCTCAGAATGTGTATTTGTTACAGTTATATTGTTTTATTACTGAATATCAAAATTCTGCCTTTCAGAATGAAATTCTGAATGTTTTGTTATTTATATTTACATTTGGTATAACATATTACAAAAGTGGAAGGATCATTAACACTAACTAAAAAATTATGTGATTAATTTTAAGTCTTTTGCTTTCAAAGACAAATTTGTATCTCACAATCCCCTGTATTTCCAACAAAGGCTAGCTAGGATGTCAGTTGTGATACTGACACACTCAAATCATCCTGCAAATCAGTACTTCAGTTTAAGGGAGATTCTAAGATAAGGAATGATTAGTGAAACTCTAAAATCACCTGGCATCTGAGTGAAGGCATTTGTTTTCAGCTATATATTTTTTTTACTTTAGTAATTTTCATATATAATCTTCTAATTAATCTTTTTTTAACTCTTTTCTGCTTTGACCCTTTGACTGCCAGGACTGAAAGACAATCCCCTCTCTCAGGTACTGCATGCACAGACTACAGTTGTTGATCTGTGTATGATTATGGAAGTAGTCTACATAGAATGATTATTCAATAGTATGTCTTCCATGTAGACATTCCTATTATTTTTCCTAATATTACTACCAGATTTATAACTGTATTAAGTTGACCTAGTCTCCTTCAAAAATTCTTACAGGGTCATTGTTTTAAGAAAAATACTGTAATTTTTTTTCTTCATATATTTTTTTGGAAGAGTTTCACCCCAGACAAGCACTGAAAGATGGAGGAGAATCCCTCCCCCTCCTGCTTGGGCTTCTGTTAGATAGGGGTGCACACCAAAGTTTCTGCTCTTTTCACACAAATCATTATAGCTTACAAACGTGTACTTGAATTTAATAGAAACAAAAAGTATTTCAAGGTTTGAAGCACTTTGCCCATAGATGATGTGGTTTTAGTTTCCCTCATTGCAGAATTGAGATGACCATTTCCCTGCATGTCACCCATTGTCTACGCACATTTTTTGCTCTCTCTCTTAACAGCTATTTACGTGCACAAAAGAATCAGCACTTCATGTTCTGGGTGACTTGCAACAATCTTTTTCTGTAGTTTGTAGAATTTTGAAATTTAATGTAGTCAAGACTTGAATGGATAAAATATTTCAACTTTCCAAAATATCCCAACTTGTTTCTTTATGACTTAAGCCATTTTAAGCATCCTGTCATAGATTCACTGAATTGCTTAGGTTGGAAAAGACCTCTAATATCCTGCAGTCCAACCACTGACCCAGCACTGCCAAGTCCACCACTAAACCATGACCCTAAGCACCACATCTATAAGTATTTTGAATACCTCCAGGGTTGGTGACTCAGCCACTTGCCTGGGCACCCTGTTCCATTGCTTGACCACCCTTTTCATGAAGAAATTCTTCCTAATATTGAATCTGAACATTCCCTGGCACAACTTGAGGCCACTTCCTCTCATCCTATCAAGGAGATTACCTGGGAGAAAAGGCTGACCCCCACTTTGTTACAACCTCCTTTCAGGGAGTTGTGGAGAGGAATAAGTTCTCCCCTGAGCCTCCTTTTCTTCAAACTCCAGCTTCTTTAGCAACTTGTGCTCCACACCCCTCTCCAGCTCTGTTGCCCTTCTCTGGACTCTCTCCGGCATCTCAGTGTCTGTGTTGAAGTGTTGTACCAGTGCTGAGTACAGGGGGACAATCACTGCCCTGGTCCTGCTGGCCACACTACTCCTGATCCAGGCCAGGTGCCGTCTGCCTTCTTGACCACCTGGGCCCACTCTGGCTCATGTTCAGTTGCCATCCACCAGCACCCCCAGGCCCTTTCACACTGGGCAGCTTTTCAACCACTCTGCCCCAGCCTGGAGAACTGCACGGGGCTGTTGTCCCCAAGAACAGAACCCAGCATTCCACCTTGTTGGACGTCATACAGCTGACCTTGGCCCATCAATCCAGCTGCAGAACCCTCCAGCAGAGTGACACTCCCACCCAACTTGCTGTCATCTACAAACTGACTGAGGGTGCACTCAGTCCCCTCATCCAGGTCATTGATAAAAATACTAAACACGAGTGACCTCTAAACTGAGCCACTGACACCACTTGTGCCCAGCAGCCAGCTGGATGTTACTTCATTTTCCATGACTCTGTCCTGGTTATCTAGAGAGTGTTTTAGACAGTGAGCAGTCCACGTGTCCAAGTCATAAAAAGCTGATTTTTCCAGAGAATGCTGTGGAAAATGGTGCCAAAGGCTTTACTAAAGTCCAGAGAGACAACATCCACAGCCTTTCTCTCATCCACTAAGTGGGCCACTTTTTTGGTCTTACTCTGCACGTAACCTGGAAGATGTTCTCTGTATTTTTTTGTCTGTATCCGACCACCCCACAAAAAAGCTTTCCAAGTTAATAATTATTTTCTTTTCCAAATACTACAAACACAATTTGTGTCTTTCTCCCTTGAGTCGGTACCACTTTACTTCTAACCTTCTCAAAGTTAGTTGCCAAATCTACTACCTTACTAATTTATTGAGACCTTCCACCAGTGAGATTTTTTTGCCCTGCTGCTGTTCCCCTGTGCACTTTCTAGTTCTCTAACACTTACCTCTGGACAGTTTGTCTGCTTTCTATCCCGCCTGAGGTGCCCACATCACCTCTACTACCTTTCCCACAGTTTTTTGAAGTTTTTTTCTACCTGACCCTGCATGCCAGATAGGGCCCTTCAGCAAGATTCTTTTCCTACCACCTTGCCACCTGCCAGAGCTGAGCTGGGTTTTGTACTGTGCTTGTTAAGAACTGATTGATTAGCATTAATGCAGTATAACCAGGTTTTTAGAGAGTTTTGCTAACCTTGAAGAGTTTCTCACGTGACCTGTGTATCCTAAAGAGTTCATAATTTCCTAAAGTGACAATCAAGCTTCCTGTACCTCTTTGAAGCACCCTTTACAGTGATTCTTCAAGTTCCTACTTTGTCTTACAAACGTAAGTGCTTTAGGAAATGCTGATAAGTGCACTCAGATTCTTGCCCAAAGGCACCAATGTGTAAATGCCACGTGTGAGACAAGAACAGCTGCAGTGAGGGGCTTCCTGGGCTCCTGCTACGCTGAAATCCCAGTCTTTGTCAAAGGAATAAATATAATAAAATGAGCATCGTGACATAACAAGTACTAGCTGGGGCCATGAATTTTGACAGGATGAACAGCTGAAAGTCAGGTTTCAGTTTTTCCTCCTAAATAAGGTTTGTTTATTATAGACACATTGTAAGCTTGGCCTAATGTTTATGTATTCCTGGAGTTTGGGACAAACGGGACCCAGAAGCATTAATTTGTAATTTATTGTAGTGAATGTAGCATATTGGTGCTGAAGTGTACTGATTACTTTGCCTTTCTAGGAAAACATCTTTGATCGATTAATTACCTTGTTTAGATATTACTCCATAAATTACAATAATATTTGAATGAAACCTGGTAATTATCATAGATGAAAACTGCTTTTGTTTCCTTGTGACCTTAGATATCCAATTTCTAGGAATAGTACTAGTGCGTTTCTCCCATTAGAGGCTTCTATAGTATATAAAACCAACAATAAATTTAGGAAAATATTAATAAAAAGAGCTGTAAATTAGATGAAAAACTTTCTTATGTCAACGCTTCACGCTTATTGGACAACTGATTTTGGATCCTGAATCTCAATCTTCATTCTTCAATTACATTTACCAGAAGTAACATTATTATCTAGTTGATAAACTGGAGGGTACATTTGGAAATAAAATTTCAGTTTTATATCTTTTCAAGTATGGGTAATTTTGGGACTTGAATGTAAAATTTGCTGGATCCTTCAGAATTTTTTAAATTATTCTTGTGCACCTAGTGAATTTTTCTCTAAGTATATCTGTAAATGGTTATATTTGACACTGAAATACTGTGTGGTTCTTAAAGTACATTTCACTTTTAGAGAACAGTATATATAAAGAAAAGGAAGAGTGGAGTAGAGATTGCTAGCTGATCTTTCAGGGAAATAAACTTCTAAAAATATCCCCCTCTGATTTTCTTTTAGAGCAGCCTCAAGGAAGAAAATGTACGTTGCATTTGTCATATCACAAGCTGTCTAAAGGTATAGTTTGCACCCAAGTTGTGCAAACTATGAGGTGGATCACCTGAGTCACCGCTCTTCTAAAGATTAAAGTCTGTCTCTTAAGATAGCATGAGGATATTTTAAATTACCAAACATAATGTATGCATGGACTTTTTAGCATTTCTCTGTAAATCCCATGAATATGTCATTATACACATGGTAAAGATAGATTTTACAGGCTGTTTTTAATGCAGTGGTTAAAAACTTATCATCCTGAAGAATTTTTGTTTAATAAGTAGTGAGTGCAACCGAAATTTGGGCCATTAGGGTTTATTTTTGGTATTGATTCCACTCCTTCATATGTCAGCTTCTGTCAGCATACCCCAAGGCATAGAGCTCTGGTAGAATCAGCATCAGAGGAGAAACTTGAATAAAGTTGTCTTCACAAAAGGAGCCATCTCATTCTCCAGTTATTTCATTTTGAGCTGGCAAGCCTGCTCCTCGGATTATTCTCGCCTCCTGGAGACAGCCTTGAGGGAAATACAGCTAAAGCACAAAGGTGTTTTTCAGAGGAAGAAGTTCCATCTTTTGTGTAGTCTTTAGGTAAAGGTGAAAGTGATATGGGGCTGCATGATTTGGGCCAAACATGCACAGATCAAAACTTGGGTCGTTCTGGTACAGGTTTAAAGCAAGTTTTGGTACACAAGGATTAGTTCATTTTCCAAAAGTTCATCTCCAAGAGGGCAAATTTTTCTTGATGCTGTAGGGCAGCTGCCATATTGGTTGCCAGAGGGGTGGGAAGCTTAATAGACTTTTAAAATTTTAGATTGCTCTGGCTCCATGTAGAAGTTTGAGCTGTAAAATAGTGAAATGACAAAAATGGCATAAAGTCCTGATGTCTCCACCTGGAAGGATGCAGATAATTGAGTTGGACTGAGTTGCTGGAAGCTTATCATCTCAGTGCACTTTACAGCACAATTAATATGCAGCCAGAAATCCTTGCATCCTAACAAAACCGTGCACTTTTATAATACATTGAATCTAAGCATTTTCAAGGAAGCTTTCGAGCAGGATGTAACATTTGTGTAAGAAAGGCGTTCTGAGGGTTGGAACATCATACAGCGCTTTCCAGGCATACACACATATATATAGGCATCTATTCAAAGATAAAAATTGTGCAAATTAATATAAATTTTAAGCTGGTGTAAAGGATTTCAGGAAGTCTGAAATAAAAGCTCTTGGTATAGGGGCAAGAGTATGCAAATTGCATTAAGGAGGTTCTCACCCCACAGCCACATCCCCAAGCACCAAGGCTTTACAGATGTAAAGTGGGTGCTTCACAATGTGGTTCACAACTGGCCACTGATCCCAAAAGATAAGAGGGGGAGGCAACATAAAGTTATGGAGTTCTAATCTTGCTTAACCTGATAGGATTTTTATTTGCGAGAATTAATTTATAATATAAGAAAGACAATGTTGTTAGCTGGTCTTGGATTTAATTTTGGAAAAGTCATTTAAAACAAAACTTTTGATGGTTTCAGGATAAAATGAGTATGAGACCAGAGTCAGATCTTGAAATCAACTGCCTTTTGTAGAAACTACTCCTGGGATTAATTTGAGTAGCTGGAATTTTTGTTTTGTTTTGTTTTTTTGTAGGATAAAAAAAGTACACTTATGAGAATATTGTAGTTGTTTCTGTACTGGGGTGATTAATCTGTGGCTAAAGACTTGGAGAACACAGAGAAGTCTCTCTCTTCTCACATTTGCAAGAGGAAGGCATTGTCAAACGCCTTCAGACTGCGTAGGGGATGGAAGGCACTGATGGTTTGAAGCTATGTCATGCTCAGTAAACACCCACATGATGGTATGTATGAGAGATATCCTACACAGCGTTCTGGAAATCTTGAGAAGATTTTAGCAGCCCCTGCAGCTCTATATGTGACAAAAATCAAAACCAGGGAACCTGTCACAAGCTGTACCTGCACAGCAGTGACTGCAATACAGTGAGGAGCTACCTGAGCCACCTTTAAACTCTGTTCACCATTTGGGGTTAAAAGTTTAGGACAGAGCAGCATGAAACTTTACATGAAGCACTTTACCATGACTTTTAAGGAAGAGACACATCCTTGCTACTCCATAAACGACAGCAGTATTTTAAATAATTATATTAAATTATATTATCTAGTTCAGATGTCTTTCATTACACCAGGCACAACCAAGTGATGCGTATTTTCAAAAAAAAATAAAATTTCACCAGAAATAAGGACATTCCCATCACCCCCTAAGGAAGGGTTTGAAAGAAACAGATTGACTTCCAGACACATGAGGAAAAGCTCCACTGATTTTAGTGGGGTTGCTCTAAAAACATCTAGCTTAAACCAGGTCAGAATCCAGCCCTTTTTTCAGATATACATTCAACAGAAAAATAGAGGCAAAAAAATTTGCAGCAGTGATTGAAGGTGGGATATTTGTTACTGAAGAAAAAGCATATCTGGGAATGCTACCAAAAAAGGAAGCTGTTTTTATAGTGCCCATGTTTGAAAAATCATTCCTAAAAGTTTAATATCTTGCAATATTTTTACTTATGTTTGCCGTGTAGAAAAAATCCTCTCTGAGGAATTCCATATGACTTTGCAATCCACATCAGCATACAATTTCCTTTTCAATCTATTTAGTGATGCATTCATCAAAGATTTAGGTGCTGAGATTTTGTGCAACCTAGATAACTCTGTGAAAAACTGTTTCGAGATATATACAGCATAATGCTTGTGGAGGAAAGGGTATGGGTAAAAAGCATGAGCTCCTGTCTTTCAGCAACAACCAAATTCTACTTGAGTAGTTATGAAAATTTTGTGGTTTAAAAAAATATAGTAGAGAGAAAGTAATGTCACATAGTGGATTTGCATTTGATATGCAGTTTATAATGCCAGATCACCCTTTAGTTTTTCAATAAAAGAAAAATGTAGACACCATTAAGTGTATGCATGGTATCAGCATTAATTTAAGAGTAAGTTAAGTGGTTCTGGATCAGGAAATTAGATTATAATGAACTCAATGTGATTTCATTGAGGTAAAAGAAATTTAAACTTGATAACTAGTCGAAAGAAGAATGGGTAATATGTTAGCATTCTGTTTCCCTGGAGGCAAAAGAGCCTTGACAGGACTGTTTCTCTCATTAAAAGCTGACATGACTTTGTCCTATACTATTTGCTGGCTTCGCTAGAGAATTTGAAGTTATCTGACACACATGTTCTTCATATTCCTAGTGGATGAAAAGTCTAATTAAGTATATACATGTACAATTCAATCTCTCCAGGCTCTGTTGGAGTAGAAGTTTGCTAAACTGTTTTTAAACCAGATTTAATTCGGAACTTTTGGGCATAGGACCTATAATTCAAGCTACCCATTTGTAAAGGAAAGCGTCAAAATACTCCATCAGTTTGGAAAAGGGAGCAGGTGTGGGATAATCACACGTATTGGGCCAGATCTGAACACACCATTATTCTACCAAGTTCCTTTTCTATTTTTTATTTCAGGTTCTAAATTATTTGTTGAAGCTGTTGCAAACTGGATGCTATCTGGACTTGAAATTTAAATACATTTCTAATTATTTAATTCATTTTTACTCATCTTTTCAATGAAATAAGACCTATATTGACCTTAAAAACTGAGGCAGTAAAATATTGGGTGGATTTGCACTTAGACATGTGGACAACTATTACTCTATCTACAATTAATTAATTTGGAGTGCTGATCAGTAAGATGCATGTTGGAGTTTAATTATCAGAATATTTGACTTTAGTTCATATCTATGCACAAAATTCTTTCAACCTTAAAGTATGTGTTAAAAGTCAATATTAGAGTAAATATAAAGTCCAGTAATTTTCTCACTAATTTGGATTTCTGTACTCCCATAGACGACCTTTCCATGACTCAAAGCAATTTCTTGGGAGGATGCTCTCTGAAATACATGACATGAAAAATGCTTTCTAGATGATCACCTACTCTAAACAGATGAACAAACAAGCAAGAAAAAAAATTTCCAAGCATTTTGACAGAAGATTTGAGGAACATTTGGAGACAAGATATAATTAGAAGAGTCTGACCTTCCACAAACTGTGAATACTTTCTAAGTGTGCAACTTTTATGAAGTCTTACATGGTCAGATTTATTTAGAATTTTCCACTATCATTAATCAGCTATCAAAACCCCAAGGGCATGGCAGAGCAGTTAGTTTGGCAGCTGAGTTGTGGGCCTGCAGGCTTTTCCAGGGCTTTTCTTTGCACCCTTTTCTCTGTGTCCCCACACTCCTTGCCCTTGCTGTCTCTCTGGCATAGGATTCCCAAGGAAATGCACCAAGCTGGCAGCAGGGGAAACAGATACAGGCATTTGTTAGGCACTTCCAAATCCGACTGTTTCGATGAGCTATCTTCAAATGTAGATGCAGCACGGGGTGAATTTTGTCTCTAGAGCCTTACACTGAAAGCCTGAACTGCACATAGACTGATATTTTAATTCCACAAATACACAGTACAAGGAACACTGCATATTTGCAGTTTATATAATTATATAACCAAGTCTCTGAGAGAGAGAGAGAGCTATAATCTTCCTAAACATTAATGCTTATACAGAGCTCTAAGTTACCATAGAATTTGGAAGAGGCAAACAATCCCAGAAGCTGTAGGGAAGAAAAACACCTATTTTCTAAAGGTTGTTTAAAAATTGAATTTATTTTTGATTTCTCCTCTCCATTTATCTGCCTCTTCTCTTCTGTGTTAGTGTTATTTAGGACTTCTGTGGAAAATTGACTTTAAAGCACCAACTCCTGACTTTCTTGCACTTTCCTTTCACTCATCTCTTCTGTTTTCATTATTTTTCCTTAATTGTGCTTTAATTGTAAAGACATTTTGCTATCTGTTTGTACTTGTGTTAGCAGTGCTTATGACAACGTGTTCTTTTGAGCATCCTTAAGGAATAGCTCAAGTGCTTTTCTTGGCTGAAGGTTCAGTCCAGTCCATGGAAGTAATTGGTTCTTTCTCTCGCATCAGTGTTTACCGGGTGAGACTTCAGTCGGCCTAAGTCATTTGTCTCCCAGCAGATAATGTAGAACATCAATTCAGGGAGAAAAGAACACAGGAAGGAAAATGGATTTGCTCTTTATGATTTTTGAGTTCTTTTCAGTGCTTCCCTAAATGTGGCAGAAAGCTGAATCAGATCCTGGGTTCCCTCTGAGGAATCTTGAGGAACCTTGAACCACAAGATCACATTGCGTTTTACAACATGAGAATTCCCCTGTTAGGGGAGATGCACTCCATCCTTTAGGGAAGGCAGAAGACAGATATATTGTCCTGAAATGTACATTTTAGGCCACGCTTAAACTTAATGCATAACAGAAGTAATTTTATATATTTTGCTTAGAATTGATTGTGTGGGTGTCATTAGTTAGTTGACTTTTGCTTTTGTTTGTTTGGTTTTTTGTTTTTGTTTTTTAGTCCAAGGGGCCCTGGTATACAAATTTTATAAAAAGAGTTATTCAGAAATTTTTAAGTCATTTACTAATTAACAGCTAGGTACTGTGTGAACATCCCTTTAAACTTATGTAAGATATAAACCCTGTTTCATTGTAGGTTGAAAAAAAACAACTTCTGTTTTTAAGATTAACATTTTCAGAAATACCATTTTGGGTATGCATTCCAAACTGTCTTGACAGATAAACAAAAGATTCTAACAAAAGACAAGTTAAGGTTGCAGTTAATACTGAATATAATATTTGCAAGACCACTGTACTTTGAAAGTTAATTTGTGATCTTTTGACACTGTTGAGCATGTTGTTTCCTAAGAGCAGCAAGAAAGCAAACTACATGGACCACATTTATCCAGGCAAATTCTTCCTGTCAAGAAAAACATTAGTCTATACACATTCAGGCACTTCAAATTATAATTTAAAAATTGTTCATTAATGAATTCATTATTTTTGTGACACTCACTACTTTTTTTTTTCCATTATTCTCCAAATTTTAGGCCTTATATATGTGCTTCAAATAAGTGAAGATTTTGTGCAGTAGCACATAGGTCAAACTGGTACTTGACCCATGGCTGTGTTTCCACTGGGGCTCTGATGTCAAATTTCAAACAAGTCCGAAGAAGAGAATCAGTTAAAGGAAAGTAGAACAATAATTTAGAAGCTAATCTCTCATTTTTCAATATATTTTTAAAATAAAACTTACCCTTTTGATCAAACTAGATCTCAGAGGCCTCTAATAGAAGAAACATGTTCTCCTCATTAACTTTCATTAAGCATGAGTTATTAAAAAAAATAGCAAGCACCAGCTATTAAAAAAACCTAAAAATTGATAATAATACCTGGCAATTGACTGTACTGGTGCAAAATCTTTCATTTATGCAGTTTCAGTGTAGCAGACTCAGGTTCTGTGGTCAGTATATTCCCTCAGTATCCTCACAGAGATTTCTAGAGGAATAGCATAAATTATTTCCTTACAGTCGCCTCATATCTCATGTGTTTCAGTAAGAAATGACAGAGCTGTATCCTGAAGGATGCTTAAGTCCCTGCTGGTTTCATTAGCTACTGAAGGAGCTACACTGCTTGCAGGATAGAAGATATATGTACCCTACCTTCAAACTGAGGGGTTCACATCTTCCAGGATGCTGAATGTAACCCATAACATAAAAAAAACTTGACTGGATCACAAAGTGAATTTACAGGAGGTTCCCAGGCAGTGGCATGGAACAAAATGAATTATCAAGGAGTTTCTGCTAAATATGTGATCTCTTAGATGGCTAAGAAAAGGATGAATTGTAACAGCATCGTCTGCCACCAATTGGTGCTGTTGCAATGTCACTGTACCCTGGCGCAGCACGAGGGCAAGAGAATTCCTGCCTTTTTTTTCTTTTCTTGTGGCATATCTGTCATGGATGGAACAGGAAATCCAGCTCCACACTGTGTCTGACAGCCTCGATGCTGCTGCATCTTTTGTGTGCCTGCTCTGATCTCCAAACTTCTGCCTCGTCACATCTCATGATGGGCCTTGCATAAGGAAGGGATTTTCTAGAGAACTCTGTTTAAAACTGTCCCTCCCTAAAAAACTGCATGCCTTTATACCCTGAAGGCAACTGTAGACCGAATTCAGCTCTCAAAACCAGGAAAGTCCTTGTGACTTTAGCAGGAGTTGAGGAAATATCTACAGATGGTGATACGTGCATTGCAAAAAAACAGTGCTGGCTACTCTAAATTGCCTTTCTTCATTTACAAACTGGTGGTGCATGGGTTGTGCCCTTCACAGCAGGGAAATGGACAATGGGATGCACCCGGGAGCTGGCCTGTGGGAGCATAGCAAAAAAGATATTGGGAACAAGTTGTTAAAGTACTTGCCACTAATAGTGTTCTTTGGCTGTGAAGTGGCAATTTCAATAATTTTGAAATTTTCCCATAAATACACTCGTCTGTTAGATGTAACATTTGAAATGTGGAAAAAGAAATATCATTTCTAAAAATTCAGAGATGTAGGGGGAAAAAAATAAAAAAAGGTCTATTGGCAGAAATGTTTTCAGCATAATGGGCCTATTGGAATCTTTCAACCATAACGTGTTATCCATTTAATAATCATGTCTGGTTACACCAACTTCCTGTATAATAGTGACTATGATTTTCAAACTATTAAAATTATGCATTTTATAGGTTTTTAGCTCACTGATTTTAAATGAAGTATATTCATATTGAGGAGTTTTTGAATATCTGTCACTAAGGAAGTCATCAAAATAGATTGTCAGGTAAATTAAAGCAGCAGTAAAGCATCTCACCGAGGAGATATTTCTCTTTTATGAGTGGCTGCTTTTGAAGTATGTTGAGGAGATGTAAGTTCTGAGAGTGCCTCGTCTTATGTGTTCTTTAAATTAGAATATATTTGGAGTCAACTGTCCAAGTGTTCTGCTAAGGCAGAGATGATGGCTGTGTGCAAAGACTTCTGGGCAGCCTGTGGCTGAGACAGATGAGGGACTTAAGCTCATTCATTTTGTTCAGTCAATAAAAAACACTGCACATCTACGGATCTTATACGTGTTGTTTGCTCTCATACACAAAGAAGGGATGTGTACTTGTAAAAAATATATATATACACACATACATATGTGCATCCGTATATAAACAATGTGTGTGGGTGCCTATAGAAAGGGACACTCCTTGTGTGCACATATGCTTTCTGCACATTTTGAGTACTATTTCTTTAAAGTACAGGTTATGCATGGTTAAACATATATGACAAGTCTGAAAATAGTAAACTCCCTTCATATATTACTCACAATTTGTGATATGAAAAATGCTGTCTTTCTGTGTTGCTGAGAGACAAACATTTTTGACATTAACAACTAGAAACTGAAATAAAAGAAAAATAATTCTAAGTTTAAATTCTGCATACCTCTATGATTTTTTGGGGGGGATGAGAGAACAGAAAGATTTTTATGGAACTTAACGCTTTTTCTAAAGAGTGGAAATATTTTTAATTAGAAACAGTCTTTCAATAATGATGAGTTGCTTGATGGTTGTGCTGCGCTTCTTAACACAGAATTTTTCCGCAGCAAAAGGTTAATTAGTTGGGAAATGAAATACAGAAAACTATCATGAATGAGACAGTATTAAGTCTTCCTTTTTCTGCCTGTCTCCCTGTCTTTTTCTAGAATATACACTCAAAAAGGGTAAAGGTGCCTGTGTAATTGGACATTCCTCAGTGAACTGCGCTGTCTTGATTCATACACACAGAGGGAAATAAATGAATTTCATTTGTCTGCAGAATATCACTAGATCCAATAGGTTTTTAGTTTGTTTTTTTTTTTTGCTTGTTTTTGTTTGTTTGTTGTTTTTTTGTTTGTTTTTGTTTTTGTTTTTGTTTTTGTTTTGTTTTGTTTTGTTTTGTTTTGTTTTGTTTTGTTTTGTTTTGTTTTGTTTTGTTTTGTTTTGTTTTTTAGAGAATAGTCCAGTTGGTCTCTTGGTAAACTTCTCTAAAGTCTTTTGGTAGGAGTGTGTGGGTACAAATCATGGACTTCTCTGCCTGCTCCTCAGGAGGTATTTACTGACAAAGTTCTTTCTCATTGCACAGACTGCATCACAGGAACTGATCACAGAGAAGCAGACAACCCGTGTGCCACTAACCTGGGACAAATGTGGGTTAAACATAATGAAAATTATGAGTTTTGAAAGTGCTTAGGGCCTCAAAGCACTTATAAAACAGTAAAAGAAATGAGATTAAAGAGTACAGAGCTAACACCTGACCAAATTTGTGTCTACAGGCATGAGTTTTATGAAAAAATTTGTAGAAACACAAATATATAAAACAGACAAACTTTCACCCCCCTCATGTATTTGATTTTCAGTCTTAAAATCTTCCGCCTTCAACTGCACTTTTTACAAAACTCCTTTCAGTTCTTTCTAAACTTCTAAGGTTTTGCTCTCTGCCAGCAGCATTTCTTATCTGCAAGAAGGTGTTAAACAAGAAGAAATGGAACTTTAGGTAAATATTAGGCAGTGTGACACTTTTTAACGGTTAAACATGTATTTTTAATACTCTAAAAACATTCATTCCAAGTGCTATTTTCATCTAGCAGAGAAGCAGAAATAGGGCTACATTTAATCACAATTCAGCTTGAATTTTGAATATTAAATATTCATAATTAAAGCTTCTAAACAATTTACAGAGCTAGTAATAATTACAGGAATTAATTTGTAAATTTCTTTAATTAAAAATAATTTTGGCAAATTATAACTTGCTACTGAGAAGCTCAAGAATAGAATTTGAAGCAAGGTTTTTTACAACTTTTTTCAATGCCTCAAACTCTCCAGTTTCTTTGGGGTATATATGACAGCTAAATTTTAATTGTAGTAGGATAATTTTTAGTTCATCGCATGTCTGTTCTCTACTGTCATATTTAAATTTAGAGGGAGATGGGCAGGACTGCTAAGACATATTTTATCATCTCTTTCTGACGTATTGGAAGCAAAGCAGTCTAATAGCAGCTTTGGAAAAAGGTTTTTTTATTTTGCACGCTTGCTGGGCAAAAATATATACTGAAGGAAATGTTCAAATCCATGGCATTCATGTGGTACATCTTGGACTAGTCAAGGCACATGACATTCCCGTTTGGAAGGAAATATAACCCCTAATTTGACATTATTTCTTTCTATTTTGCAAGAAAAGACCTTTAAGTCTGGAACATAATGAACTCGCAAAATTAGCCCAAATTCATTCAAACTCTCTGCAGTGTAATTCTGGTATGTGTGTGTACAGGAAAGCAGGAAATGTTCTTGAGCTTGTTATCAAGTGAGACAAGGTTAATTAGTGACTAGAATAGCTTTAGCATTTATTTTACTCCATTATATTTTACCATTTTCACTTCCAGTATAAAATTTCCTGGGTTTAATATGAGAAAGGAGACACTGTTGCCTTTCACATTCGAAGTCACTGATGAATGTGTATTTAATATACAGGGTGGTTGTTCTCCTGTGGGTTTTGGTGTTTGTGTTGGAGTTTTTTTGGCTGGTTGTTTTTTATTAACAGCCCATTTATTTATTACCAGGCTATTTATTACCAGGTTATTTATTACCAGGTTATTTATTTATAGCCTATTTGGACCTTTATTTTTGGAAGAGAACATTGAATGATTTTTCGAAGGTTTGGTACCCAGAATTACAGTTGGATTTTCAAGGGTTCTATGTTTATGCTGAGAAGCCTTCAGTTGTTCAGCAAGAATTTTTCAATAGTCTCAAAATTTAATGTCTCAGTACTTTGAAAATAAATCTGTTTATTTGATGGGAAGTGTGCAGTACTTGCTTGAAGATGGAGTGTATGGAAACACTGTTGTCCATACAAAGGATAAAACAAAATTGTTAATTAATATCCAGCTGAGAGTTAAATTTGAACATATTTATAACTCTTCAGGTATAAACTATTTGAGTTTCATGTTCTTCATTATTGCTTTGTAGTCCAGAATAATTCAATACCATTTCTTTTTTTTTTTTTTTTTTGCCTAACTGTATGAATTCCACTTGCCACTGGGATTCCCACACAAATTCAAATTCTCTTTTTGGCTTCTGTCATTATTTATAAATTGCAAGGGACTATTGATCATCAAATCTTAAACACTAAAGTCTTTAAAATTCAAGCCAAATTTCAGATTTCACCTAAAAGCTGAGAGTTCAATTCTTATTCTACTTTGATTTGGTTTAAAGGAAGAAATAAGACCCCAAATCTCATATGAGGAATGTATGGGCTAAGTAAGTGTAAACACCATCACTGTTTCCTTGAAGGTTTTTCTCTTTGTCGCAGTGGCCTGATAGGACCTTACAAAGCTTTCCCTGTTTACTTTATACAGGAAAAGAAAATTTAATCCCTCACATATAATATTTGAGTAAATCCAGTCTTTTATAAATGCAAATTTGGGGTCCCAGATGCAGAATTTATTTTAAAATAAAAATCATTCTCTGCATTGTAATTTGAATTGTCAGTATTTTAAAATGTAAAGCAAGTAACTGTATAATATTCAGTGTCTCCATCTATGACTACACTTTCCTAGACTAGCTAGTACTAAATGCTCAGTATGTCTTTTTTAATAATACAATAATTTAAGTTGGAAGGGGTCTCAAGGTCATGTAATTGTCCAGCATTTTGCATTATATAAATCCAGCTTCATGTTTTGACTCAGAAGGACTCCTAGATTAAGGCTTGGGTTTATGGTTAGCTGCAGCAATTGAACAGTTGTCCTCCATTCATGCTGGAACAAATTTTCTACCCAAAATCCAAAAAAGGAGTGCTTTATCTCAATTTGGAACTTGTCCTATTCTACAGTCTGTTAAAAAACAAAATTAAATCTAAACCAAGATGTATATGTGGAAGCCTTATTCAGATATTTTCAAATAAAAGGGATTTACTTCAGATTCCTAAGGTCATTAACTAACTTACATTGGATTTTGGAGCTAAGCTTTTCTCGTTTTTTCCAGTCTGATTTTCTTCTTCTGGTACATTCTTGATAAATATTACATGTATTATTCAACAATTTAGGTAAGTGACTTTCCTTGTAAAGAAAATAAATAAATAAAAATCAAATTGCAGTATTCAGTCTTTCATAGGATGTCCTTTGCAAGCTTGGAGCAACAATGGCTCCGCCTACACTTTCCTCACAGCCAGATCCACTACGGACCTTTACCACAACGGACCTCAAAATTCAATCTTAAGTAGAAAATTTCAGTCAAACTCCATTCTGAAGATTTCCACACATTAAATTACTACAGAAAATTAGAGTATGCAACAGTTATTTCACTCATTTCCTGTCTGCTGACAAACATGGAGTGCGACCAGTGCAGAGACGCCGAGCTGAGCCTGCAGAGTTGAGGCAGTAGCTACTGAGGGAGTGTTAATACTTTGTTTATGCCTGACATTTAAGCAGCTCTGTTACTCCTCATCAATGAAAGGAAAGATCAGCTGCAGCCCTGGCACTGTCAGCTCATCTCATTTCTATGGATGACAACTGCAAATTACTAATCCCTTTTTTTCCATTTCATCTCCTACACAGTTCTGTCTTCCAGCTAGTCTGTTCTTCTTCAATCAATCAAAAGATAGACCCAAAGATCTCTTTGCAGCTTGGGGTCCCCTATGAGGTCTCACATGAGTTCTCACAAGGACAAGAAATGCCCTGAGAGCATTTCCATTCATGTTTTGGATGCTGCAGCAGGTGTGACAGCAACTAGAAGCCCTCTGAAGCAGTTCACGCAGTCAAAGCTTCCTATGATATTACCTATTCCTATAGCTGTTTTAACCACCTTCCCAGACTTCAGTACATGGTCAGAAATATATGAGGCAGATGATTATTTCATTGAGTTAAAAACACTGTCGGTAACAGGAAAATCCTCAAAAGAATTGTAAATAAAGTTTGGAATATTTAGCTTGTACTGAAAGACTTCTGTAGTTTCTGCTTCGTGCAGAGAAGGTTAAGTGTGAAAACATTTGAATTTCAGCTGTTCGAAATAAAGGTTCTATTGCACTGGAGTAACTTACCAAAGGAGAAATTAATCTCTTGGTTTACAGTTATAATCACATATGTGTTGAAAAGACACACTTTTGTTCACCTGCAAGTTATTGAACTTTGTGTCATCATCACATGAAGAGAAGAACCATTAACTCTCAGAAAGGACTTCTGAAAAAAGTCTGTGGCCTGCTTTATGGTCACTCCTGTCTTTAAAATCTTTGTGGTGCCAAACAACCAAGAGTAACAGAATAAATATTAAAAAAATAAAATTAGAAAATTCATAAACACATTTGTTTTGCCTGCTTTCATTTGTCATAGAATCACAGAGGGGTTTGGGTCAGATGAGTAAAACCAAGAATATTCTGTGAATCGAAGTCCTTAAAGATCAGCTACTTCCAACCCCCCTGCCATGGTCAGGGACACCTTTCCACCTTCCACTAGACCAGGTTGCTCAGAGCCCCATCCAGCCTGGCCTTGCAGACCCCAGTGTGTCATGTGGAAGTGTCAGAATAATGTTTGTTCAAAAGTATTTTGACCCACGGGCTTAGAACGGGAGAAGAGATGAACCCTACCATGAGAATAAAATGCATCCACCAGCTCATTTCTTCTTTATTTGGTAAAAAGTACATGGCATTATGTAATTTACTTTCCTAAAATTTATAGAGTATAATGAGACATTTGAATGCTACCCGCAACTTTAAAACGAAGTTCCAATTCTTACATTTTGTATTTATTCTGTATTTGACTATTATAGGGTACTCATTTCATTATATTGAATTATCTTGGTGCTGTAATGAAAACCATTAATTTTTTAAGATCAGTATGAGTATAAACAAAAAGGAAAGAAAAAAAACATGTCATGCCACTCAAATTTGATTGCTTTTTTGATAGACCTACAAAATTAGTGGATGAAGGATATGCAGCAGGTATATTTGCATTTTAGTAAAGTACGATCATGCCTTTGAAAATCTTACAAAAAGGATCCACATTCACTTGAATATGATTGCTATTACATGGAGGAAAAACTAGATGAAAGACAATGAATAAAGTGAACTTTAATGTGGGGTGAAGTGTAGATGGACACTCAAACCATAATTAATTTTATTCAATGCATTCTGGCCTGATCTGGGAGATGGAGTAAATAACTAAGAGAAATTTGCAAATCATAGTCTGCTGGAAAGTAAATTTTAATGAACATGGGCTGGATCAATGGGAAAGTCTGCCTCTTGCCCCAGTGTGTCTTCACTTTACTGTGACATCGAAACCAAAGCCCAGTAAATAGGCTTTAGCTGAACAAGTATTAGAAAATTTGAGTTCTCAATTATTCTCTTTTAAAGTCCCAAATGATTCCATATTTCCTGTCTTGAAATAAGTAGATCTAATATGCATTTTCCTTCACTTTTGGTGAAACTGCCAGTATGGACATGATATTCCTGCCAGTAAGGGCCTCAGGATGCTGCTGATAAACTCTTCTACGTCCCTCCCTTTCCCAGTGTCATTGAGCAAGACTGAAGCTTTTCCAAAGGAAAGAGAGTTTAGCACCAGAAAAAAAAAGGCAAATATGAGGAAGATTTTTATGCTAGTTTCATTACCAAAGAGAGTTTTTAGAAACATTAATTAATTATTTGGACTGTTACACTGTTAAAAGGTTAATTGGAATAACGGTAAATCATTATTTATGCCATTATTTATGCCATGTAGATGGTATCTTTCTTTTGCCCAAAAAAGATTTTGAATAGAACCCTTTCTGCAATGTTATGAAAGGGAGCTCATCCATGTATAAAAAAGAAAAAAGTCATGTAATACATTTTACTTCACATTAGATATGTATGATATCACTAATGAAAGAATGCTTAAAGCATTAAATTAGAGCATAAATTAAATGAAAGTAATGCTTAAAGCATTACTATTAGTTAAGTAAACTTATAAATTTAGAAACCTGATAACAGATATAGAACCATTCATTTTACGTCTAAATCCTTTCAGAAAGACTTTTCTTCGTCAGCTTTAGCCTGGGCACTACGATGATTTTGAAAGTATTACCTCCATTTCTTGGAAAGATGTCATCACAAAAAAAAAAGCCAGCCAAAAAACCCAAAGCAAACAAAACAAATAATCTAGCAATAAGAAATTGTTCTCTCTTTTTTTCCCAAATTTGAGGATTTCAATCTTTTGAACTGTGAAGCTCTACATGTGACAATCTCTTAAGGAACACAAAAATACTGAAAATACATAATACAGATATAGATGCAGCTTGGTAGTTGGATCTTACCACATCCCTTCAATATACTGGTGAAAAAATAATCCAATTGAACCATGTTTTTTATTATTATCATGATCATTATCATGAGCAACCCACTGATTATGGAACTTCTCTCAAAGTTAGATACTTCTCTGATTGAAAAAGTTTGATAAACATATCTGATATTTTGACTTTTCTTCTGATAGGTTTAAGAGATGTATTCAGTTCCAGGACTGCCTTAAGGTCAGGTTCACTGCCCTGATTCCCACTGTCTTATTCCCTAAGTTACTCAGAAAGAACTGTATTTCTCAGTATGATTACAGGACACAGAGTGTCACTTTCTTCAATTTTCTTTATACAGAAATTCCTGCGGAAAGGCTGTGCTGGTGTTTCTACAAGGCTGAAGCGTGTATAGAAATGAATCACTCAGTCTGAGTAACTTGGCTTGAAATGCTATCTATTTCCCAAACTCCAGTTTTGCCTCTTGCTTGCTATTGCCTACATGCTCCAAGAGCTCCAAGGCATTCAGTTTTGTTTGTGTGGTGCTCACCAGATGGTTTTCTCCAGCTAAGAACTCTCAGCCCAGACTCACTAATGGCTGTCAGGCAGCAGGCTCACTCAGCTATCTCAAGTTAAGTGGAACCCATTAATTTTGCCATCTTGCAGTGACTTGTATTTTCCATCTAAAGACAGTTAAAAATTTACTTCCCGTCTTTCTTTTTCCCTGCTACCCCCTACGCCTATTGTTTTTTTTGTTGACACATGCAGGTGTTTTAGAAACACGCATTTCCTAAGTGATTGGCATTGTCACAGGAGAAGTCACAAAGTACTGAACTTTATAGCAAAATAAAAAGGATCACCTACCAACAATTACACCTTTCATTTCCACCCTGTTTCTAAACTGTAGGGCTAATGGACCAACAAGATTTCTCAAATTTTTTCTGCCCACAAGCTTTGTGTGCATAGGAAAAGAGAAATAGCTGCAAACTTTGTGTAACCTGCAGAATCACTCTGACTGCAGTGGCCTGGTGGGGCAGCACCTCCTACTACTCTGCTAACGAGACCCACTGATTCTAAACATCCCAAAGTCTCCACAGATAATGCACAGTGAGTGCAGGTGAATTTTCCCCTGTGAAATAGAAGTTCACCAGCCACATCAGGTACAACCCTGACAGAGCTTTCACTCAGCTAATGCTATGGCAAAATTAAAAAGCCAGGAGGGGCGGGAAGGAAGACCTGCCACGCAGAGAGAGAAAATAATTGCAGCACTGCTCACTAAAGAATAATAGATCACCTTTTTAGGCTACTAATTTGCCTTGCTGCCTCTACTAACAGCCTCTGGATCCCACCTAATTGTACCCCTCTGTTCCTCTGCCAGAGCACATTGTCACGTCTGCCGCTTTGGCTGTCTTTTGCTCTGTTCTCATTGTGTTCACTGACAAATGATGAGACACTGAAGGATGAAGAAATGCAAACTGCATTACATGAACTCTTCAGATCACTTGAATTAGCCGATTGGTTGTAGAAATTTTTCCTTCTAAGTGTTGTTCCATTACTGAGGAAAAATAAAGGCTTTTAGAGAGCAGGCCAAACTTTGTGTTTATGACTAAGATTTTTGTCTCTGTTAGTTTTTACAAAAGGAAATACAGATTTTTTTTTTTTTTCTCATTCTGTTATTTTGAAACCTCTTTTTCAGGGAAGAAAAAATTAATTATAGCTATGGTTTTTTTTTTCAGGTGCATAATTCCCTTTCCAGATTTTAATTTACCAAGCACTCAGTAATTTCATTGCTTGGAACCTCAGATATGAACTTTGGGGAGCTACAATTCTGTCTCTAGATAACATTCTCAGTTCTCAAGGTCCAACCAATTACATTATTTTGTACATTAACTTGTCCTCTTCAGCCTGGATATCTGGGAACAATCAAAACCTAGGGGCAGCATTTACTCTGGTATTTTCAGCAGATCATTAATGGAGATATTTTCCATCATCTTTCTGACACTATGAAAAAAAATCCATGAAATAGAAAATTTTGATATAGACACAACAGGAAAACTATTTTCCTTCCACATTTACCTTTTGGGAGCTTTGTGCTTATCCTATGCACGATGCTTTTTGGTATTAATAACTGATCTGCTTATCATGCTATCAGCAGGTTCGACAAACACCTATTTGTTTGCAAATTGTCTTCCAATACAGTCTGTATTTCAGCATATTAGCAGATCCAAGCCATAGGAGGTAACAAACATTCACACAGGATTTTCTCAGCTTTATATTTTGTGCTAAATACTTATCAAGTGTCTGAATCAAGGTTATCACATATTTTTATACAATTTTATCCCCATAGTAGGAATAGAATAAATATTCTCTGCACAATTTATTCTGTACTCTGAAA
The DNA here is from genome assembly GCA_013397175.1 of Platysteira castanea. Classification (NCBI taxonomy): domain Eukaryota; kingdom Metazoa; phylum Chordata; class Aves; order Passeriformes; genus Platysteira; species Platysteira castanea. The sequence goes on from VYXC01000680.1 coordinate 82,723, forward strand.
TAAGAATTTGCATATAATTCAGGAAGCATAGAATGTAGCTTATTTTCCATTGGTATGTACACAAATATTTATGTTGATTTTCTGTCCAAAAGTTTTCAGTTTGCTTGTTGTGAATTGCTTATCATTTATTTGTCATCAATATAATGTTTTAGGAATTGATTTCCAATTTCTTAGCTGAAGCTGGATGGTAATTTGGAGTTAAAGTGTAGCACAGAGGAAGTACTTTTATGCTGAAATGAGCATGGACAAAAACCAATGTGATAAAAATAGAGTGGCAACATTCTTTTACAATTTTTCATACTACCAGGAGGAAACTGTCTAATTCGATGACATCCAACTATTTTATTAAAAGCCTGAAAGTGAAGCCTCAGAGTGCTGTGTGTTCAAGGCCTGCAGAGTGGAATGCTTTCTGTGCCCCAGACACACAGAGTTCCCGAGCCACTCCAGGGCACAGCTGAGTCCTGCAGTCACAACAGTGGTGGCTCAGGGAAAGATTGTGTGAGGAAGGACAGAGCACTGCCCATCAGTGAGAACTGAGGGGAAAGTGTGTGGAACAGCTCTGTGAGCTCTGTGGAGGGAGGATGAGCAGGGCCAGGAGGTGCTGCAGATGTCTGAGCTGGAGCTCTACTGCAGCCTTTGAACACCTCATGCCAGAGGACTTATTCCTTGAAGCCACTGGAGAAGGCCGTGGTAGAGTGGATACGAGCCCACAGTGGACCACATGCTGGAGCAGGCAGGTATTCCCTGGAGAAAGCTGCAACCTATGGAGGACCCCATGGAGGAGCAAGCTCCTGGCAGAAGAGGAACTCACACAGGAGCTGGTTTTCTGGCAGAGACTGCAGCCTGTGAGGGAACAGTACTGGAGGTGTCTGTGCCTGACGGACCTTACCCCTTGGTGAGGATCAGTGCTGGAGCAGTCCTTGGAGAACTGCTGCCTGTGGGAAGGAGTCACGTTGGAGCAGATCGTGAAGGTCTGGTTCCCATGGGAGGGACCCCACACTGGAGCTTTGTGAGGAAAAAGGAGCAGGAGAATTGAAGTGTTACGAACTAACCACAGCTTCTCTGTCCTGTCTCCCTGCACTCAGGGAGAGGAGGCAGAAGATTCCTCAAAGGAATGAAGCTGAGCCAAGGAAGAAGGAAGGGGTAATGGTAAAGCGATGTGGTTTTATTTCTCACAGTTCTACTCCCTTTGTAATCCCATAAGTGATACATTAAATTAATTTCCCCCAAATGAAGCCTGTTTTGCCCGTGGTGATAACTCATAAGCAATCTCCCTGTTTTCATCTTGACCTATGAGCTTTTCCATATTTTCTCCTCCTGTGCTGTTGAGCAATGGGAGTGAGAGAGTGGCTGGGTGGGCATCTGCCAGCCAGGAAGGGTCAGCTCACCACACTTTCAAAAATAGTTAAAATTTACTGTGATTCAGAATCTGCTCTCTCCTTCTGAGGTCGTAAACTCAACGTTATTGTCGTGTAATGAACATAAAGCATACTTTCACCTTCTAAAATTGTGGCAATATGGCTGAAGGTGGATTCCAGTCTTCTCTATGCACACTTCAGCTAAATCTTTGTATGCATGATAGCACAACGTTTGCATTGGATTTTGAAGAGTGTTTACAATATTTAGATACCAGAAAATTTGGGCGTGATTTATGTAAAAGTTTTTTCCAAGTGTAAGAAGAGGATTACAGTATTTTACCAAATATTTCTAACTACACAGACAGAAGAGTAACTGAAATTAAATTGGTTATAAGTTGATTTTTAAATTAGTTTCTTCCTTAAGGGCAGTTTCCTTAAGGGAACTAGCCTACTCATTTTAATTTAGTGAAATTTTAGTATATTTTTTGTGGTTAGGAACAAACTTTCTAATAGACAAGTTTTAAAGTTTTCAAATATATCATTTAGTTGGTGAGTTGGAAATAAGTTTTAAAGAAGCTATAATTTTTATAAAAGATATTAGTTAAAAATGTAAAAGTAACTATACGTAATGCTCAAATTAGTAGTGCTATAAACCTCAAGGTTTTTCACATTATTATTATTAAAAGAACTGACAACAATGACTCAGTATTTTTGTATTTCATTTATTACATGCTGCAACATTTTGTGATTAAAGTTAAAATGAAGAAAATGTTTTTTGATTGATTTACAGTAAATTTAATCTTTGATAAGCATTTCAGAAGGAGGAAAAACAAATGAACATGCTACAAAACATGCTAATGATGATCACGATAATGAGAATGTTCTTAGACTAGATAATGCCTTAATGAAGACATAAAGACATTATGTAGGTATTCCTCCATGCAGGTTTTATAACAGGCAGAAAAATCTTCGAAAGAATCAACAATTTTTGAAAAATCGTATTGGATTTAAACCTTTTCTGACATAAAACATAAGAAAACAAAGAAACAAAAAAGAGGATATTCCCTCGACATGTTTTAACTTACATTATGATGCTTGACTTTTTCTATATGTTTTCTTACATTTTCTTGGCCACTCGGTTTTGCATTTATTAATATTAAATCTCCCCCATTGGCTGAAACTGCCACAGACCAAACCCCTCTTTTTCATTTCACTTTGGCCTCTTTTATTTTATTTGTTGCTGATTTGTAAGTTGTGGTCAAAGCTGAATAATCACTCTAAAGTTACCAGCAACAGATGTGGAGCTGCTATTCCAAGCACAGGAAAAAAGAAACCGTACAGGGATTTCAGATTAATTGGTCATGAAATCACCTAAAAACTTCTAAAAGTCATTATGAAGTATGACTCCTAAAAAACCTCACTATATGGAGAGCAATGATTTCCTTAAAAAAAACAAAGAGCTACTCTCTGTGCCTCCAGTGTTCTGCAAATGAAAGCTTGAGAACTACCTCCTAAATGAAATGGACAGGATGTAGATAAACCTTTTTTTTCTAGATCATTGATAGGAATATGAGAATATAAAATGGTGAGTAATGGTTCATTATGAGATGAATATCACACATAATAAAGTAATTCCAATTCAGATTGTTCATCTGGGCCCAATCACAATTTGGCCAGAAGATCTGTTCTGAGCTAGGAAAGAAAAAAAAGGACATAAGGGAGTTAGGTACTTAACAGTAGGATTTTAAGAGTATTTAGCTTCTGTCTGTCACGACAGTTAGTATGAGTGAGCCATCTAGCAGCCCATGAAAAAGCTCATCACCCAACTTCCACTCTATTTCAGAGAGACATCACTGCTTTCTCCCAAAGCCGAAACCTGCTCTCATTTTTTGTCTTGGATCACCTGCTGCATACCCAAGTCTCCTAGCCATCAGCTGTTCTTTATCAGCACCCACCTGCTCCTGCTCTGAGACTTCAAATGTAACAAAAAGCCCCCTAACTTCATCCTTGGGCACCTACTATTTTGTTAAATGTTCAGGTCCACGTATCCTAGAAGCCCTACTATGTTTCCATAGTAAAAGCAAAGCCTTGGTTTTTTTTTAACTTAGCATGTCCCCTCTTTTCTTAAATCCCTGCATGAGCCTTCCCGCTTGCACTTTGAGTTTCTTATGTTCAATTAACTTTAACTCATTTAACCTTGAAAGGGCAGATGCTCCCCACTAGGCCATGGAGTCCTCAGCTTCTGGTGCAGCTGCGTTAATCAGAGTGTGAATTAAAACTCAGGGGAAGGGTGGAGCACTTCCACAGGCAGCCTTCTCCAGAAAAGTCTCTGACTCCATCTCGCTGGGACTGGTTAATGGGCAAGTGCTATAAAGCAGATGCTGGAGGTTGGATTTTATCTCTTTACTTGGTGTTCTTGCTGAGATTAAAGCATGTGGAGTTCTGCTACCAGTGGCTTGCAGCACTGCTTCATCTTGATGTAAGTGTTTGTGTGCTTTCTAGCTGCATAGAATCTCTGGCTTGCTGACAGACTAGAAGGACCTTCTTGCTTTCAAAACAGTTTTGAAAGGATTGTTGCTGTGGGTTCTTTTTATCTGCAGGCTTCTTATTTGAAACACTTCATGCAGGAGATGGGATAACTAGCTTGGAGTGTGAGTTTGGGCTTACGGCTCTTGTTGTGCAGGTGTCTGTGTTAAGCATGAAACCGTATGCTCACTAAAGGGGGAAAAAAGGACGAGTATTCCTTTTATATGTTTCCTTTCTCTTATCCTCTTCCCATGCCTTAAGAAGTTCTATAAGTTTGGGATCTGCAGATGGGTGGGCATGAAATATATGTCCTTTAAAGAGAGGAAATTAATGAGTTTTAACTTTTCATTTTGGGAGTAGTGGTGCTTTTGGTTACTGACTGAGGCCTTTAGGGGTGGTTCACAACAGTTTCTAAGGTGAAGCAGAGACTTCAGCCCCAGTAAGTGTTTAATATTTACCACCTTGCTGTTCTAGCTGAATTACACTTTCTGTCCTTGTGGTTTTTGTCCATCTCTGTGTGCATCTGTACCTTTTATACATGATATAAAGTGACAACTGATACCAAATGATATTGACAGACCTTTATTGAACTTAATTACTCTTCAGAGACTGGCATGAATAAATTCTCATAAAATTCATCTGTCACTTTGTGATGTGCCAGCCTTAACATGGAGGAGATGAAGGGAAAATTCACTGAGAAAGGAGTCCATTTTACCAGCAGTAGTTTATTTCTTCTTAAATTTTTGGTGGACTCTGTTCAGGTGAAAATGATAATAAGCATTTACCAGTTAACTTAGTAAACTGATGAGGAATGATGAATAAAGATGAGAAAATTCAGTGGTGACATTCGGTTTGGCTGTATTCTGCAGTGTGGTAAATACCATGAACTTCCATTAAATTTAGTGAATTCTCTGAAAATGCACTCATAACTACGGCAGATGAAATTTTTTACCAGTGTTAAATTCAACATTTAGTGATGTATCAAATATCTTGTACTGTTTTGGGTGGCTTTTCTTGATGCTTTGTGTGTTTTCTTTTGTTGTTGTTGTTTTTGTTTATTTTATACTTGTTACACAAAGCTATGAAATTATACTTTTTAAATGAAAGTATCATGATTGAATCTGAAAAATGACAAGTTATGAGCTTCACTGAAAAAAATAGGTTAACATAGTTTATTGTTCATCACGACACCCAGGTCCTTTTCTGCCACCCTGCTTTCAAACTGGGTGTGAGCGTGAGGGAGCTGATGTGAAGGACACAATTTCTCTTCAATAGATATATATCTCCTCTCACATTAGCGGCAAAACTTATTCTGTGAAGTGTGATTTTAGGTCGTTTTGGAAGCAATTTTTGGGTAATGTGTTTCAGTTCCTTCCTCTATTCATATTTTGCTCCTTCCTGTCTACATCTCTTATTTCATTCAGTAGGAACAGCTTTTGAATTTATATTCCATCAGTTCTTATCATTTGGTGAACCCATTACTGCTTGGCCTATCCTAGTAAAGGTGTCAGCTGGTATGTAGTCAGCATTAAAGCTATTCATTTGGAGTGGTCTTCTAAAATGGGTAACACTTTTGCCTGCTTCCCCTCCCCCCCCATTCTTACTGAAAGGCTATTCTAATTCTCATTCCAATCGTCTAAATACAGTTAAACTTCTCACTTTTTCACAGGCAGTATGCTCCCAGTTTTTTCTTTTGTCTCTCCTCTTCTTTGTCTTCTGTGGGTTGGTCATGTTGGTTTTTGGGTTTTTTTTGTTTTTTTTTTTTCAGGAATTTGGAGAATGAGTCAACAACTTCCACGCTAAAGAGAAGTATCCTCTCTTGTGTTTCCTGTTGCTAGGCTACATGACTCATGTTCGTTTAAGGCACACTCCTATGGCATAAAATTGTAGCATGTAGAAATGCCCAGGTTTGATTGCCGTGAGGTAGTTTGGGGTATTGGAAGCACTGACTGTCACAACACTGTAATGTTCTATCCAAGCTGAATTACCCCACAGAGTAAGAGTTTCTTTCAGCTAATATCACTACCTTTATGAGTCATAACAGCTCATATCTTGAGATATCCTTGTTGGGCTGTATCTGTAGATACTCTGCACATCTTTGAGTGGGCCTTCTTGTAGCTTGTTCGAATTTGATAACTTCTGTCTTGAACTTAACAATTTTCAGTGTACTGGAAGCTGCTTCTTAGCCTATTTTCCTGCTAGAGATTAAAGCTCCAGACAGACATTCTTTCACCCAAAGGTTAAAGCACTTAAGCCTTTCATGTGTTTTTCTTCCTTGAAGTGAGGTTGCTTTTCAGAGTTAGCTGTTTTTATGAAAATACTAGTAAAATTTCCTCCATTTTTTTTCAGGAATTTGGAGTACACATGGATGGATTAAATCCCTTTTGAGTTTTTTCAAGAATGCACCAAATAAAATTCAAAATCATGTCTTGGATTTTAATAAATTGTTTACCTTCCCTAGCCTCTGATTAGCTACTATCTATTACTGCTTTTTCAAGCAATGCAGTAAGCAGCATAAGTATTTGGAATTGTTTAATTTGGCCTTTCTCTTCACTGGAAGACATGAAAAGTGTTTCTTCAGTAATATTTTAGGTTATTACATTTTTAAATGTATTAATCCTGATTTATGTACTTAATTGCCAAGTGAGGAGATGACTTTTGCACTTGAAGAACAGTGTGACTTGTGATGTTCTGGTTTTTTAAGGAAGGTTTATACTGCTTTCTCATATTTGCTCCTGAGAGAATTTTCTACTAATTCAGGCAATGAAGGACAGGTTTTGAAATAATGATAGATTTCCTGTGTAGAATACCTAAGAGAAGATAATAAAAAGAGTAAAGAATTTTATGCAAGTCCCAATTGAGTTCTGTTTGTGATCCAGTGTGGCACAATGTTACCTTTGTAAATGATGCAGTTACTTCTATATGATTACAAACAACCTCAATACTAAAAAAAATCCCATCCAGCTGAGCACATGGAACATATATTACTAATATAAAGCTGATTTGAATTAAATTGCCTTATAAAGGAGGATTAGTGGCTTGAAATGGGCCTTACGTGCTTTGACATAAAACATGTTGAAGTGCTGTAAACACAGCGAGTCCACATTTACAATTGGACAACTCTGTCCATAAATTCAAGCTTTTAAATCTTGTACTACTGCTGAACTCTCAAAGGATTTTTCCACTAATAGTGCTGACTTGCCAGCAAACTTCTGGCATTTCAGCATGGCAGGACCTGAGTCAATTGCTAGTTTCTCATCTGGATAACAGTGAAAACCTGTCGTGCATTCAGGCGGGGAGCTTGCTCTGGTCTGAGAAGACCAGATAGCAAAGAATCCTAGCAGAAATCCTGTAAAATAAACTTGGAAGAAATTTTGAAGAGGTCACTTCACTTTCAGCCCCAAGGTAGAATCTGGTCTTCCTATGTTATTCCTGATACATATTTATCCAGCTTGTTCTAAATATAATAATGGAAATTTGGCTGCCTCCCTAGGAACTCTCTTCCAGTACTTAGCCATCTGTAGTGCTTTGTACTTCACCTGAAAGTCCCTTGCTGCTATTAAACCCACTACTTATCTTCATCAGATGTGAAGAAATGTTTATTCTCTACTAATTAATAATTTAACATGTAAAAGATAGAAAAGCTGTTACACACATCTTCCTTCAGCCTTTGTTAGACCAAGCTATATAATTTCCTTTCAGACTTGATCATGCTTTTTACTCCTCTTAAAATTCTTTCCCACTCTGGTCCCAAGTGTTTTGTATTTTCCTTGAGTCATGGTGCCTGGAAATGGAACAGTGCTTTGGAGTTTTACCAGCACCTAATGCCACCAAATATTTTCATCTTACAGCCTACTACTGTACTTTATATTATGCAGCATAACAACTGAAAAGAGGAGAGAGAATTGATCACCTTGGATTTAGAAGTAGTAAAGTTTCCTACCTATTTTGTGGGTCATCATTCAGACAATATTAAACGCAAGATTTTACTTTCAACTTGAGACAATGCTTTCTGAAACATAGATTATTCCACATTGTTGCTAAGTTGGTACCTAGACTAATGTTTTTGACAATTTTGATCAACAGAAAGTACCTGTTTAATTTATGATGCTGCTGGTATATTGCTTGATTCATTTTGTGCAAAAATACTTTTTAAGAGATCCCACACCACAATCCTAGAAATGTTTTTACTTAAGGGGATCCCAGGTTAATCTAAATTGCCATATCTCTGAAAGGCACGGATGATGTTTGGAAAGTGGGTTCCCCTATAACTACATAGGTAGCACAGGTGCCCTATTAAAATCCCCAAAGCCGTGTCATGTGGCATGGTTACCTTCACCACGTGAAAAGTTATACTGCGCATTATCACCACGAAATAGTTAAATAATTCCATAGAGCCTTCAGTATTCCAGGTTGAAAAACTGGGGCACTTCACAAATTGACATCTTCACTGTGCCCTTTGTGTGCTGCCTTCTTGCTTGTTGCATTGGTTTATTGAGTTGGTTGCTAACAAGATGTAGGGAGAAAAAAAAAACCTCAAAAGGGTGGAGGTAGCAAAAATTCCACAGTAATTCAGTTGCACAAGATGCAAAAGGCTTTGTGCTGGAAACAAATATTCTGCTTCTGTAAACAGCATGTCAAAAGTAAAAAGCTCACATTGCTCTCCCCTTCCCTTTAGCCCTCCTCACCTCTTCTAGTGGAATGACACAAATAATGACTTGATGTTTGGCTTGGGTGAATCATGGCCTTGGTAGCAGAAGTGCTGTAATTATCTCATTGCTACTATCATGGCATTGTAAATAGTAAATGTGAAAAACAATGTTTCAGTAGCTTTGAGGTTTTGACACTTATTGAGAAAAGCCATGGAGTTCATGGTTAATATTTCCTCTCTTTCAGTTAATCTCTTGAGTATTTTTAGTACACTCCTGCTTTATAAGCCACTGATTTTCATTATTAGTAGAACAAGCTTCTGGAAGTCCATCTCTGTTCTGCTGATTTCACTCTATTGTCAACTGTAAGCCAGGATTCACTTAGCAGAAAGGATCCTCTGATTAGCTTTCCCTGCATGCCACCTAAGTAATCAGTCTTCCAAGAACTGGAATGAGCCTCTCCATCTGCTCAGGTAATGAGATAAGGTGCACACGCCCCCCAGCTTCAGCAGCAATGAAAGGAGAGATGGCATTTTGGTTGAGACCCTATTGTCTGTTTCTTGGAAAGGTTGATCTCTACAGTCGTATTAATACAAGAAAATTAAAAAATTAAATGAGATGTTGAAAAAAGAGGAAACTTTCAGGTTTATTTGGATTTATTCTACTGATGTTTAGAAAGAGTGTGATAGTCATAATCATCTTAGAAAAGCTTTGTAGTACCACTATTTGGGGTTTGGCTGTTCTGCTCTTACCTAAGGAACCTTGCTTCTGGTCTACTCTGAAAAAAAACCCCCCTAATCCATGACACTTAATCACTCTTTTTCCTCCCAATTTAAGGGACCTCTGTATGGTTCTTACACAGAACTTACTGCCTTTAAATGTGATGAATTCCATTCAGAAATATTCATTGTGATGACTGAAGTCAGGCATGGAGACGTCTGTGGTGGTATGTTAGGAACAACTTTTGGCAGCTAAGGTTTTTAGGGCACACATCTCTGCTTGTTCTTTTGTTTTTATGCTGAAAAAGGGGGGCTACTCCTTGGTATGTTTTTATAGAGAAGAGCTTGGAATTTAATGCATCTTTGAGTCTAAACTAATTTTAAAAAAACCTGCTAAATAATATCCTGAGGCAACAAAAATGAGCTGAGAAAGAGCCGCTCCTTTTTTTTTTTTTTACTGAGTACTTGTGTTTGATCAAAGGTTAATTCTGAAGGATTATGTTGTCTTTGTGTGTTTATTTAGAATAAGATTAGGACAAATGTTTAGTTTATTATTAAAATGTTCTGCACAGAATTTTCCAAAAGACTCTTCATACTTGACCTACTAAATATTTGTAAACCAAGTGCTGCTTCTGACTGAGGCAAAATTGCTAAAATTAACCACAGCATAAGGTCCTAAATGTGTTTATTGGTCTATCAAAATGTTTTCATCTGTGGTGTTCTGACATTTGCAGTTAGTCTCAGTCCTAAGCTACATTTTCTATTCAAGACTAACCAGATGATTCATATTTTGCAGTTCAGCATAGTGAAAGTAAGCTTGGAGTTTATGAATGTTCCTCCTTCCGTTTATATTTTACACATTGACTTACCTTTTGCTGTTACTTCCGGTCTTTAAAATCTAACAAGAACATACCCAGACATGCCCTCCTTACAACATGCGACAGAACAGGAGTTTGATTGAAGAATCTAGCTGACAAAATGGAAATGACAAACGTTCATGTAATTTACCTATATCTGCAGGAGATCTTTTAAAACATTAGATTAATTAAAAAGGAAAAGTATATTTGCGAATGCGTTTTGCAAACATACCCCCCCAAATATTTACTAATGACTTTATATAATCAAAAAAATTCATAGTTCTCAGAAGAAAAACATCTTTATTCCTCTTCTCAGGCATGGTTCTGTATTCTGTACGAGAGATTTTATTGTTCTTTCCCTATATTTTCTGTTGCAGCTTAATAGACTTTCACTCTGTGGCCTAAGAAGAGGACAAATGTCAGTGCATGGACAGAGGGAGTGGAGGGAAACACCAAACCAAACACATCAAACACTTATTTAGCACTTAAGGACAGCACTGTGATTTCAAAGGGCCTCAGGCTATTACGCAGCTTAAAGCAGAGGGCAGGTAAGAACAACAAAGGAAGCTCTAACAGTATTGCAAATGTACGAAACTTCTGTTTAGAGTTAAATTAAGGATGGTTGTTCATGAAAAAGCTAGGAACAAATCTGTTAGGCTTGTTGTAGAGTCATGAGATTGCATATTTTGAAAATCAGTATTCAAAACACACTGATTAATTAATCTCTCTCAGTTGCTTCAGAATAGTTCTGCAGAATAACGGAGGAGTAAACCATTAAATATAAAGCAGAGGGCAAGTGTGGAAGCCATTTCAGATTGCTGGGTTGGGGGATGTCTAATTTGAAGTGGGGCTTCCATACATCTTGAAACACAGGAGTAACATAATTCTTGTTCAGTCTGAATTTGTGTGGCTGTATTATTTCTTGAAAAATAATTGAAGTGGCTTTTAGAAATACTGCCTCATATTTATTTAATGAAAAAAAACAAAACAAAACAAAAAACCCTAAGTCTGCTAACGCATATCAGAACTGGCCAGGACACTGTGGGAGGTAATGGAATCTGCCTTTAGTGTGGCAGTAGTAGGTAGTGGAGGAAAACTTGTCAGCCTGTGTGTCGGTAAGGGCACAATAAAGGAAACTCTCACACCTGCTAGGTTCAGCAGAAAGAGGAAAAAAAGAGAGACTTTATTTACATTTCTGATACTTTATAGGGTTCTCAGTTCCACAAGGGATTGGAAGACATGTCACTTCCTCCTCAATCCCACTGGAGAAAAAGAATGCTCATCAAACTCTTTCTTATCACAAAAAGAATGAAAAGCAGAAAATACAGTTAAGTAAACACTGGCTATCATTTACATGAAAGTGTGTGAAAATCTGACTCCAAATATGTAAATTATCAGAAGGCTAAGAAAAACCAGGGTGACAAGTCTGAGATGACTGCATGGGTGAGGCTGAAGCATGGAGCTCTAGAGGCTGCTAGGGTTGGAGCTCCCTGATGCTAGTCACATAAGAATTTCAGAAATGTGCAAGTGTTGTGCTCAGAGACGTGATTTAGTGGTGGGCATGGCAGCGTTAGGTTAATGGTTGGCCTTGATGACCTTATAGGTCTTTTCCAGCAATAATGATTCTTTGATTCTTGACCTAAATGTGTGAAGGTGGGTGTGTTATTTCTCTATATTTAATAGGTAAAGCCAGTTGGAGCTGGTAACGTGGTGATATTTTGGAGAATGGGCCTGCAAGACTCAGTGACACCTCCATGGCCAAAAAGGTTCTGCCTAAATTTCGCGGCCCTGCTGCTTCCTCCTCCCCCATCCTCCACCAGCTGCTTCTTCAAAGTATTTGGCTAGAATTTCTCATGTGGAAACTTCAGTTTTTCTGGCCTTGGATGCCACCTTTTTCTGTGACAGCTGTGGACTTGCCCACAGTTTATAAGTTGTGATATTTCAAGGGGAAACTGCAGAAAAGTTATGGGAGATGCTAAAGAAGGAATCCTCGTTCCTCTTTACTCTCCATAGGTTTAGTGTGAAAAAAATCTTCATCTAACCTGCATTTTCAGTTTAGTTACTCTAAAAATGGAATCTTGTTTCATATTTGGTCTGGTTTATTTTTTTTTCTTCCTTGGTAAATCAATATGCTTAAGTCCATTTGTGTTTTCCTCTCACTTTCTTCTCTTGCACACATGCTATAAAAATAGCATGTAGAAATCATCCTTCTGTTGCTTCACTAACCCATGGAGGTTGTAATTCTACTTTAGAAGACCCTCCATTGCCAGAACTGCTCCACTACTGACTTAAAAAGGCTTGTAAGAGCTGCTCTTGTACATGCAACTTATGCCTAGTTTGATATTCACTTTCTACTAATGTTAGATATGACACTACAAAGGTACATGATGGGTTCAATGGGATTTTGCAAGAAGGAGATCATTTGGATAAAGCACTCTTAGCTCCTGTTAGGCTTACAAAGTTGTAATTCCTAGTTACTGCTATTTAAATTTATAAAAATTATCCTTTGTAACATAGGATGCTCTTCTCTCAGGTTTTTACTGGATTAAAGATTCTACCTCTGAAACCTAATACTCTAGAATTTTATTTATGTGAGTGCTTAGTCAGTGAGTCCAAGAAGATTAGAACACAGGAAAATTTTATTAAGCTAAAGTTCTCTAGAACTGAATGAGAGAATAATTTTTGCAATACCCTTATAGGTGCTTTCTAGAGTGCTTAGCTTAATTTTAGTATTCTAAAATAAGTATTAACAACCCATCTGATTAAAAATAATTCTTATTTATTCTTTCCTATTTTTATCTGCTCTGAGGAAGCTCAGAACTTTACCTCATTTTCAAGAGAAAAATGGGATCATTTTAGGGCTGGGTTTTTTTAAATTCCGTTGCTATAAAACAGATAATTCTCTGCAAGATGACAGCACTCTGTCCTGCATTCCCTTATGTCTCACTCAGGTTCACTGCAGGTAGTAAAGGTGGAAATCAAGGGATACAGTAAGAGCCTGGACAGGCAGTGTGGTTTAACCCCAGCCAGCAGCCAAGCCCCAGGCAGCAGCTCACTCACTCCCACACCAGTGGGATCAGGGAAAAAATTGAAAGGCTAAAACCTGAGAAACTGGTGATTTGAGAGACAGTTTAACAGGGAAAGCAAAAGTCATGCACACAAGCAAAGCAGGGAATGAAATTTCTGCTTCCTGTGGGCATCCCCACCCCCAGGAGAGAAAGGCCCTACCACATGTAATGGTTACTTTGGAAAGCAAATGGCATCACTCAAACCTCCTCCCAAGTTCCCCCATTTTTATATACTGAGCAGGATGTCACATGGTCTGGAATATCCCTTTGGTCAGTTTGGGTCACCTGTCCTGGCTGTGTCACGTCCCAAGCACCCTCAGTGTCCCTGGCAGCGTGGCAGTACAAAAAGCAGAAAAGATCTTGGCTCTGTGCAAGCCCTGCACAGCAATAACAAAATCATCTCTGTATTATCAGCCCTGTGTTCAGCACAAATCCGAAACACAGCCCCCATACCTGCCACTGTGAAGAAAACTAACTTGACCTCAGCCCAAAACAACACAAGAGGTGTCACTGTCAACTCAATAACAGAGAAAGTCAGATTTTTATTATCTTGGATGCTGAAAACAGCTTCCAAAAGCAGGGCAAAGATGTGTTACTTATGGTCACAGTGCTTTCCTAATTTCCACACTGATATCCCCGGCCTAACTCTATTAGCAAATATCCTATTTATAACTAGTTTTATTTTTCCATTTGCAAGTGTGACTTTGGCAACACTGGCATGGTGCGGAGGGTTTTCCTTTGGTCAGTGGTTTTAATTTCTGTCCCTAAGATGGTGGCACCCTTCTGCCATGTGCTGGTGGAGTGCTTCAGGCAGGAGCTGGTATGTTCTGGTCCTTCAAATTCACTTTCACACCATGGAGCCACTGAGAGCAGAGAGAGTGAGCTGAGAGCTACAACAAGCTATAGGCCCTAAGTGAGGCACTTATCAACTCAGCCAGAGTTAATCAAACCATCATTTTCTGCAGTAAAAGGTCAATTTTAGGTGAATTGGATGCTTCCCTCTGCTTGCAGAAAATGTGAGATGACTGCAGTAAATTGAGGCTTGTGGTGAAATGTGCATAACTTTTGCCTTTGGTGTTTCACTCTGTAGCTACTTTTTTTGCTGATTTTATTGTTTTGTGGAAACTTGTCCCTGAGTCATGTTTTCTGTTTTACTCAGCATTGGCTTATTTATGTCTCTTATCCTTTCTGTTGCAGAAGATTTCTTGTGAGTTATAAAAAAAAAGTGGGGCAGGGAAAAGTCTCTGCAGAAAAGTAACATATTGCTTTCCATTCTCTCTCTAGTTTCTTTGCAGTAGCGCACAATAAAACTCATAACTGAAGTGTGTTTTTGTAAGCTGAGGGTGATTTAGTTTTCATGTTTAGAAGATAAAATAAAAAAAACCAAAACCAACAATACCCCTCCTTAGTAGGAGATCAAGAAAATGAACAGAGAAGCAAGAATTACCTGATCAAAGAACAGGGGACAACTGGTGCCTTTCAAGCAAAGCCAGATGACAAAGACACTGCCAGGCTCTATAGGACTAACATAGGACTCTGATCACTCACTCTTTTAATATTAAAAAATTGTAGGTACTCATCTGAAGAGTTTAGATTGGACATATAAGAACACTAAAAATACTCCACTCATTGACTAACAAGCAGAGAGCCTTGACATTTAGATTAATTTGAAAATTACAGCTCAGGATTTATCCTATGTATGCTTAAAACATTAGCAAACCAAATTTATCCAGACTTGGTAAAGAAATTGGGAAACTGGGGAAAACGTTTTCACATTTTATATTTAATTAACTGTGCATCTGACAGCGTAAAGCAGATCCATCTTTAAGAACAAAATTAAATATGTACCAGAAGTCACTTTCTGACAATCAGAAAATCAGATTTTATGTCATCACAGCTAATATTAGCAAAATGTCCTTTAATATGATAGTATTCAGAGAACAAGTTTCACCTTTTACATTGTACACAGTCTAAAATCATCCCCTCATCCATTGCTCCTTTTAATCTTTTTTCTTTATCTTACCTACAAAAGCATCTTTATTAATAGTGCTATAGAAGTTGAGCCAGCAGGATTTCTTAGATCTTTTAATAACCCTTTGAATTTAAGCTTTCCTTACTTTCCTTTTATTATGTACCATGTCTAAAAACTTTAAGGTTGGTCTAACTTTACTGAAAGCCTTCCTTTTTTGCTTTGACCACCATATAGGAATGAATATTTCATAAGGGGGAAAAGTGCTTCTTTCCTACCTGATGAAGCTGTGCCCAAAATCTGTATTTGTCACTAGCAATAGTGTCCAAGTGAGAAACTGTTGCTGACCAGCAGGCTTGTTCCTCTCTTGCTCTCAGAAGTTTTCTAGAAAACAAACAGAGGATCCTATTTTTAGTTGAATCTAGCACCTGGTGAAATGTGATATTTCTCTAGAAGTAGACTGAACTGTCAAAGAAAAGTAAAAATCACCAACAGATATTGGAAGGAAACAAATATGTTTTCAAATAAAAAGTATGTCTTAATTTGAGAAAGCAAAAAGAAACATTGAATTCAAATATTTTGTACAGTCATATTTAATTTGCTTTAACAACTGAAAACAAATTGTACACCTTGGGTATTAGATCCCTATAAATGACTCTTCTAATCATATGGATGCATGGGCAATAATAGCCTTGGAGAAGAAAAATTAATCATTGCATGGGATTTGTTGCCATTTTATGAATAGATAAAGATATAGGTCTCTTTTACTGTGGGCTACCCCTGCTGCCTTACCCATGGGATCAGTGTCTCTGAAGCATTTTGGGCGTGTTGGTTCTGCCCCATGAGCTTCAGCTCGATCAAGAGGGAAGCAGGGCTGAAGGGAAAGCCTGGACCCTGATTTTATTGCTGGGTGCAGGAGGCAGTGCTAGGACAGTGCTTCATCTGTCACATTCCCAGACAGCTCCACAAACCCACGAGTTTGCTGTGCCTTTTGCTGTAAAAGCTCCAGAGACACTGTGAAACAGGCAGAACTGTGTTCTGTTATGCTATAATGTCACTCTTGGGGTCCTAGGGCTGTGTCTGACCTTTTCCTCGTTCTAAAGGTAGCGTGTTTTCTCGTGGAGCTGGGATTGCCCTCACTGCTCTCTCCATTCTTCGGTCCTGCTTTGCATATTGTGAGGGACCACTGTGGGAAACGCAGGTTTAACGTAATGGTGAGGTCAAAATTGTCTACAGACATATTAAAGAAAAAAAAAGCTGGAGATAGAAGAGGTGAGATTGCAGCTGAACTGAGAGCAGTGTTTATCAAGCTGTTCTCTTATCTTGAATGACTCTTGAAGTCTGGAAAGAAGTGGCCATTAAGAATCCATGGCAGGAGCAGTGGGATAATAATCCTCTTTAGAGTTTGCAATTTAACTTAAATCATGGTGTGCTAAATAGTACCGTAGGTCTTAAAAAAACCAGATCAGAAACCTTGTTTCTCAAACTCCATACTGAGTATGTTACTCTGACTTTTCTTTTCGCTTGTTATTGAGAAACAGGATTTGGACTCCTCTTTGAGTCCTTGGAATTGTGCAAACAGATGAACTCATTTCTTGAAACTGATAGATTCAACACCTTGACTATCTATGACAATATTAGTTTATTTCTTGTATGTTATTTCCCTTAAGAATGAATGACATTAATATTTATTTTTAACTTTACTTCTGAAATCCGAACCTCCAATATTCTGTCTACCTGCATAACTAAATTTTCACCAAACTGATATAAATCCATGGGAATACGTGCATACTTTTATATATCTTATTGTCTCGCCAGAAAATATAGCTTTTCCTTTAAATACTGGAATCACTAGAACTGTTCCAGCTATGCCAGAAAGAGATGATCTACTGGTGTGTCTGCAGTGAAATGGCTATGGGTAATGGCTTCTAAAAATTGTCTCAATATGTGCAGAGATATTTTGCAGGCCTCCTGGTACACAGCAATTTACAAAAGGAAATACTATCATATACACTGTGTTTGCTGGGTATGATATAACAACAATAAGAAGATAAGTGAGGTTTGGATCCAAACTAGCAATATTTGAGGTATTTCAACTGTTAGGAACTATAGGATGAACTAACAAAATACCAAGCAGGCTTTTCTTTTCGGCTATAAAATATTTATACCGTGGCTGCAGTCAAAAAAGCTGCCGTGCACACTCTCTCCCAAACCTTCATTCAGCTCAATAAAGTTAAAACTATTTTTCTTTGTTAGACAGTGAAAGATATTTCCCCCACACCCAGACTTAAGTAATGGAAATGACCAAGTTTTCCTTGGGGTGGGCTTTTGTATGAACATTATACCAGACATTTTGTGTGGAGAGGTTTCAGAGAGGTGGGATGTGCAAATGAAATAATGTTAAAAGTCCCAAGGTGAGACAGTTTTGCCCACAATACATGATAATGTTTAAAAATTGACTTGTTGGACTTTATCTTTGATTCCTTTATGTATTCAGCAGAACTAGAAACTTGGTCAGCAGATTAAATCTTTTGTCTTGCAGTTTGGCTATTGGCTCAGATCACACAAGAAACAAAAATGCCTTATCATTACAGTACTAAGAAGAGTGGATGTTAAATTGAAGGGCTGCAATTAATAGGTTCTTGTTTCATTTTGAAAATGGAAGGGCTACTTCTACCTATTATTTATTGTAACTGGAAAATTATGTGAGTACTGATGAAGTTAATTTTCCATGAGCAGAGAAAATCTTCATGAGTTTTGTTCTGTCATATTTTTGTCTGCTTTTGTGATTTTTAGGTTAAGTTATGTAGAAAAGTTAAGAAAGAATGTTTCCTTTTTAAAAGTATTTAAGACAGGCTTGCTTCTTTGCAAATTTTGGTGTAAAATTATTTGTGAGGATCAAAGCCAAGTTTTCAAAAAACTTAATATCAGAAAGAAAAGAAAACAAGAGAGGGGGATTATAGTACTGTACATCCTGACCTGTGATTAGATTAGCTCTTGCAGCTCAAAAGCAAATTTCTGATATTGTTAAGCTTATGACATGAACCTGATGCTTCTCAGCAGATATAAGCAAATTTAATCTACTACTTCTATTTTTGTTTCTTGCCTCTCCTTAGGTGCACTCAACACTACACCCTGACACAAACACCCACCTCTAGTGTCCAACAGGTCTTTAAAGTTGGGAATGAAGGGTGAGAAATGCACTTGGTTGTCTTTGGGCAATGCTGAGCTGCTCTCAGCTTAGGCAGGTCGTGATGTGGAGTTAAACTGTCCTGTGACTGACTGGAGAATCCACTCTGAAGCCATAATATATGGCCTCAAACCTAACTTTAGAAAGTTAATTGTAGGGATGCAAATCCTAAATTTTTGCTGTCTTCTAATGCTATTTACTATGAAAAGCCATTTTTCCTGAAATATTAATTAGAGATTGTGGACCAGTTTTCAAACCGCCACAATAAAATGCCCCAAAGGGAAAACTCTTCTCAAGTTTCAGTCTTTCCCTGTTTTATTGCAGGGAAATGTGTTGCCCATGTGTTGCCCTTCATGGAATCACAACTAGTAATATACTACAGAAATATTTCCTCACTTGTATCACTAAGAAAGAAAAGTAGAAAAATGAGACAATAACCTCGAGTTGCTTTACTTAAGACACAAATTTTGCAGAATTTCTATACCAGTTTGACAGTGACCTAGTTTACCTGCACCTCTGTGACGATTTCAGCTGTAAAAAGTGCTCTTACCTAAAACTTAATTTCTCTTAGGGAATGGGTGTTTTGGAAAACTTAGCCTTGCTCCTTAAATAAGTTGCAGTTTAATAATGAACTAACTTATACAATTACTTTTTGTCTTGTCTGCTTCACCTCCTGATTTTCTCTTTTAAAAGACTGGGGTCTATACTAAAAGTGGGAAATATTTATGTGATGCATTTACAGTAAAAGGTAAATTACTTCATTTTCTGAAATATTGAAGTCAAGTGAGGTACTTTGTAGTTTCTCATCTCTTTCCTGCCTTCAGATGAGTGCATGTCTGTTTTATTTGCATAAATTATGCAAGCTTATGGCTGTTTTGGATTGACTTTCTGTATCTTTAGTTTCTTTTGGAACTCAGGGAGAAGTAAGTTAATCAAGCTCCATGCTGGGATAATTGGGAATATCTTTTGCTATATGGAAGCAGTGACTAAACAGCCTGCATTATTTTGCTTATGGAACACTTATAAAGGTAATTCAAAGGAGCAAATAACTAGCCCTAAAAAACTGTTATGAATAGGTATAAAGCTCTCTACTGAAAATTTTTGACCCAAAAATGACTTTTTGATTTGTTCGTCAAAGCTCT
Source organism: Platysteira castanea (assembly GCA_013397175.1). NCBI lineage: Eukaryota > Metazoa > Chordata > Aves > Passeriformes > Platysteira > Platysteira castanea. The sequence continues at coordinate 102,201 of VYXC01000680.1, forward strand.
AAAGTCAGTACAAAGCTCTTGCTGGAAAGTTACTATGACTAAAAAATAAATCAGGTTTAAAACAGGTCTTGGAAACTAAGGTATCTGGCTCGAAAAAGGCAAGACAATAATTCAAAATGCTCTGCCTGGTAGTAGGAAGTTCAAAGGCTATCATAACGTTAAAATATTAGTGATGGTTTTTGAGAAGTAATTCTTTAGTATGGTAGGTGATCATAAAAACTTACAGTAAGAAACAGCAGCAGCATGTGATTTAGAAAATGTATTATGTGTTTCCAAGTAGAATTCTGAAACATCTGAGATTACTGCAAGGGTTTGTTTTACTTTTTTCCCTTCCTCACCTGATAGTCCCCTTACAATTACCATATTTTAAAGAGGATTGTTAAAATGCCTCTCATCCTATATTCTAATGAAATATTTATATGAGCTCAGGTACCAAATAAACCATTAAAGAGAACTTAAACATTCACTTGGGTGAAGAAAGATATGAACCAGGCTTTATCATAGCCTCAGTACAACACCATAAAATAAATATGCATAATGAGCATCCTTCATATTAGTAACACTAACTATGGGAATTAATAAAACTTAATGGAGCAAGAGCAGATTTTTTTTTTTACCGTTGCTTTCCAGGAATTGGGAGAAATTTTTAAAATGGAAGAAATTTCATAAGACTGTTGGGATCTGTTTTTAAGGCCTCATGACAGTTCACTATGTATCAGGAAATGGTGAGAGAATAAGCAGATAAATCAAGGAAACATACAAATTACTACCTTCTACTTTTAGTTTAAGGCCAAATCAAGTAATTAAAGGCCTATTCAATTAATATGATAGCAGTATGAAGGAATGACCTGTGATAGATGGTGACTATTCCTGTATTCCCAGTTTAATATTCCTGTTTAGAATAAGGCTTAGGATGCTGCACTGTGGTATGATACTTTTGAACTTATATGAGAGCATGATTCCAAAATAGTTTTCTTTTGTTTTTTTTTTGAAATTGTAGCACTTGAGAGGCAAAAGCTGCTCAGAAAGCATCCCCAAAAGACCTTTGCTCCCAGCTGTCTTCAGTTAAGTGTTCAGACAAAACTTTTCCACCTCAAAGAGAATGATAGTATAACCCTCTAATGTAACTCAGTTCAATTTCAGAACTTCTGAAAGATTTAGGTAACCAGTGCCACAATTAGCACATTCAACAGCTTCCCTGCCCTATGTGGTCCTTATCTTAATGGGGGAATTTTGGGTGCTATAGGCTAACTGCTGTTAAAAGAACACAAAGATCTTAGTTTGCATTTGTTCCTAATCCTTCTCACATAACTAGACAGATATGGTCATCTTTGACTATTTAATTGCTGGTTCTTTTAATAACTTTTATAAGTCTAAATTAAGCACAAGCTTCAGAAACCTCACCTCTGAGCTCAGCAATGCAGTCACATACTATTGTTATGCCTTTTTCATATAGCAGCAGAGAAAAACAGCATTTATACTGCTTTTTTTGCTTTATAAATCCTGTAATTTTCCTGAGAAGTGTTTTAATGTTAGGTTACCTGTTAAGAAGAATGGTCATGACTTCATGATGCAATTTGGAGCTCTGCTGAGAAGAGCAGTGTACTGACAAACAGGTCAACCTCAAGTGTCAGCACATCTGAAACAGTTGCCCCCAGTCAGTTCCTCCTCTGACTTCACTTGGGAGCTCCATGGTCTTACTAAATCTACTCGCCTGACTCCAAATGCACTAATTGTCTAAACTGTTTTGCATTCATAATAATAAAACAGTTATATATAATTTTTCTTATTATAAGAGAGAACAAATCTAGTCTGGCACATGTTTTTAGTGTTTTTATTAACAGGACTGGGGCTGCTGGTAGTACAGCTGAGATGTTAGGATTTTAGACCAGGTTTCTTTGCTGAAATTTTGAGAAAGTTATAGTGAACACATGCTGCTACCCACACACAGACACAGTGAAAATGCTTTGCCAGTAATCGCAGCATATTTTTGAATTTGAGGAGGCACTTGCAAAGGTGGGTTTGAGCTCTCCTCTTGCCAACCAAACTGCAAGTCTTTAACAACTGTTTTGGGGGGGGATCATCTTTTACAGTTGAAGTAGCAAGGAAATATATTGTTCTAAAGGTATGGCATTAACTACTGTCACACCTCCATCCCTCCCCATCCCCCATGTACTGAATTGTTCCTTTTTGGTGATAAAAAGCATTCTCCAGTGTGCAATTTATGCATTTTGATCCTTTATAAGACTAGCAGGTGAAGTAGAATTCTGCTTCCAAGCCAGCAGGTGGAGGCGAATGTGATTTTTGGGGGTTTTGTGCTGACTGCTGAAGCGGAGGCAGGGTGCTTCGTTATGTATTGACGGGTCTATTAGGCTAAAATGTGCTTCTCACTGTGGGGGATTCTGTGGTTTGAGAGGAGTATCATCTGTTTTGATTACGAATATTTTTAATACCTTACAGGAGAAAAGAGTATTCCATATTTTAGTATTTACCTTCTGCATCTGTTATAAAAACATGGAAAGCACTTTGTAGCAGGAAATCCTTGTGGGACATTGTCCGATGTATAAGATAGCAACAATCTGGTCCATAGGTAAAGCTTTCAATAGTTGCTACAGAATAAATAATAATGTGGTGATGGGGGAAAAAAGCCCATGTATTGGACAAGGCTGGCTTGTCTGATAAGGTAGGTTCTGTAGGTAACTTCAAATTTTTCTCTGTTTCCCTTGAGCTGTTTAAGATACCACTCTTCCCTCATCTACTCTGGTAACTGAGGCAGTAAAAAACAAGAGGGTAACTCCTCAAAAACTGAAATGTGTTTTAACTAAATCAAGTCCCCATAAAAGGCAGGGCCAGCCTCTATGGCTAAAATACTCTCTATGTGTTAGGCAAGAAGTCTTTTGAGTTCTGTGTTCTGGCCTGATTAAATGAACTGATCTGTGTGCCTCCCCTCCCACCCTTTTCTATAAACAGCACATCCCTTTTGCCTAAAGTACAATTAGATGCTCAGAGAAGCTCTTATCTACAAAAGAAGGACTTGTATTAGTCCTGTATTCTGTTTGTACTTCAGTAATCTGCCATTTAGCATCTTCAAGTGCTCCTAATGATCGTGGAAACTACTAATTTTCCCACCCTGGCTAGAAGAATGTGCTCCCTTATCCAGTGTTCATTTTTGGGTTACAGAGTTCTTCTTAACTTGTGACTCGTCCTTCTCCCTCCCTCTCCCCTATTCAGGATAGTAGTTAATGTTCATCAATCAGGAAAAAGAGCCTGCATTTTTAGTGCAATGTTCAGTTGTCTAAAGGAAGACCAAAGAACAAATATAAGGCTCTTTTCAAGAGCCAAAATTTAATGGGGAGCAACAAATGAATCCATACAAAACTTCTGTGCAATGTAGCAATACAGTATCTGAACTTAATAATATTTGAATTGTTTCCAATAAGCAATAACATAACAAACCTATCTTATCCTATCACCTAATCAAGTTTAGTCCATGCTATCCTGTTGTAACTTATTACGTGCCTTTGCAGTTTTCCAGTGGTTTTGTTGGCTTTAAACCCAGAAAGCTGCTGGAAAGAGCCAAAAGAGTATATTACTTTCTTTACTTGTTTATATGCAGTCAGTAAGACATCTGGAGACCATTAGATGTGTTGAAATCAAAATGGCAACAAAAATTTTGTCTATAAACCCCTAAAAAGACTTTATTTAGACGGAGGTCCAAATGTCGCAATGATTAAGTGGTAAATGAACTTTGTCAGAGATGCGAGGAAGAGGAGGGAAGGTTTCCTTGTGTCATTGTTCACATTGGATTAGTCAATGAATGCAGTTTGAGGGAGAAAAAGGATGCATTTTGTCTATGGTGATTGATAAAGTAACAAGTGGGGAATAGAGAGGCTACATTTATTTGGTTCTGCAGCTCTTCCCACCAGAATTGTATTCCAGTGTGTATGTAATTGAATTTTGCATTCCCTTAAGACCTCTATTATCCTATTCAAGTGAAAAATGTTATCAAAATTTCCAGACCTTTATTCTAATATGTAACCTTCAGAAAATTTTATTTTCACTTCTACTGCGGCTCAGCTAAATGTGACGGGATTTTCTTATGCAGACCACTGTCTACTTGGTGTGTTACTCTTGGGATAGTACAGTATGAATGTCAGTACTTACCTGTATTTGCAAGGGTGTTTCTCTCTTGAATAACAGCAGCCACAAAATCTAATTCTTTTTAGGTTGTGTGAATTCAGAGTTTATGAAATGCACATTAAAAAACCCCAAAACCTAGGAGAAAGCTTAACACCAAAATATTTAATGTAAGCAGATATTTTGGGTTTTTTGTTCTGACAGTTTGAATGCCACTGTTATTGTAGCATAATTTTCACCTTAAACCTCCGAAGTGTTATTTTTTTTTTTAATCTCATTACCTGTGAATACCAGAATATTACTGTGTGGTTCAATTTGAAGGAGCAGTTGTGCACTGTTTTCAGGCATATGCTGGAATTCCTGTCATGGTTACACTGAGATACCAGTGTGGAGCATTTTCAAAATTAGAATGTCAGGTGTTCTGCTGGGATGCAGTTGGGCTGCCGGCCCCTTTCACACAAGCAAACCCAAATGAACTCTTCCATACAAGTTCCTTGCTGTAGCAAGGTGTGACTAAGCCTAAGGATAAAAAAAAATAATGTGGAAAGAAGAAAACTTCCTCAAGTATTTGTTCCCATCTTCAGTTTGGGTATAAATCTGTAGAAAACACATCTGTGCATTTAAAACTGATTCTGACTAAGAACATCATCCAGGTGTCTTTAATGGGAGATGTTTATGTGCAAAAATTCTTGACTTCAAGAACACACTACTTTAGAGATAAATTTATGGAATGGTACAGGAGTACTTAGCTGAAATTATAGTTTTAATCCATCTTTTTTGTGTGTGTCATTTTAGTGCTTCTTTGGCTTCAAAATATCTGCTTGTAGCCTAATTTATAAGCTGAAATGGGAGGTAAAAATAAAAAAGCAGCACACCAAATGGATGGTGGAAGTTGGAAAGACCTGACTATGACCTTCTTTCCACCTTTCCAACAGAAATTGAAGGGATTGATGTCATGAACTTGTAACTGTTCTATCTGATCTTTCACTGATACGACTTTAAGCTCTTATCTGCTGAACTGAAGAATGTCTGCTCCTCCCTGAAGAGTTTCACTACTGTTCAGTCAGCAGAAAACTGAAAACCAAACCCTGTTTAGCTGAGAAGATCTAGGTACATCAGGCAAGCATCCTGAAAACACTCTAGAGCTTCTTCCTTCTTGGGCCTGCTCTCAGGAATATTCATTTGGTGGAACTCTGGACAGATGCTACACATCCTCATCACACACACCTTCTGTGAAGGTTGCCTGCTACCACGGGCACACACGTGGGAGTAGACATGCAGAGACATATGCATCATATTTAGCTTGCTACTTCTGCAAATCTAATTATAATCAGAGAGGCACAGTACATTTTAAACTGTTGTGGTTTTTTTTTTTTTCCCATTGCCATTACATTCCCATCAGATACATCTGTTGGAAGGAAATATCTGTGGGCAGTGAAATAACAACAGCAGAGAGAGCAAGAGAATTGGAAATCAAGAAAAGCTTCTGACTGTAATGCTATGGCAAATTCCTAAACATTGGTCTACTACATGGTGCCTTTGCAGGCTGTTTCTCAGGAGATGGCTGAAAAGACCAGAAGATTAGATGGCTGAACAGGTATTTTAAAGGCAATGTGTTTTGCCTATAAAATCTGAGACAAATGTAAGTGGGGAAAAAAAATTAATTAGCTAAAAAAAAAATGTTCAGGTGTAACTTAACACTACAACAGTTAGAAAGAAAGACGGAAGTGGAGGAAGGTTTGCAATGTTTATTTTTAAAAAATGATGAGCAAAAGGTGATTATTTAAGAAACAACATGCTATCTGACATTTTGCTTTATCATCCTGATACTTTATTGTGCTTCTTTGACTTTTTTTGCTTGCTCTATTCAGTGTATTTCTATTTTGCTCAAACTCATTTCTGTATTATTTATTGCCAATCTTAAAATATTTTTCTGTTCTTCCTTCTCCTCCTCCAGCCAGAACGGCTGAATGGTCTCAATTTATTGTTTCTACTTTGAGTTTTTTTCCTTATTTCTTGAAATGGCGGTTTGCTCTAGATTTCAGGACTCTATTCATTTTTATGATATGTCATGTAACTTAAATACTTTGCTTTTTCCACTAACTTTGAAATGGTTGATTCCTTATTCTGTTAATAGTGTTTAAAAAAAAAACACACACAAAACCCAAAACCCCATGATTGGTTAGCCTTCTACTTGATGTTTGGTAAACATATTCAGATTGAAGATTTGTAGATTTGTTTGCATTCCTGATATTCATTTGAATTCTCACATTTTATTCCAGTTTCTTAAACAGCTTGTTCTGTAAATAGCTATATCTTTTAACCAATCACTCAGAATCTTTTAAAGCTCTTCAGCTTAGAGTTTCACATGGCTCTATCCCCTGTAGGACTCACTTCATACTTTGAAAAGGCATTTCTGTATTTAAACTGTGACAAAGTTGCTATGTTTGCATTTCTATAGCACCTGAAGTTATGAAAATATTTTTCCTAATTCATATTTTTTTTCCTTCACCCTTAATTTTAAAAGGAAAGGACAGAAGGGGAATGACCTTGTAGTGTAACAAGTGGCTGTCCTGAAGGAGCACTCTGTACTTAGCCTGGTTTTGCTGTGTGCTCTGCAGTATTTGCTCTGAAGCCCAAATACAAAAAAGTAGCAGCTGCCTTGTGTTCTGCTTTGCTCCCCGTGAATGGGCTCCCTTGATAGCCTGCAGTACATCACGTACCCCTGAGCTTCTTCAGGCTCACTGTTCCCCAGGAGGCTCCATACAAAATCTGCAGTGTCTCTGCGTTGTAGATGACAGCATCTGGGTGTGGGAAAATCTTTCAGCAAAGCTGAGCGTGTTCCTGCCCCTGCAGGATAGTTCTGGAATGATGAAAGCTTAGTAAATTCGGTTTTGTGTTGCAGAACAGGGTGAAACAGAATTGGAGTTTGATCAGACATTATTCTGAGTGTGGTAAGGTAGTATTTGGCTTGAAACCCACCCACCAAAGTTGTTAATGTAATTAATCAAGTAATTGAACAGTTTAAGATGAAAGAAACAAATTTGTTTTGTGCTGACTATTATTATCACACTGGAAAAAGTGTTGCTCTTCACCTTTCTCAAGAAAAGAATGCTCTGTGATGGGTAGGCTGAATTTGTTTCATGAAGCAAGGGACAAAAGGTTGTAAGTCTGGTTAAACAGAGAAAACAGCCTTCCATCAATATTTATTCCTCTCTGTTTGTTCAGTACTCCTAGTAACACTTTCAGATGTAGTATGAAAGGGAAGTGTGGCATCTCTTATTACCAACAGTTTGCTGAAGAAAATACAAGAAGTGGATTTCAAAAAGGGTGTTCAGCATACCTGAGTTGATATGAGGAAATGCAGACAAAATTCAAAAGCCTCTTCAGAAACATATCACAGACATTTTGCCATCCTGAGAAGCTAAACTTTGATCTGAATAACCTGGTTGGAAAAATTAATAAGTGCATTCATATGTAAAATGAAAAAAAAAATAGTCTGTTGCTTACAAATTTCCTTTTAATATAACATGGAATGTGTAGTGGTCAACTCTTTGCTGAACTTAATAAGAACTGGGTTGGCATGCTGAGCTCTTACGTGTGCCACTTGCAAATTGCTAAAGCTGTCACCAAGCTGGTTAATAGTTCTGACCCATATCATAGCATGAATAAGAAATGCCTCCCTTGCCTTAGGAAACTGTAGTCTTTTACCTGCAAACCTGTTTTAGCTGCTACATTTCATTAGATAAACTGAATATTAATGAGCACTGTGACAAACCAGCTGGGCTTCCATATTTATGTGTGGAGGTTTGGTTTTGTTTTGGTTTAAGTCTTGGATCATGCAGTGTTGAGCCTTTTAATCTCATTACTCAGATCAGGACAAAATTTTGGCCTGTTTCTCTGCGAGTGTCTCTTGAGTCAGCATAGGCAGCCAGAACACCCAAATCTGTGGCAAGAACACAAACAGTAAATTTATTTCTGTTACCTTGCTAGCAGGGTTATCCCTGAGGCAGCACCTGGTCAGAGGCAGGTCAGCAGAGACTCAGGCACTGTCACACAGTCTGTGCTAGAGGATCACTGGCCTGCTGCTCACACAGGTTTAAACAGGGTTATTCCCAACTGCAAGGTCACTTAGGCCATTTACAATCCCCCTAACCAGTCTTCTGCTTTTTAATCCTTTCCTCCCAACAGTGTCTAATAGTACAGCCAGTGGTGTTGCATGAAGGATGAATACAAAATGAGGAGGGAAACTTATCCCACCACAGCTTTGAAGTTGACTGCAGAGATGGAGCAACCTTTAAAAAGTACCTGCGGAACTGGAGAACTGGTGAATTTTGTCACGAGATAAAATGTAATGTTGATAAGTTTGGTTTTGATGTGAATGTAGCACTGAAAGTAGCAGCACTTTCTGAGGTTCCACTTGCAAGCCTCCATTAATGCTTCAGCATTTTGGCCAGCAGCTGCTGCTAGTTTCAACTTAATGTCTTCTATTACTTGAACAAGACATCTCTCTTGGAGAATGAACAGGCACCGTGGGCTTCTTTTTCACAGCACAGTGCTGGCTTTTGGAAAGGGCAGAACAGAGTTTCTCTGTCATCCCAAGCAGGGCTGCCTGGTCCCACCCTTACACGACTGTAAAACTTCACTTATTTTTCAATGATAAGGTATCTTACAAACTATTGATGTTTGTCTGTGCTGGCTTGGTGATATTTTCTGTAGTTTTGGATGCATACACCTGGCTTTTCCCTTCCTTTTTCAGCCTTTTTAGGCTGATTTCTTCCCACCCCCTGCTGTAGCACTCTGAAAAAGTTTGCTTGTATTAGGCAATTAATAAAGACAGAATAATGAACAGTCTAGAAAGCTTTGTTTTATTTTTCACTGCTGTGGGTATCATCTGAAGATAGCCCATGATACTGTATAGGAATTTGGGAAATTCCAATTCCAGGTTTGGGAATTGGACTATTAAACATTTTTTTCCCACTTTTCCATACTTGATTACATAAACTGCCTGTAGGGGGGCTCTGCTACAATAATATAAGCTTATTTTGAGCTCAAGTTGAAGCACGTTCCCTGTATTGAATCAGGATCTAGATTTATATCTTTTCAACTGATGTCTCCTAATTCACATTTGAATTTTCCATTTCTAATTTCATTACTTTGCACTGTGTTAAACAGTCGTAAGTATCGTGTTTGTTCCTCAGGGAGCTTCTAAATCATCCTTAGAATGCACATCCAGTGTGCTCTAAAATCTTATTTCATTTAAAGTCCTGTTTTTGAAATGTTGACCTGTTAGCTAGGACACAATATAAGTATTCCCTGTATGAAGCTGGTAGTCTTCTGAAAAAGAATGGTTCTCTCTGGGACTGATAGTTATTATTTCTAATGCTAAAGCTTTGAATCTTGAGGCTAACACTGGATTTACTATTAGCCTAAATTTCCAAAGACTGCTTTTACTTCTATGTATGTGGAGGAGGAAGAGAAGGAAAAGAGGGAACTGCATTAATGTAATCAGGAATTGCAAGTAACTTTAAAATGCTAATCTTCATCTGATATCTTTGGAGTTATTGATGGCTTTTGCTTTCTTGCTGCAGGGAGAGCAATATATTTTCTTTTGCATATCTCCTACTATATATTATTTTTTTTTTGTGTCATGTTGGAAGTGGCCACACTCTATGCTATAAGCTAATAACTCTCAGGCTGCAAGATTGCTGTTGCCTGAGAATCTGAAACTGTGCCATTGCCTGACTGGGTAGTAAGCCCCAAGTCACAAAATGCATGTTTATCCCTGCTAGAGGCTGGCAGCACAATTGTCAAAAAGACAGAATGTTACTAGCAAATTTATAAAAGTACATATCTGTGTATTAACACATAGTATGATTGCTTATCTTAAATAAGAATTGGTTAGGAATGGGAAAGTTATGAACAGCTAAAATGGGTTAATTATATTTCACATTCATTATGTATAAATGAAAAGCCCAGCATTATTCAAAAGCTTCACTCAATTAAATCTTCATGAACTTAAAATTCTTATTGGTCCCTAATTAAATTAGGGGAATTACTGGCAAACTGAATTGGAGTTGATCTGTATTTAGGGACCTCTTGAGCAAGGTCCCTCATCAATATAGCATCTTGCATTTTGCTGCCTTAAATCTACCCCTGTGATGCTTTCATCTCAGTTGATCTAATTCATGGTTTTAATTTTGTTTCCTTCTCATGAATTCTGTATCTGTAGGTCCCAAAGAAGGAATGATTGTTAGTTGCTAAAGTAAATCTCTCATTTTTGTGGCACTGTTAGGGTCTTAGTATGGAACTCTCTGGGCTCCTAGGTTGTTGAGTGAAAATGTAATGTTTTTTAAGATAGGCAAACCCTTAGAAGACGTAAATAAGCAAGCCAAGAGGAAAAACTCACTACTCAAAGGTGATTAAATAGGAATTTGGCAACTATATCTAACAGTGGAAAGCCAAGTTTTTCTGAAGTAATTGTCTCCTAGGTTCTAAATATGCATACACTGAGAAAAGAATATGCTCCTGTCAACCAGACATTAACAATTATTGTTGCCTTTAGGCCAATCTGTAGAATAAAAATTTGGAGTTCTGCTAAACAAGGTAATTCATACTTCTCCCTGGATTTAATAGCAGTTCTTGAGTATTTCCTATATGGATTTATTCTTTCTCTCATAAGAAAGAAATTAACATCGAGTTATATTCCAGGATCAGAAAATATATAACTTAATGCTTAATAGTTATAACTTAAAGTATAAGGGAACTTAGTTTAAATGTTGATGAGATCCCTGAGCAGTCTTGATTGTTGCCATTGGGTGTCTGTTAGAAGGAGGAGACAAAGACTTCAGCAATATCCCTGCATTCTAGCACCCAAGCTGCTCTTTTTATGCACCTGCTGCTATATCAGAGGTGCAAGCCTGCGTTTGAAAAGCTGACACATGGCTCTCCTCCAACACTTCCTGCCAATATAAATTACTGCTTACCATAAGACACACTTGTATGGTACAAAAGGATGGTCCTGTGAGATGTGCTTGAGGAGCAACTGAGTAGTTCTGGCTCTTATACATCAAATCTAAGGGTATATATTAATTAATTACAAAGCAATCCATTATTGTTTCTTGCCAGACCTCGTGTTTTGTATGTCCACAACGATAGCATCCTATTTGTTTAGGAGGGAATATCTGTCTCACAGGAGTTGGTATCTGGAGGAAGATTAATCACTCTGCTAGTTAATTAAAATAGTGACACTTAAAGCTTTATAGTTTATATTATTTGTAAAGCTAAATGGATATTATTGCTCTCATTTTATTCCCTACCATTTTCAAACCACAAAAGAGACATACTATAATTTGTTTACTTATTTAATTTTTCTGTTCTTTGACTAGGAAAATATTAGGGTTTGCCCATGTAAAAGTATGGGGTTTGCAGTGCTTAACTGGATTTCTCTCCATCTCTTGAATGCCTGGGTCTTAAATGTTAGCTACTTCATGTCAAACAGACACTAAATAAAGAGCTGATGCCAAAAATTATTCTTCACCAAGGTTTTCTGCAGATGAGATGATTGTGCTGATCAGAGGACTGCCTATGAGTAGAAAGTAGGTGTCAGAAGCAGGTACCTAATAATTACTGCTCTCCTGTTGATAGTTTGCTTGGTGTTGTGAGCTGAGGGAAGTAAAAAAAAAACTCTTCCTTAAGAGGAGGTGCAAAAGCTGCTGCTGAAACAATGAAGCAGAGAAGATTCTGTAGGCTGGTGAGATGAAAAATGGGGAGTCATACTGCAGTCTGCAGTCAGGCACTCAGTGGTAAAAAGGCCCTAGGTTTTACTTTCACTAAAATCACAAAATCACTACTTATTTCAAGCAGATGTGTCAGACTACATATGACATTGGCCTTGCACATGTAAAACTGTGCTGTATCCCTAAGATAAGTGGTATAACACTTGTGTAAAATTGATTCAAGAAAACTATTGGACTCTCATTTAGCCTCAGAGATCTTTTAAACTTACATAGCATTGACCTAATTATTAGTAGTGATAAGCATTTCTGAAAGGAAAGAGGTAAACACTTGTTTCATTCACCTGTCAGTTGTTGTGGAGACCTTGGCCTGTGATAGAGGTCTGTGTACAGGAAACAGGAAAAAAACTGTGCTGCAGGATATTGTAGGTCTCATGGCTAGAAATTTCCTTTGTTAGTATTCTAGGGTTCTAGGGACTACCATTATTTTGGTGGTGAATATTTCTTCCCCTTTCCTTGTGATACAGTTGTTTCAATTTTTTTTTACATTTGGTAACACACTGCACCCTTCTCACCCATGCAAGCTTATATTCACAATGAAAATGTTACCAGTGTCAGTAATTTTCAGGAAGTATGACTTTGCGCTCTTCCTATGGGTCAGAGACATCCAGTTATAGAACAGAACTGATACTTTAAGGACCATTCATATGTGTGAATGAAAACACTTACGGGAAATTGTAGAGTGGAAATCCATCCATGTTCAGAAGGCCAATGTGTAATTTTTCTTCCATTTCAAGTTCAACTTCTGTCATTTTAAGTGTTCTCTGTGATATAATGCTTTATTCCCAGAAAAGAAGGGAAGAAATCATGAGACACTTTCACAGTACTGTTTTTTTCCGTAGCATTCTTCTAGACTTGAATCAGTATCACAATGTGTCAATAAAAAAAGGCAACCAAACCCAAAGCTACTTATATCTGAAGATGAGTGAAAAAAAAAAAAAAAAATTATATTTGGCCAGTGATCTTTCTGAATCAGCAAGAAGTTAAAACCTTTGTCTTTCTCCCTTTGTCCATAAGGTCTCTGGGCTCTTGTCAGAAATGTGTGTTGGTACAAAACTTTGTTTTGCACATTTGGCTCTGTTGGCCTGACTTCTCTCTTCTATGTATATAGTTTGTCTGCTGTACTAGTTGTGAAAACAAATATCAGGAGCTGGGATACTGAACATGGGATGAACTTTTCCATTTGGAAAACCTTGCTAGACTTTGTCACTGCTTCCTGTCAGACCCAGTGCTGCAGCTGCCTGTGCAGTTTTTGGATGCTGAGACTGATTTTTGGAACACAAAACAGGTAAGGATTTATTAAAATCAGAAGGTTTGGGGCCTTTTGGTTTCAAACATGCTTTCTAAAGAACCAAATATATATATATATATATATAAACCCAAATTTATTTTTACAGTGATACTTAATAATCAACATAGAAATGGTAGAGGAACAGGATTGAACATGATTCCAAAATACAAATACCCAATTATTAAAATAGCTGACAGCCTTGGGATTTATTGGACGTGTCCAAGTTCAGCAAAGGTGACAGTGGCCTTCCAGATGTCACCACAGCATGATCAAAAGATGGAATGAAACTGATCCCTAGATGCCTTTTATCAGTCTTGTCTGATCTTTCTGGGTGACGTGATCAGACCACTGCACTGGTGAATTGCCAGTCCAAGCATGGCTCTTCTGCTGGTTATATGGTGGGAGACGAGCTTAGAAAATGATTCAAATTACTAAATTACATGTGTCTCTTGAGAAATAAGCTGGCAGATACAGACTACCTCATTAGAACTGTGAAATGCTTTTAACAAATTTGGAAAGTTTTTAATATGTAAAACGATCCTGGGTGTTCTCTGATGTGACCAGAAGGTATGTCCTAAGTCAACAGCCATGATTTGGAAACAAATTTTATATGGAAACATTGAGGAGGGGTTATTTTTTTAGGTGTCGGTGACAAGAATCGGTGCTCTGTGTAGGCATGTGATAAATGACAGGTAATGGATGAAAATATTTCCACTATGAAGAACTCCAGAAAGAATTGATTCAAATATAAATACTTTTCTTCTAGTTGAGACTTATTTGTGAAAACTGCTGTAAAAAGGCACTGAGTTCTGCAGTACTGTTGCTGGTTGCTGGGGTTACTGCCTCACTGAGGAAGGCCAACCCTCTCCTTAGGCTTCCTTTTGCTGGTGGTGTACATGCAGAAACTCTTCTTCCTGCCCTTTTTCTCCTTTTCTAGTTTGAGTTCCAGCTGTGCATTGCTGCTTCTATTCCCACCTGTGCAGGCAGTGTCTCTATTTCTCCCAAGCAGCTGTCCCTGCTTTCAGATTCTTTCAGCACTTTTGTTTTGTGCCTGAACTCAGCCAGGATCTCTCCTTTTTATCTGTGCTGGCCCTGCTGGATTTCTGCAAAGTGGGATGAACTGTTCTTGTGCTCTGATAAGGCTGACCATGAACTTCAGCCAGCTCTCTTGGGTCCCTTTGCCGTGGCAGGCAGTTTCCCATGGGATCCTTCCAAGCAGGTCCCTGCAGAGGCTGAAATCTGCTCTTTGCATTCCAGGGCTGTAATACTGTTAATCCTGCTTATTCCTCTTGGTACCTCGAACACCTGGGTTGTTTCTGACTGATTGTATTGACCAGCAGACAACAGAAGCTCATGAGAGACAGCTCCTGTGACTGTGAGACTTTCCCCAGCTGTTTCCAGAAGGTTTTATCTACCCCTGCTTCTTGATTATGAGTCTGTTATTTACCTGGAGCACTGAATGACTGCTTTTGTTCAACAACAGGGTTGAGAAATGTACCACCTGGGCCCCCCATCTTTCACCCTTGCAAACAGGGTGTCCTGCTTTTTAGTACCGTGTACATGGGCCTTGTTTCCTCATTTGATTCTGGGGTGAGGATTACGGATAGGAGTGACTTTATAATTTCACAGTACATTTCTGTGGGGCAGGCTTGATATCTGTACTCGGATGTGGTGGTGTTTTTCTTCCTTTCTTCCTCTGCCTCAAGACTGATCCTCCCGTGCACTGTATGGCAGGAGTTCGTGTCCCTGTATGTCTCGGAGTATTCTTAGATAAGTGCTTGGGGGCGAGGGAGAGAAGTAGCAGGTAATCTTGTAATCTTTCATCACTGAAGCCCTAGAGGATCCTTTTAACATAAAAGTACTTGTCCTTAACATAAAACATACAGTAAATGAAATGTTCCTTCACGTAAAAGTGTGACCGTTTGGGAAACTTACCTCATTCTGTTACTTAGCCAGTTGCTCTACTGAAGAGGAAGGAATTGAAGGGGGAGTTGGTGTGATTAGCACATTAGCTCAAAATCTTGAACAGTAAAATCCTCATTTTCTTGGTCTTGTCTTTTCTTGTCTTACTTGACAAGTCTATGTGAAATTGTCTTTATAACGTTTTAAATAGTAGTAATCTTCCTTGGTTCTGAATATTTGCTTCAGCTGCAGAATGTACAAATAAGCTCTGCCTTAATGTGCTTGAATAGACTTTTTTAGCTTAATGTTCCCTTCAGGGATTCAGATTCACAACTTTCAATCTTTTCTTCTTTCTACTTCTGTCTCTGAAAACATCAGCATCTCTTTAAGTATCTCCACTTCTTCCTCAGGCAGTTTGTCATGAGGTATTTCTTCTGGTCTGTGAATTCCCTTTAAGCTGACTTTCTTTCTTTGCCTCTTTTACGTTTTTGGGGGGCTTTTGGTTTTTTTTCATTTTATTTTATTCTCAGTTCCGTGTCAGCTCCCTTGCTACAGCCTTGACACTTTCATGATGTTGCTGTTTGAAAAAAAAAAAAAAGCAGAATGCACTTTGTTCACTGTTCCTACAATTGTCTGGTCTTTTCTAGCAATTGGGAAATTAAGTTTGTATAAAGGAAGAAACTTTTTAGAGGCTGAGGCTCTGATATTGCAGATATTTCCTTCCAGTCTGTAATTTTAAAACTTGATAAGAGTTTCACTGGTTTGAATGATATTACTGACATGCTAATGTTGGGCATATGTACATATGAAGGGTCAGGAACCTTCAAGTTGTCCTTGAAAGAATTTGTCAGGCTTTTCTAATATTGTGACAAAATCAGAAAAAAATAGATACAGAAGAAATTGCATAAATTGAAGGCTTTTTCCTAGGATATTATTTAGTTCATTCAAGTCGTGCTGGTGTCATTTTAGATGTGCTTCAGGTTTTAGAGACATATTCTTTGGGTCAGAAAAGATTTCTCAGTCTGTACATTAGTAACTGGAAATACAGAGCATTATTCTGATGCACTATTCTAGTGTTCCATGAGCACTGGTCTGTGCTCATTTGTCTCAGTAATAAGGAGTATAAACCTACCTTCTTCATATGTCTGTTACTGGTATAAATGACAAAGTGAAAATGGATAATAAATAATTTTTTTAGGACACCTGCTTTTTTTCATTTTTCCAGATCACCATTTTTTATCACTCCTTGGAATCTTTGTTCCACTCCGTCTTATACCAGCATCAGAAAATATTGCCAACAGTTTGGAATTTTTTTCTTTTTTCTAGTTTCAGGAACATTTTAGTGCTGTTCTTTTCCATCACTAAGCGTGATAGAATGCTGTAGTAATACTAAAGTTACTGGTTTATATTTGCATTGTCTTATTTACACTCATTTGTCATGCATGTTAGGCTCCTCTTCCTGGAAATGAAGTCAACAAATGTTGTTATCCAAAACAGTTGGTGAGTAAGTATTTTGGAACGATTTTTTAAGCATCAAATACCAAACCAACATATTTCAGGGAATGCTGAGGAGCAGAAAACTGTTGGTGTTCTTTACTTAAGAGCTGGTTGCTTGGTTTTATTCCAAAACCACCTGCTTGCTGACTTTTTCTATCCAGTGTTAAAAAGTATTGAGTTCATTATGATCAGATCAAAGTGATTTTTGACTGTCACAAGTAACATCTTGGGAGGCGCTGGGAATCATAACATGGATTTAATATTATACTAAAAATACTGAGGGTTTTTTCAGTGGTAGTAATAGAGAATCTTATGCTTCTGACTTGATTTATTAATTTTTTCATGATGAGAAGTGCCATTTGCTGGTTTCCTGCTTGGTCAAGGAAAACTCTGTGCTTAGTTGGCTAAGCACTTCTCTCCATCCTCTTTTCCTTGAATTAGTGCCCAGTTTCTCAGAGTCGTGCTTTTGCCTGTGTATAACACCCTCTTTGTAAAATATAAACTAGGTCATGGCTCTGAAATAAACACTGAGTACCTGTAAATTTGCCTCCAGCTCAAAGATGTACCTGTGGAAATATAGAAACTTGAAGGAACTAGGGATGGGACTAGAGGCAGTTTCATGAAATTGGTACATGGCATGCTCAGCCAAAGGAGAGGAGGTGGCTCTTCGTGCAAAGGGTTGGTAGCAAGGAGCACCGAGCCTGCTGTGCTACAGGAGGCTCTGAATGCTAAAGCTAGCAATGAGCCAAGCAGGAGAAACAGGAAATTCCTGGGATGAGAGAATCCATCAAAGGCCCTGAATACAGAGATGCCTCCTTCAGCTGAGGAAGTCTCTCTGTTGCAAGCTCAGGGAATACTTGAGGAAACTATTTTCTCATAGTTTTGTTTTGCTTCCCCAGCTAGTCTCTATGGTTTGCCATGAGAGGCAGCATACTCTGCTGGATAGATTTTTGAACTGACCCCCGTGGCTGCCTACTCCTGTGTGTATTTGTTTTCTTACTTACATGTGTAGAGGCTGTGTCCCCTATCCCCCAGCTCCCAGCATTTTAGTAACCTCACTCTGGGACAATTAGTTTCCACAGGCTTCTCCTGTTGCCAGTGAAAGGAGAGGCTATGGCTCTGGTGAAACTTAGTGTTAGTTTCAGAGTGGGAAGGAAATTTAAACCATTTTCTGCCTTTTCACTGACAACAGGGGAAATATAGAGGGTTTAGTTTCCTTATGCTAATGCCCTCTGTGAATATCCACTGGGGTACTTCCCCAAATTGCTTACAATTTAATTTGAAAAAATGCATAACAATTGACTGTAACAAACAAATAAGAGGAACGATGAGAAATGCGAGAATAGAGGTGCCTGTAATAAAATCATTACATGGTTCCAAGTGACTTCTGTCATTGGACTTGGGAGCAGAATGAAGCATTAAAAACTAAGCAGTATGAAATGTAACATTCCGAAAAATGTGAAAGCACTGTGGGAATACTGACTCTCATTCAGATGTGGACTTTATGAAGGGTGGTTATTTCTGTGCTGAAACTCGTAAAACAAAATGTTTTAAAATATTTGTCTCTTTTAGTCTTTTTATATTGCAAGGTCAATGTGTTGGTCTAAAACGTTTACAAAATAGCCATTTGGCTCTGAAAGCTCCATTTTACTAGAACAATTCACAACTTTATTGTGTGGTGTTGCTCTCTGTGCTGCAACACTCCCAAGAACAAAAAATACTGAGAAAAGAGAAACCTCTTGAATAAAGGAATTCTCTCATGCATTGCCAGACTGAGTCACTCAGAACATTAAAAAAATAGCCCACTAGATTGATAGAGCAGAGCTGCCATCCTCTGTATATTTTTTTCCTCTGCGTGTGCATATATATGTACACAAAGATCCCTCAAACTGTTTGGGCTACTCTTTCTAATATAGAAATGAAAATATTCTTTCTTTATAGCCTCAGTGTGAAAGTACTTACTTCCAAATCTTCAAATTGCACGTAAGTCACTCAAAGCAACTACACCAAGATGTCCCTTTAGGTTCTTTTTGAGTTTTTTGAATGTTATGCAAACTGGGAGTGGTTCTTAACTGCCCATTTGGGTTGAAGTTATATAGGGGAACTTCAGGAAATGAAAGGTTGAGGTGCGTTCCTTCTCCCTCACTGTGGGAAAAAAACCCCAAAAGATTTAAATGAAAGTGAGTTTTAATACTCAGAGACAAAATACTGTATATGCAGATCTGTATATATACAGTTACAAATGTAGATGAATGTACAAGAAATCTGGAGCGGATTTCATAGATCTTGGGAACAAGGGGAAACAGCTGAGACTTTGCTGCTGCAGTTCAGCTTTGCTGAGCATTGCAAATATAGAATGTTAAAAGAAAAGCTAATAAGAGGATAGCTGTTGGCAGAAGAGGCTCACATTTATCAGCACTTTCAATTAGAATTAGGTACTGCACTAACAAAAGCCATTGCAAATGTGAGGATCAAAGAAGTGACTTGATTTACAATCACCTCTGTGCCACTGATGTGTTTATCAAACAACTCAGATACAGTAATGAGTAAAAATACTAATGTGGAAGGAGAAGCCAGATCAAATCTATCTCCCAAGTGCAGTGTACAAATGTTGAATGAGAGAGGAAAGAAATAATAAAGGGGAGGAATGGAAGCTGTGGAAGCTGAAACCAGATGTCATAATTTAACATCAGTGTTAAGATTCACAATGCAGGAGATGATGGAAAGAGTGTCATAGTTCAGTCACATTAGGTCTATGCTTCTACAAGTTAATCATAACCAGATCTCTGTTCTCAAGCAGTAATCTAAGTAGAGAAAAAATTACTGGTAGCAGTAAGAAATGTTGGAACAGTGGGCAATGTTCCAACACCTGATTGTATGAAGATTAGGGAAACTTTGACAGGGAATAACTTAGAGCATTTGTGCCCATTTTGTTCAGAACATGAAAGATCATTCATCCATCTCTGTTGAAAATGTCATTAGAGTGTATGGCAGGTGGCAGAGAAATCTGAATGTCAGTGAAATAAAGCATGAGGGATTTTCCTGGTGAGGCATGAAGGTTGTCATCTGTAAGTCCTGTTTCTTCTAGCTTCTTCCTTTATCTTTGGAAGAGAGGGGAGGATAAAAAAGAAAATCTAACAGAATAGAAGGTACTGGGTTATTTCCAAAGATCTTATGTGAATGTTACACTATTGATATTTGAGAAAATTATCTCTCCTGTGGATCTTTTAGTGCCTTTTGCAAGAGTCAAGGAGGTCTGTCAGGAGAGACTGATCTGCAGCTCAGAGGATTCAGCAGGCTTCCTGGCAGCTCCCCTTTGCTACAGAATGCATGTGATTATCTATGTTTATTACCATGTTTGGATGACACTTTCAACTGGCTTCCCCTCAGCATTCCCCTCTTCAATGCCAGAGCACTTCTGAAAGAGACTTTCAGGCTGTGACGAGCTTGCCTGGGTTTCCTGGCCATGCCTATGGTATGATGGTTTCCAACACAGCTAAAAATGATTCCAGCAACTACCTGCTGTTTGAGATGTTCACAGCAAGTTGGAGTGGCTGCAAGAGAGGACATGTGGATTTTAATGGAGACAGATAAACGTTTAAGGTTGCATAATTTCCAAATGGTGCTCACCTGAGCTTGAACAAGTCTTAAGACATGCGCTCTGGTTTGAGGGGGAAAAAATAACTTTAACAAATGATGTGGGGTAGAACTTTTTGTGACTGGAAACTATTCAAAAAAGCTCAACTTTGCTGTGTAGTACCAGTCTGGAAACTTTAGGCTAAGCCCATGCTCCTTGTCTTAAAAGGGAGTGGTTGTGCTGTAGCTCCTTTGCCACCTGCAACTGTCCTGTGAGGCTTATTCTGAATACACAACACACCTAAAATGTCACTATTAGTCCCAACCAATGACAACAGAATTTAAGAGTGAACACAGAATAAGAAATACAAGAAAACGTTGTAGAAACTTGGGGGGTTTGGGGGGTTTTTAGTTTGGTTTTCTTTTAAGTGGAGGACTTTCACAAATCTGTTTTAGAAATTTGATATAAAATGCTTATCTTGGAAGCTGCTTTGTAGGTATTACTTCCATCAGAATGTTAGCACACAAACCCACTTTTATACTTTTTCTGTGATGTTTCCTCTGCCAAGTTATTTGTGGTTATGTTGCATTCATGGAAGATTTTAATGAAATAATTTAAAATTGTTTCTCTTGTCTGTAAAAGGAAATAATCAGGATGTGAAGTTTGAACAGACCAATAGTTCATTGGAGTTTATGTACTTTGGTCACGGAGGTGCTCTTGGAATCTTTTAATGTCTGAAATAGGAAAAAGTATCAACTGTCATAAGAAAATTATAAGGAAAGATAACAAATTTATTTTTATTTTCATGTGAAAATATCTGCAGTTTACTTTATAAGTGGAAAAAGAAACCTATGTTCACAAAATTCCTTCCAAGTTGATCCCAGTTTAAGACATCTTCAGTATTCTGTGATGCTAAGGGTTCTCTGCTGATTTTGATTCATCAGTGAATGAATAAGCTCTTCTCCCCCTTGGTGAATTTTTAGTCTTCTTATTTAAAACAGTCTACTTTGTTTATTTTTTCAGATTTCTCAGGAGTGAATGGCAGAGGGATTAGAACTATATTACTTTTAGTATCTCTTTGAACATAAACCTCTCTATGATTCTATGGTTTGTGTCAGCTGCAGTGTCAGATGCCATTTGCTGTTTCCTATCAAAGATTGAGGTACTCACTATAAGAATGACGATTTTTTGGGGGGGAATATTTGATCTGTGCTCTATAGAAGTGAGTTTTATAACAATATTTTTCATGAAGACTGTTTGCCTTAGTTCCTGAGATGAAAGAGATTTTGGGGTGGCAAATTACATTTGGGGAGGTAGATAAATTAAAATATTTTAGTGAAACAGAGTAAATCCACTCTTGTTCCCTTTTGTTGGCCTAGAACTCTTTTCTGTTTTGTTCCATTCTCTGAAATATCCTACCATATATCCGTTTTATTTTCCTCTGAAATACTCTTTTACAGAGATGAAGTACTAACCTATACTTCCTTTTTTATAGCTCTTTGAATTCTAGAAGTGTTCTGTAGTATTTTGAGCTTTCAAAATTCTCCTGTTAGAATCTTTCACAGATGATTATTAGAAAGTTATTCTAGTTTCTCAATTACAGTTGGTGTAATAATCTTTTGGCATGGCTAAAAGTTAAAAATATACTGATATTTGGCTTCAAAATATCTCCAGGAATTACATCCCAGTACTTCATTCTTGCATTACAGGTTATAATAGAATTGAAAAATAATGTAATGCTTGGTTTTCGGTTGGTTTTATTTTAAGTTTGAAGAGCCAGCTGCAAAGAGAAATGGAGGGAGTACTTTGAAGAATAAGAGTAGGATGTCTTATGGCAGCTTTCTTGCATGGTACTATTTGTTGCTGCAGAAATGAGGTAAGAAGACAGCTGTTTATGCAAATAAAATGTCTCACAAACCCACATGAGAAGGTGTGCACAACACTTATAAGAAAGAAATGTTCCCTCATGCTAGTGCTGCGTCTGTTTCCTGAATAAATCCCACACCAGCCTAAATTCCTGTCTGCCAGCTTGTGTTAATGAATATGGAACTTGCTGAAGAGCCAAACCGTAATGAAAAAAAAAAGAGCATAAACATTGCTTTTAGTTTGGAATGGATGCATGACTAATCCAAATTAGACATACAGCACTGCCCGTTTCAAAGGTCAGGCTCTCTGGCTGGCTTTGCTTGTTCATTTGCTCTAAAAAGAAAAAGAAAAATACAATGAAAACTTGGTAGAATATAATGGAAAGAGTAAGAGAAAAGGGTAGAATTGGATTATAAAAATTGAGGAAAAAACTAGAGAAGTCTAGTTATGTCTGTTGTTTTGATGTCCAGCTGAAATATTATTTCTTTTAGAAAGTGCAGTATTCCTCCTGGCAGAAGGACAAGTATGGCAGATGGCATCAGGAATTTGGTGGTGTTTGGGTTTGTTTTTTTTTTTTTTTTTTCTAAGAACTGGTCATAATGTCGTACCATGTCATTTGTGAGGGATACAACACAGCTATTTCTCTCTACTTAATTTCAAGTACAGCTAAATAAAAATTGTTGGATAACAAGTTGAGTTTCTAACTGGCTTCCATATAAACATTTCTGTGAGAAAAGGGCCCAAATGATTGGACACCTTATGATGGTAGAGCATATGGAAATTTGTCAGTGTTTCCATGGTGGCACAGGCGGTTGTGCCTATGAAGTTCCCTGGTTTCTGAAAGTCAGACTAATTTGTTGAACTTGGGTAGGTCTTCTGGACCTTTATAATTTGCTTTTAAGTACTATATTTCACCATGCTGGCTTCCAGATATGAAAGAAACAGAAGACGAGCTGTTGCTCCTCTGACTTTGGCTGAGTGAATCCTAATTTTCATTTGCATGTGGAAATCACAGGGCTATTTATTAGCTCTTGGTTGCTGAAATCTGTCTGTAGCATGGACAATTATTTTATGGTGCTTTGGGTAGTGCCTGTTTATTTTAGAAAACAGCTAAGGAGTCTGATTTTATCATTTCTTATTAACCTGTTGGCAAGCTGAGCCATATGGTAAATGAGGCTGCAATCTAGAAATAAAAATTTGTAAAATTTCATCATGACTTTGTATTGTTGAATACATGGAGTCGACCAGGAGTAACTCTTAAAGCTGAATTTCTTATAAGTAAGCATATAAAAAGTATGTAACTAATCTTACATAGTATTGAAACTTTCTATAAGTTGTCTTTAGTTTTTCCCAGTTTCCTAACAGTGGCTAAAAAAAACCAACAAAAATCCATCTTGACAGACAAGTACGCATATAGGGGAAGAAATAGCTTTGAGCTCCAAGTGCAAGACTTTCTTTGGACACTCAAATATGTGTTATTTCATTGCTTAGGAAAGCAAACTAATCCCTCCTAGAAATTCTATTATGTGGAACCGTATTGCTACCGATACAAGTCAAGAGCAATTTTGTAACTGTGGAAACCAATCATATTTATTTCTGTCACCTACAGTATGTTCCAACTGACTGACGACAGTAGTACTCAGCCCTTTGCGAGGACTAGCTGCTGTAATAAGGGTGAAAGATAAACCTCTGAAACCTATTGACAAAATATTTGCAACAAGAAGATGATAAAACTCAAGAATTTGGGTTTCATTCCAGCTTGCTCTGGGAACATGCTCTTGTGACCTATGCTCTACGTCTTCTTTCCATAGAGCTGACTGTTTCTAAAAGGCACAGTGGTGATTATTCCCTTTTCACTGCAGGAGAATGAGGGGAAAAGCACATGTGAAGAATAATAGAGATGGCTTTCTTGTTAAGTTCCAGTGCAGGTGTTACAGAAGTGACAGTATCAGTCTCTTTTAATTTGAGAGGTAGTCCTACTGAGATCCTACAGATGTGGGATAGAACAGATACAAAATCTGACAGGATTTACAGTGACTTGGGTTTTTTCTGCTAAACTCAGTAAATGACATCTCCTTAACATGTGAAAATGGAATTTTTTTGTCTTCATTTCATCAACTGTGGCGAACAAATCTGTGCTGAATTTAGAAAGTGAGCCAATCTTAATATTAAAGAAAATTATGTTAAAATATTTCCAAGCTTATTACAAGTAGAAAAGGGATTTTAAAAATCTAGAATTTTAATATTATTATTACTTTTGGGAGACAGTCCAGACTTTTATCCTTAAAGATAAGGGCTAAATCAAAAAATTCACAAAGTAAGAGGGGGAAGAAACAAAAACCAAAACAACAACAAAAAAACCTCCAACAAAAAGAACCCAAATAACCCTGCAGCTTTAATTTCTATTGCAAACTTATTGGTAAAATGAAACACCCATGAAATAAATCAATCTCTTGTGACAGCTGCCAAGCTTCTAACCATGATTTGCAGTTAAAGATAGTACTTTTGGCAGACTTTCTGGTCACCTGCTCCTAGAGGGCCTTTTAAATATAACTTCAGGCAATCTTTCATTGTGCAGAATACATAAGAGAGTGACTAAGAAGGATGTATGTGGTAGGACTTTCTACTTGGATGAGAGGAAGATTTATTAGATTACAGTTGCTGCTAATTTCTGTTTCAGAAGAAAGTCTAATTAAAAAAAAACCCACCAACCAAACAAAGCAACTTCCTTTTTATATAAAGAAGTTTGTGAAAAGTCTACACCAGTTATCAGCTAAGGATAATCAAAGATTAGGGTTGCCAGGGGTTTGGATTTCCTCCTTTCTCCCACTTCGAGATCAAAACCTGTTATTCCTTTACCTATTTACTTGGGAAAATGATTATTGTCTGTTGCTTCTCTATAAGGAAAACAAAGCTTAACACAGTCAGGAAAATCACAAAATGCTTGTGAACAGGTGAAAAGCCCCCCCTAAACAAGACTCCTTTGACATCCAAGCAATAATTTGGCAGCAGAGGTTTACCCTGGCGTAAGAACCCTGACAAAGAATCCTGAAGAGCTAGAGTTTGTGAACACCTCACACCAGATGGTGACTTGTACAGCTTGAACCAGGGTCTCAGGGAGGGGTGTATTGTTGGCCTTTCTTCAGCTAGGAATAACTTGGTGGCAATATTGACTAACAGACATTCTTCCCCTCCTCTTTTCTCTAAACCCATCTGGTAGCAGTGCATGTCTTTCAGTTCCCTCAGTAACACTGCTAAGGACTTGTGTACTCTGTCCTCAGAATCATGGATTAGTAGTGAGATTCAATCAAGTCCTCATATTAATGATTTTCTGCACTGGAACAGCTGCTGCCACCCATGGAAACCCTATGGATTTTTCCCTGAATTTCTTGTGTAAAAGCTCCTGCCTTCTCTTGGAAAAGAAAAAAAAACCACATAAATGGTGGGAAGACCACTGATATTTTAAGACCTGCCTCGTATTTGTGACTGTCTAATCCCTAGGTGTTTAATGTGACTCACTAAATAAACCCCTGCAATGGGAGAAGGGTCAGTAGAGAGGGGACAGGGTGATGTGCCCATGGAGCTCAGGGAATCAGGTAAAGAAGCTGAGTATCCCAACAGCAAGGGGACCAGCGGGTGGCCTTTGCTTTGGATAAACAGCTATCAACAGCTGGATGGATCACCTAGTGATGCAAATGTCTTGCTGAGTCAACCAGACCAGCAGGAGGGGCTCAGTCTAACACAGAGTATGAAAACTGGATAACTATTAGAGTAACTGAATGGAGCAGCAGGTTTGAGCTGGCTTCACCCACATATTCCTTCCTGGAGGCTGGGGATGATACAGGTTACACCTTTCACACATGGAATATCTGAAAGAAGCTGATGAGGGTTTATTGGACTCTGGCAGTACCAAAGGTGGGTAATTGTTGGAGACTGAAGTGTTTCAGCAGACCAGATCCTTGAATTAACAGAGGGATAATCATCTGATCCCTCCTTATGCTGAATGTTGTCATGTGGGATTATAAACTGCCTCTGCAACTTCTCAGAGTTATGGAGGGAGTTTTTGCTGGCTTGGAAATGACTGTAAGCACCTGGTTTGTCATCTGGTTCTGTACAGTGGCAGTTCTACAGCGTGCTGTGGTGGAGGAAGGCAGCATTCCAGTCACTCAGTGAGATATTCCTTTAACTTAAGCATTGCAAAGTGCAACATAGGGGTTGTTTATTTAGATGACAGAATATGTCAGCTTGGTTGGGGGCACTCAGTTAGTGCTGCTACCTGGCAATGTAAGTATGTGACCTCTCTCCAAAGAGTCTCCATGGGGTTTCTTGGCCTGACTACCGTTCTGTGTATAGTCATCTTCATCACACCTCTATTAAAAAACAAAAATCTTCTGAAAAGAACAAACTAAACAGATGAGACAGGAGACTGTGAATGGCATTTTTTCTTTCCTTTTGAAAGTGGGCTGCTCTTTGCAAAGAAATAGTTTTTTCTAGCTTCAAGCTATCAAATGGCTCAGTTCAGACGGGGATAAGAAAGATGCTGAGCTAAGTGTGTTGTTTGTTAAGTGGTGTACAGGAAAGAAGGGCAATAAGCTTTGTCTTTTTTATACAGTAGTCCTGAGGAATAGAATACTCTGAGCCATTAAGAAGAGAATTCAGCAGTTAAACACCAGGGTATTAGTTACTAGATACTGGAGCACTTACTTGTGGTTATTTAGACATATTCAATAACTAATCCATTTCCAAAGAAGGATATTTGAGCCTATGTTGGATACTGTGCCCTCAGATTATTTGGTTAACTGGCCAAACCTAATTCCTAACACACTTGTGCTGATCTATTGATTTCTACTCCAGTACTTGTATTCTTGAATAGCTCGCAACACTGTCCAGGAGTGGAACATATTAATATATGTAGTGATTTAGTCATTATATTGCAGCTCTTTGCAGGCTTTTGTAAAGACATTCATGTAATAAACTGAACTAGACAGGTGTTGCTTTGACCAGTTAGAACTTGTGATTTTCTACAACATCTGTAGCAGATATTTCATCCACCTCTCTCTCCCTTATTATATTTATTTGATACTTAGGGAAGGATTTGTCCTTGGAATATTGGATAGTGATGTATTTTTATCTCAGATGTTTTGTCTTTTAATGAGAATAAGCTTTTAGCAGAAAATCATTACTTAAAGAATTTTAGAGCCTCTTGCTATCTGTTGGAACTGAAATCAATATGCCAGGACATAGATACTGAAATTAAGTGAAAACTTGATTTGAGCATCATAGTAGTTTCCAGACTAACACTTCAGAGCTATTTAGCTAATAAACTATTTTTAACTAAATGTGTTTGATTGATATTTTCATCATGTTTTCTATGTATTTACATTACATTTATATATTGCCATCAGTCAGAGAAAGTTCACATTTTGCAAGCATATAGTAAGATTAAACTAAAATGCTGTTAAAAAAAAGTCTTAAACAAGGACTTTTTCTTAAATGTGCTGCAGGTAACAAAGCAGCATAAAATAAGCACATCATAAGAACTAAACATGATATATGAACTACTGTGACGACTCATATGTCCAGTCCACTTGCATATTCTAAGTGTTAGGCAGACATGTTCCTAAGAATTTAGTTCTAAGCTTTTATGTGACATCTTAAAGGTGACTTAGTCCTCTATTTGTCGCATCTTTGCACCATGTAGTTGTGAGGAGATATTTTTCAGTTCTCTGTTAAATAGGTACAGATTTACTTGTTCTGTGTTTTTAGCAGTATTCCATTATTTAAAAGTGATATAATTATATTAAACATGATAAACCACAATGAACAAATTATCCCATTCCCAAACTTTATCTCTTTCAGTGAAATCATGGCACAATTTTTCCTTCTCATCACTTAAGGCAACTTGAGATGTTTCCAATGTGAAAGACCTCCAACACAGCAGCTCTGTTCAAAAGTCAGGAAGATTAGGTTGAGGCAGACAAAGCTAATGGGTGGAGATATCCAGCAAAAGGAGATTTAGGATGGAAAATAACTTTGTGTGTGCATGGTTTTGTTTTCTTCTTAGAGAAAAGACAGAACAGTCTCAGACTTTAGTGTATTACTTCAGAGATACCACTGCTACATATTTTAAGTGATTATTTTCTTTTTTTTACCTGAAATGTTATTAATGTTAGAGCTGTAATTTAAGAAAGTTGCAAAAGAGATTATTTGTTTTGACTAGATTGTGTTTGGCATCAATTTTAGTAAATTGCTCATAGATTAGGTGAAAATTGCATTTTTAGTACATGAATTTTGAATACATGAATGAATTCATGAATATATGAATTTTTAGAACATGAATTTTTTTTGATAACTGAACAAAAAGTAGTTCTCAATTTCCTGGAAGAAATAATGGAAATTTTGACCAGTAATGTTTGTTATCAATATTTTACCTGTGCAGAGACTAAAATGGGAATCCTCTTTTTTAATTACTTTTTTGATTATTATTTATAAAATAAACTTTACATTATGGAAAAAAATCTAGATGCAGAAAATTTTATTTACATTTAAGATTTGCAAACTCTTAGAAGATAGACTCCATGTCTCTCACAATGCTGGTTTTTAGAAGTTTTTTTCAGACAAAAAACAGGGAGAAAGAGTTAGGTTCTGTACATAGAATTATTTTTAGTGGGAACTAAAATCTTCAAAATAATGATGAGACAATTTATTTTATTTTAGTATAGCCCCCTTATAATTGTTTTTGTATATTCAGTGTTTGGAGTTTTTAAAAAGAATTTTATTTAGCCTAGCTGATACTTAAACATTAGCCTGTGTCTTTCATATGGCTGGTGTTTGCATTTCATAAATGCTTATTCCAGGACACAGTTTAGTGCCTTGGCTGTTATTTTTATTGTAAATAACTTTAGTCAATTATCCACAGAGTAGCTCAAGTTAATGTAGGAACAAGCATTTAAGTTCGTGAATAATCTCGTTCTTCAAGTGAGTACCTGTTTAATATTTCAGAACACTGTTATAACATTTGTTACAAGCAATTCCAGCCAGGCTGTGAAATCAACTCCTGATAAGCACTTCATGTTAGGGAGCTAATTTTGGAGGATGTCCTCTCTAGCAACACATCGTGTGCATCTTTCTCAGTGTTTACTTTGCACCCAACTGCTGATGGCAACATTCCAATGGATGTTTGAGCTGCCCTCTCTCTGCTCCATTGCCGCTGTGAATGGACCAGAATGGCTTCTAAATTCTCAGGGATAATGAAGTCATAATTGCACTACAATTATGGTTTCAAGGACAACTTAGACCTGCTTGCAGTTACCCACCAGTTGTGATGATGTTCATGCAGCCAAATTCCTCTGTCAGGTGTCTGTCACACTTTTAGTCCACCGCACTGTAGGTCCCATGGAAATTAAAAGATTGGAGGAGAAAAAAAGAAACCATTATATTGATTTTTTCTTTTCAAACAACACTTTATTACCTTCATATTATCTCCTTACAGAAATACTCTGCACCCTTTCCACTTGTGAATCAGAATTTTTTATTATTATTATTATTGTTGTTACTGTTTTACTCCAGGCAAAACTTAAGATGTTCAGAACGTGATGAAGGTTTATGAAGGTGCCCCCGGGGCACTGCAGCTTGGTGTGCCTGCCCCAGCCTGCCTGGAAAAAGCTCCCTAAGAGGCAGTGGGATCAGACTCTCCTGAGCTCGCTGCTGTGTGGCTTCTCTTGTCTTCCCAGCCATCTCTCTTCAGATGGAGGAAGTGTCACTTGGTGCTGGCAGAAGCAGGAGCTTTCACCCCTAATGTTTGTTTTTTGTGTGTGGATTGCATTTCTGTCACTCTTACAGAGTTGAAAAGCTGCCTTCCACTTGTGCTTGCTAGCAGAACATCGCGTGTGATGCTTCTTGCTTCTCGACTTAAGACTGGTGTTGCTGATTTGTTTCTTCAGGTTTATTTCTGTTAAATTACAGACGTGATTTGCTTGGTCTGGATGAGCTATGTCATAGCCTCCACCTACCTCTCTGCCCCAGAGCACGTCTGATCAGCTGTGCCCACCTGAAAGGACCTGGAAACCTTGTGTAACTGTGATTATGTGCAGGCATATATGACTTCCCCGTCCTGAGCAAACAAAAGGGAGATGGAGAGCTCTAAAATGTAGTTCTATTTTTAGTTGATATATTGTATCTTAATGATAATAGTAATGATAATGCACCTTAGGAAAAAACATCCAGAATTTAACCTGTTTATTTTGTTAAGCTAATTTTTTTTACCTAAGTTGGTGATGATCAGGAAACGAAAACTCTTCATGTAGAAATCAGTTAATCATAGTTCACACTGAGCAAAATTTAGCTAGATATTAGAACTCAAGCTGACTAAATGTGAAAGAGCCTGGGTTTGGTAATAACAGCAAGACAAGCTGATTGGAAAATGATTTTTTTCCCTTAAGAAAGGTTAATCTTGGTATGTTTATGACATGATATTTTTGGTTTAGTTCTCTCTGTTTGCATGGATTTGATGGGCCTTGGGTTCAAGATGTCTGAATATTTGAATTACTAGTTGATGGGATTTCTCATCTAATCTAATTATAGGGATCCTCCAGTTTGTTTTGGCATTGTCACATCACATACAAGCCCCTGGAACAACCCTTCACTTTATTTAGTTAGAGCTAGTTGCAGTAAGCATGATATTTTTATAAGGTATGATGGTATACAAATTTTTTTATTATAAATCTTATCTGGCACAAGCACACATTTTTTCCTAGCTATATATTTACAGCAATTATCTTTTCCTAAATAATTACAATTATAATTAATCCTATTACAAAACTAAGTAGAGACGAAAGTTGAGAAAATATCTGCATTTTCTATTCAAGCCAGTCACTTCTAAATGTGAAAGGCACTAGCCTAGATTTAGGTCTACTGTGTACAGATTGAAGTTATCACTGATTTGAATGCCTCTTTGTCTTGATAGCTTGCAGTAAATTCTGATAGAGCTACTAACATGTATTTCCCTGGAAGGATACTCTGTGTGAGTAATAATGTCTCATTTTCTCCTGGACATGCTGTATACTTAAATGCATGATTTATAAGTAGCCTATAAAACGAGATACATTCATTAATGTTTAAATAATCATAGAAAGAATTGCTATATTGCATCAAATTCAAGACACAACAGCAGTGTTTCTACTGAGTTGCTGATTTTCATTTTCTTTCCAGAAAGAGCAAATAATTCCTTCAACCATAACTCTCCTGCCAGTTGTTAATGCTAGCAATATCAGTTTTTTCAAAGCTAAAACTCTGACTTGAGCCTCTTCCAGAGGTCTGCTTCCTTTTCCAAATTTCATTGATTTTTTTCCTTTTTTTCTTGTTATACCTCTTTTTTTTACAAAACTAAATTAAGTCCCTTTTTCCACTTTAGTGCCTTTTCTCCTTACAGAAGTACTCTGCACCCTTTCCACTTGTGAATCAGAATTTATTATTGTTATTATTGTTACTGTTTTACTCCAGGCAAAACTTAAGATGTTCAGAACTGCCATGCACAGACACTGGGGTGGGTGTGTACAGACAGGGAAATGCACAATTTGTAGGCATACTCATGAGTCAAATGAAGTAGCAAGTGGGGAAGGAGACATCATGCCCTGTCTTTATGCAGATAAATGCCTTTATGTGTTGCTCTGATGTTGAGATGCTTGATCCAGTGATCTATTTTCTCTTTTATTGCTGCTGGAGTGGGGGATATGAAGTCTGTGCAATGCTGCCCATCCAGCAGACCCTCTTCTGATGATGTTCATGCAGCCAAATTCCTCTGTCAGGTGTCTGTCACGCTTTTAGTCTACCGCACTTTTAATTGAAATTAAAAGATTGGAGGAGAAAAAAACCCCATTATATTGATTTTTCCTTTTCAAACAACACTTTATTACCTTCATATTATCAATGTAACTTTCAGATTTTAATTTCAAAGGTCTCATGTATTAAAATAACATGAAAATGTGAATTGAAATAAAATGTTTTCCCTTATTAAGTCAATAACATTTTATTGATCAAAACCATATTTTTATTTCTGAGAATATTGATTTAATATTACTTTGAAATTCAATGTTTGATAAGGATTGGAAATCTCTCTGTACTTTTGGTAGAATTAACCATGAAAAAGAGATGGCAGCTCTCATTGAACCCTAAAACAACTCCAATCAATCTGAACGGGGCTTAAAATCCTTTCTCCATTTCATACATGTGTTTTGCTCCGACTTCCATTCCCAAAACCTCTTTTTTCTGTGTGTACTTGTACCTTTTCCTAGTAAATTAGGACTACTCTCACCAAGAAAGGGTGAAGAGTTTGTTTATGAGGGAGCAAGCTGTATAATACATATAAGCTTATCTATGAATTTACAACACACTGCGAATTCCACACTTATTTTCCATGTGAACACTCTTGTTACCTGATGTAATTTTGACTGGCCATAGCTTCCTGTTGCCTAGTGCCATGTTGTAAGTTCAAACCCTACACTGTCCTTCCCAGGCACACAAGCCCTTTAAAATCATTCATCACAGGAGAGAAGTTGCAAGAAACTAAGAGGTGATTGCCCAGAAGTCCCCAAGAGGTCAAAAAATAAACACCTTGGCAGATACAACCTATGGAATCTAACTTAGTGAAGCCATATTATGGACATAAGGTGTACAGATTTGTAGGAAATCACCACTTTGACTGTATTTAGCTCCAGGAATCTTTAGTGGGGTTATTTACTCAATGGCTAAAAGTCCTTTTCATGTATCTAATCAAAGTAATGAGCGTTTTGTGATATGCAATTAACTCTGCAGTTGCCCAAACATCTGGGGACAAATCTTTTGACAGCTCTGTGTGTGTTTGTGCGTGTTTCTGTGTGTACAAACACTGAAGGATGTTGTGCTCGTTAAACAGTATTTGTAGGTAGCTTCTGTTTATTGCTGCAGTACTTGTGCTCACCAAAGGTTTGACTGCAGTCAAGAGGTTTGTATTCTTTAAGGAAAAATATACTTGTCAGTAGAAATGGTTATTGAGAAGACAGCTTTGAGGCAGGCCAGCTAGACTTATCCGCACTGCCAAACAGAAGGGAACAGTGTAAATCTTCATTCGTTTTTTTTGTGAAAAACTCTTAATTCTTAGGGTGTAGCTTTTAATCATTGTACGCGTATGTTGGTTCCATATATTAATTTTTGTGCACATATCTTGGAAATAATTACTTGATGTACAACTATTAAAGAAATTTTGAACTCCAGACACTTAAAAATGTTTTTTATTACTGTTTTGCTCTCAAATTATGTTTATATATCATCAGAAATCCTGGGTTAAGCATCGTTGTTTCACTTTGAGAATGTCTTGGAAAACAGAACCTTTTCAGTTTTGCTTTCTGGCTTTCCCATCGTAAGGTAAGGAAAGGCGAAGGAACTCACTCCAGGTAATCAGTAGGAGTGTTTGTTGGCCTTGCCTGTCGCACCCCTCTCTGCCTTGGATTTCCAACAACCTCCTAAAAGGCCTCCTATGCAAGCCTGCAAACATGAAATCGATAAGGCGAACATTTCAAACAAATAGCTTACCTTTATTTTTGATTCAGCCATCCATTATAGAGGTGCCTTGTGCTGCAGCTCCTGGTAAGGCGAGTGCTGCGGGAGCCGTGGGCAGAGCAGGCCTGACTGCTGTCCTGATTAGATCACCGACAGAGCTGCAGGGATTTAAACAAAATTGGCTGGGCAGTGGCTGCTGAGGCAATAATCTTCTTAAAAGCCGTAGAGGCATGGTCAAGTGGTCAGAGTACGAGTGTGGAAACCAAGTGTTTTGGGTTGTGTTCCTGCTTATAGATACATCTAGTTTATATAGGTATGTCACCTGCACCAACTAACTTTTCCTCCTCTGAAAAGTGGAGATAAAACACTTGTTTCTCACCATTCTAAAGTGGCAAAGTGTTACTTGGAGTTAATTTTGGTTAGATTTTTTCATTTACCAAAACGAGTAATTTCTCTGGCATCTCCCAGATGATTTTGGTTTTGTATCGCTCTCTGCTCTTACACATTAGCTCAATTTGAAACCTGCAAGTGGAAAAGGGGAGAAAAGGCCATGGCAAGAAAGGTACTTATGTGTAACAACTAATAAGAAAGCCTCTTGCTGCTTTCTTATTAGTTAGATACACTAGTATCTAAAGATACTAGTTAATAGTAAAACTGGATTATTTGACCTGCTGTAACCCACCTGTTTTATCAATTTAATTTCTTGTTCTGGAATTCATTTTGTAATGGAGATTAGTCATTTTTTTTAAAGATGCCTAGATGGTAGGATTAATCTTTAACAAGATGGTTGCAAAGTTATTGGCAGTGTGCTTATGAAATACTATTATTTCAAGTTTTGGTTTTTTAATGAGATGCTTATGAAAAACATTCCTCTCTAACAGCATCCAGGGTCTCATAACAGGCTTTTGTATTAACTTTATATTGTATTAATCTTTAAAATACAAAATTTCCTTCTGAAATTTATGGTTGTTAATTTACACAAATGTAGCATGTTTTGCATTTGGAAGTGTGTTAGAAGGCAAGAATAGGATTGATGTTATCTACTTTCTTTCTGCGAATGTGGTATAGCCAGAAATACTTCTTGGAAAGGTACAGTTACTCTCTGCTTTCAAAAAAAATAATATTTGGGAAAGTTTGCATTTTAGGGCCAGGTTCTGTATTTATATTCCATATTTGATCCTTCTGGATTTGTGCTCACAATCTGAGCAAATTCTCAATTTTATCGAGAGGACTGCATTAAAAAAAATAATAAATAAATCTTTAATTCACACTCTAAGCCCGAAAAAATAAGTTTCTATAAACAGTTAAATTCCAAGTTGGTTCATACCTCTATTTACACATATAGTCATTTTTATATAAACTATGACATTCTAGAAATTATTTTGTTGAACAACTGGTCACTCACTATTTTTTAGTCCTATTTTTTTTTTGTTAGGTTGAGGTAACAGAAAATATAACTGAAGTGCAAAATTTCCTTAGGAACTCCAGATGAATATTTTCTTGCCTAAGGGAGCAATGAGTATTTCTGCCTCAAAACTGAAACAGCCCCTTCTTCCAATCTTGAAGTAAGACATTAGGTGCCATCTCTTTTGTTACTTCTATAAAGTTTTTCTGTACTTTTGCTGTCAAAGATCAGATGCAACTGCTTTGCCTTAGAAGTTTGTAGTATATTTAATAGGCCTTAGACTTCGTACTTAACTCTGGCATACTTGACTCCTCCATCAGTGTGCTTCCAGCTCAGGAGCTTAAAAATTTAAGGGGGCCTTAAGAGTCATTATGTCATCCCAACTGAGTAAGATGTTTTACAATTAGAAAATAAACCAGTTGCTGACATGATCTACGACCTCAGGTGCCATACAGCACATGATTTTTGCTGCAAGGCTTGAAAGAATCCTGCCAAAAAGGGATGAGGAAAAATAAAATCTCTTTGATAGCTGTTGGCTTAAATCTTCTGACTCCTCTGTAGTGTATTGTGTTGTAGCACCTCCCTTGCTTTAATTAACTATCTGTCAGGATCTGAAATAGGGGATGTGTTTTGGGGCTGGGATGATGTTAATGTAGGCAGAGCAAGGGAAGAGGCTTGGAGAGGTGTTTCTGCAAGCCTGCTAGTACTATAATCCTATTGCTGAAGAAAAAAAAAAAAGAGGAAAAAAAAA
>VYXC01000680.1:138072-151287 GCA_013397175.1 Platysteira castanea
TAGTATTATAATCCTTTTGTTAAAGAAAAAAAAAAAAGAGGAAAAAAAAAAGGTCATTTTTCCTACAGGAAGTGCACAAAATAAAACAGTCAGGAGCAGGAGTAGTTTTTGCCATCATATATAATTTTAACCATAGCTTCTCCTCTCTAAATCTGCAAGCATAAACCTTTCCAAACAAGCATGTGTATACAAACACTCACACACACACACCCTCAAAACAGGTAAATTATCCTTACAATTACTACAAAATTTTGTTGTTGTGATGGTATAACAAGCAGAGTTTGAACTCCAACCATCTTGCAAGGCAGAGTATTTCGTTAGAGCCAAATTCCTCGAAAAGTGAAAATAACCTGTTGTCTTTTGAACAGTCTCAGGGCAGCATACGTGATTTTAATGGGTGCATTGTCTTAAACACGGCCTGCACAATCTGCTCCACCCTCTTCACAATCAGTAAAGAACATAATGCACAACTGTATCATACAATGAAAGCTAAAAGTGATTTCAATAAAGTTTTAATCTGTTATGATTTTTTTTTTCTTACAAATTGTGTGAGGACTGAAGGATTGCTGTATCTGGAATGCTTTTTTTTAAGTCTTAAGGCAAATTTGAATTGAGTCATTTATTGGGTAAATTCAGGTCTGTTGGCAAAATAGAGGGTTTCTATAAGGAAAACAAAACAAAACAAAAAAGTAGTAAAACAGAAGGACTGTGCTACAGAAATGACTGAAGAATTCAAGTTCTGAGGAAGATAACTGTGGTCTGTGAGAACTAAATTCTGCTCAACATTTTAACAGTGCTCAGTGACTCTGTTGGCTCTGGTCCAGACTATCCATGGGACTTGATGACGGGAAGAGTAATTCCTGATAGATACCAGCTCTGCTTTGGTCTGGTGGGCTTTTGGTTAGTTTTTTTTCTCCTCTCAGAAATCAAGTGAAGTCAGGGCCATGTCCAGGTCTGTGAGGCGCAGCTCTGTTCCTGTCAAGTCCAGGTCCAAGTCCTTCCCTGTGTCTGTCTGGCTGTTTGTGTCTGGCTCAGGTCAAGTAGAGTCAGATTCAGCTCCAGGCTGCCAAGCCATGCTGTCATTCCCCACTGCGAGCTAGTCAGAGAGAGAAGATAAGATGGTAAACAACTATAGTCAGAGATAAGGTAATTTGCTGAAACAAAAGCTGAGTTTACTCATGCACCAGCAAAGAGAAAAGGAAGGTTTTATTCTCCACTTCCCTTCAGCAAGCAATGTGCAGCCACTTCCTGGGAAGCAGGGCTGCAGGAGGGAAATATTGTACATAAGAAATGTCCTCCCTTCCTCCTCCTCCTCCTCCTCATTATACCAGAACTGACGTTAAAGATATGGAATATCCCTTAGCTTTTCTCTTGGTGAAAAGGGTCAGCGTAGGCACTTTAGTCCCCTGCATCATCTGGAGCTTGTGAAAGGTACGGTCTTCATCGTTTCACTGGAGATTATGCTACAAGTCCTTAACAGATCATGAATAGGGATATAAATTAGGCACTCCTCAGCCATGGAGAACCCTAAGGACTGTGTCCAGAGTGTCATGAACGTGTTAGACATCGAAGTTTGAGAGTTGGTGTCTGAGCTTTTGGGATGAGTGCTGGGAATGTAAATATGAAAAGGTGAAGAAATTCGTGTTTGCAGGAAAAAAATGAGTGCATCTGTTTGGAAACCTGACTCTTTGTAAACATCCACACAGTCTGTCTGTGTGCACATGAGCTCAGGGAATCACAAATATTTCTCCAATGAGCTGAGTTTCTCGTTTGCGAAAGCACTGTAAAATTGAGTTGTAGGAACATACAGCCATTGTTTGCACAAAAGTTCAAGAATATAAAGAGATTAGGTTGAAGTCCAGGAAAGTGTGATTGTTTAGTTTGAAAAGAAAAAAGAAGTATGGAAATAGGAGATGCAACTTGTATAATTCCAACTGCTCAGCTCTGCTTTAATATGGACTTGAGTTTTGGACAGAAGCCAAAACTGTCCAAATATATACATTCAAAAAAAAAAATTATTTGCTTGAAAGAAACTACTACAGGCTGGGTTTGTTGGGGGTTTCTTGGTCGGTTGATTGGGGGTTTTTTTTAACTCTCCTGCACTTGGTCCATATATTGACATACAATAACTCCCTTTAAATACTTTTCTAAAAAATATGGGTGACCAGAGGAGGACAACAGAGCTGGAAAAGGGTCTGGAGCACAAGTCCAATGAGGAGCAGCTGAGGGAGGTGGGGGTGTTGAGACTACAGAAAAGGAGGCTCAGTGGACACCTTATTGCTCTCTACAATTACCTGAAAGGAGGCTGTAGCTGGGTGGGCAGCCGGCCTCTTCTCCCAGGGACAGGGACAGGAGGAGAGGAAATGGCCTCAAGCTGTGCCTGGGGAGGTTTAGGTTGGACCTCAGAAGGGATGTCTCCGTGAAAAAGGTTTTTAAATGTTGGAATGGGTGGCCCGGGGAGGCACACCTTCCTGGAGGCATTCAAGAAACATAGCAGATGGCACTAAGTGCCCTTGTCTAATTGACAAGGTGGTGATCAGTCAAAGGTGATGAGCTTAGAGATCTTTCCCGATCTAAATGATTCTGTGGTTTGCATGAGGTGAGAACACTTTCTTCAGAACTTTAAATCATTTCCTAAGTGTATATTTGCCCGGTAGTTTGACTGTTCTGTACATAAAAATGCTGGACGTTTGTGAAGCATTGCATGTAAAGAGAAATTTGCTAAGTTGTGTTCCTGGATAAAAGGTTAAAAAGAAAAATGTAAGTGTTCCCTTGCAAAAGTGGATTCCTCTTCTGCTTTGAGTCACAGGAAGTTGTGCATGGAAAGGAAAACAGCCTGGAGATGAGGCTGGCAGTTGTATGCTGATTGCCTCTCTGTAGAGGACAATATCAAAATATGTTTTCAATAGACAGGAATGATCTTGTTTCTTGCAGTCTGAATTTGGCCCACAGGTTTATTTAAGTTTGTCTCTATCAAATTAAGTGGCTTAACAGAGCCACCACGAACAGGAAATTTCCAAAAACCAATTTAGGATTCATTCTGACTGGAGAATTTTGTGGGGAAGGGAGTAAAAAGTGTCATAAAAACAGAGTGTTGGTTTTTAAAGGACTATCTCGAAAAGGAAGGAAGGAATGAAGAAGCCCATTGAAGGGAGAGGGAAGTCATAGATTCACACAGAGGAATTTTAAAGTATTTCATTGTGCAAGCTTAGAGTTCTTGTTTATGCATCACTTTTGACTCATTAAATATATTGATGTAGGTCCTCAAATATGTCTTTAGCCAGAATGTATGGAATACACCCAAAGTAAAATCACAAGATTATTTCATCTGACTTGATAAGGCCATGTATGATTCAAGGGTAGTGCATACACTGACTTCATGAAAGTGTTTTATCTGTATTTAAATTGATTTAGTTAAGTTGTCTATTTAATTATCTCTAGATTTTTAAATTCTGACTAATTTTTCCCTTTTATATAAAAATATGCAAATAAGCAGTCAAAAACCAAACATCAATAGAATCTCCTGTGAACTGCCTGAACAAAAACTTGTCACAAATCTGACTCCACAGTCAAAGGGGTGGAAATAGCACCACGGATGGATTTACAGGATACCAATAAAAGCCTTTTATGTAAGAACATCCCCAGAGACAAATCTTTTATATACTCTCAGAGGTGCATAAATCACTGACAAATCTGTCTGGCAAGCTTGTTTAGTAATTTGATTTATTAACCAAACCAATTTAACAGTTTATAAACTTGTTCATTTGAACTTGTTAGATACATTCTCTGTATGTTTAAAACACCACTGTGTGTGTGTGCCACTAAATTATAACTAAGGATATCATCAGTTTCCCCTCCTCACATTCCCTCATGCTTTATGTAGTATGCTGAAAATAGTAATTGTGTGCTGTAGCATTTTCCCTGAGCATTTAGTTTTGGATATGATTCCTAAAGAACATCTCAGGGATTATGACAGTCTTAGAAACACATCTTTATTTTCAAGCAACAAGAGCTTATTCATTAAGGGTAAAATTATTGTTGTTTCATTCTTCCTCTGAAATTGGTCTCTATGCCTTCCGACGTATAGAATAAACAGGTTAGCATTGCCATTTGCAGATGGACATATGTGGTCCTCTCTATCATGTAACCTTTTTCCATCTTAATAAACCAGCCCAGTTTAATGAAAATTGCCTCTCTGCATTTAGGTTGGCACAAAAAACCCTTGCCAACACTTTCCTGAAAGGCGGTACCCAGCCTTCCTAAGTGTGGCATTAGTAGTCATGTCCACCAACAGAACATTTCTGTCTAAATGAGATTTTATTAACCAAGAGGGAGGGAAAAGAGCTCTCAGTTATGACAGACTGAGACTCCAGCAGTTGGATGTTACTGAAGGGGGCAGGGAAAAGATGAGGAAAACTGAGTTCTAGAAGTAGTTCAGATATTAGCAGGCTCTGTCAGCTGCACTTTTTTGTAGGATAGTTGACTGCAGGCATTGTAACGAAATGATAGCCCATTAACATTCTTCTTACCCGTGTTTGCAGTCACCATAATTAGGAAGGCAGGTGGAGAAGGGGGCTCATGTCTATCAGCACATACTTACACTTAAGTCTCGAAGTTTGTGTAAACCAAGCATGCAAATAGGAGCCCTTGCTCTCAAATTATCAGTCCCTCAGTGTGCTCTCCTATGATCATTACTCAAAATGCTCTTTCAAAACATGAGATAATGTCCTGGGCTGTTTTCTTACACTATTTCTTATGCATAGGTCTTAATTACTGTTTGCCTTTTAAATGATATTCAATGCATTAGTACTCCAGGTAGAAATGGTTATTAACTTCCCTGTTACTGGAGAATTGCTAGCCTGCCAGGCTGAGGCCTTCCTTAGACAAAAATATCTTGATGATACATAGAATTCAGTAAAATTGATTATAAATTTAAAACTGACACAAGAGCAACAAGAAGCTTAAAACCAGAAGGATTAAAAAAATCTACAGTATATTTTATGGCATAGGCAAAGAGATTTGCACAATCATTGATATGGTTTGCAGTTCTGGTCTCCTTATTGTTTTCCATGGTATAACTTGCTATGTGACTGTGAAGGTAAAGTTGACTTTAGTGGACTTTGTTTCACAGCCTACTATTTGCCCTTCATGAAGGAATTAGTGCAGAACTAGGATAAAACGTGCAAGGTTTTGTGGCCTCATCAGAACTGAGTTGCAAACTGTAAGAAAGAGGGTAAATTAACACCAGATTTACATCTAATAAATCTTCTCTAAATTAATCATATGCCTTAATTAATAGAAGGCTAAGTATACCCTTTCTTGTTAATGAATAAGAAAAATGCCTTATAATATCATGCACTCAGGATAACAAGGAAGACAGTGATCTTAACAGAAGGCTTTTTCCTCTGCTGTGAATTTGGGAAATCCTCTCCCTATTTTGCCACCCACTCACTAGAAGTGCTGTGGCTGTGGCTGGCAGAAGGAAAAGCAAACACTGCCGAGCCAGCGATTCGCAGCTGTATCAGTGTCTCAGCTGTGCCTATCCATCTGCAGTCAGTGCCATCTGCCAATTGCTTCAGTTGGGGAGCATCTGGAAGGCAAGCCATTTTAAAGAGAATCTGCTGCACAGCAAAGAAATTATTTCCTCCTTTTTCTTTTTAATCTTACTTGCTTCTCTTTCCTTTCTAGTGACTCGTATGCGTGGCAGGAGTTCTACACCAGTAATGTGCTGAGAAACAGTGTTCCCTCCAGTATCCTATAGAAAAAGGAGATTAATCAGAGTATCTGTGATGGGGACAGCAAAAAGAGATACTTCTATCTTCCACATCCTAATCTATGAGTAGATTCCTTGTAGGAATGTTGTGTTATATTAAGTTCTACAGAAAAAGATAGGTCCATTTTTGTGCATTTCTTTGTATTTCTGAAGAATTATTAGATTATGAATCATCTTTATAAATTGGGCTTCTAGGGCCTTAGATTTAACAAACTGGTTCTTCTGTTTTATTTTCAGTTAAAAAAATATAGACACAGACAGACATCTTGTGCCCTGGTCATCTCTTACATTGTGCATATAATAATGCAGAAGAACTTACTATAAATAAACAAGAACACTCATTGCTTCAGAGGTTTGTGTAAAAAAAACCCAAAAGTCATGCATAAAGGATAAACTGAAGTAGAGCTGGAAATCTCAGAACTTTTTGCAAAGAGTGATAATCCAGCTGCTGTTTCTTGCTTATGTTGGTGTTGTTTGTATCCAAGCTGGAATGTTGAAGCTACATTTTTCTGGGTATGTTTGGTGCTGTTGCTTTGTATTTTTTTAATTTTTTGATGAATTGAGAAGAAATGGAATTTGGGACTCCTGGTTTGGGGTAGATTTTACCTTGTTCAAGATATTTTTTACTTTTTGAATACCAGAAACCTCTGATAACAAAATTATCCATGCCCACAGAAAATCTTGCGTGTTTTCATTTGCCTTTTTTTTTACCCTCAAAATACCCCCCTTTTTAAAACTACTGTCCTGCAAAAACAAACTAAAAAGCAAAAATCTATTCTCCACTCCCCCAGTGCTAATCTCTTATTGGAATCAAAGTTAGGATTTAGCAGTGAAACAGGCAAG
This sequence comes from Platysteira castanea, assembly GCA_013397175.1. Classification (NCBI taxonomy): domain Eukaryota; kingdom Metazoa; phylum Chordata; class Aves; order Passeriformes; genus Platysteira; species Platysteira castanea. The sequence goes on from VYXC01000680.1 coordinate 144,689, forward strand.
AGAGCTGTTTGGCTTTGTGCAAGCAACAGGAAACAAATGCACTGAAATAGCTGTTTACTACTTTGCATCCAGATCTTACCCAGGCTCTGTTTGAGGCAATGCCAGAGTGTCACTTTCACAAGGCATCTACATCAGCAGCTTTAAGCGAGAGAAAAGGCTTTGTCAGAATAAAAGAAAAAATATTGGGAACTTCTATCAACTTTATTTTCTGGCTCTGTGGGTTTCCCTCAGTTGGAATTCATGCTATTTTCTTTTTTAAAAAAAGCTCCTGTAAAATTCTTCTTGCTTATGCATTAGTATCTTATTTACTGTTGCTTCTGAGCAGGAGGTTGTCATTCCTACTTTTTTCTTTTTTGGTTTGGTTGTCATTTTGTTGGTTTGGTTTGGTTTTTGTTTTTTTGGGTTTTTTTTCTCTCCAGTCCTCCAGTCACGTGCTTTGAAAACTAACTTCTCTTTTTCTATTCCCTTTGTGTTGGTACAATAAGCACTTATTTCTGGCAACTGGTTTTGTAGGACTCTGGTCCTTGGCTGTGAATCTTGGATTCTTACCAATTGCTCCTGTTCTGGGCCTGGTAGCTTTAGCTCATTAATCTAATGTTCTATAACTTCCTGCTGCTAATCCTGGTTGTTGGACCCCGTGTTCATTAAGCTTGCTCCTGACTCCCATGTATGACACGGAGTGTGAAATAATCTGTAACAACACGAGACATGGAAGCGTAGCCTTGTTCCCCAAGCAGCCCTCCTGGCTTCTTCAGGATCACTTGTGCTCCAAGGACTGATCAGCAAGGGTAAAACCTGCCCTATGCAAATGCTAACACTTGTCAGCATGCACGGAACAAGCGTTCCAAACTTGTTGTTTTTTTTTAATTTTCCCTCTTGCTGAATAAAAGCACTAAGCCAATGTCAGTATCTGATGGGCTGCCAGCATAAGGCTTGGCCCATGATTAAGTGGAAAAGAGCAGGTCAAGTTGCAGCCAGCCTCCTTTTCTCTACCTAAGATCAAGCATTTTTGTTGTCCTTGTGATTTGAATGCAGAGAGCCTCATGGCTAATGACTCTGAGGCTGACAGCTTAAAAAGGGCAAGAATTCCCAAGTATTTTTCCATCTTTTAAAAACTAAAATATCAGTCATCTTTCTGCAAAACACAAGTGCTCCAGGATGCAATTAAGGGTATCTTTTTTACTATTTAAAGCCCTAGGGAGATCTAAATCCTCCCAGAGTTCATAAAGTCACCCCATGATTGTAACTTCAAAATTAAATTTAAGGAGCTCTAGACCAGTGTTTCATTTTAGTCTTAGTCCCTGGTGAATATGGATTTCTTTCAAGGGTGTCTGGCTGTGTGAGCAGGGGAACAGCAACCTTAACATTTTAGATCTGGGAACAGTCAGGGTAACTGGTTGTGTAATATTCCTTTTCATGGAGCACCCAGACCTCCAGCAGCTATGCAAAGCTAGGAAGCAGCCAGAAGTAGTAAGTTTTCTATATACTCCCTTTATATTTCACACCAAATTTGTCTGCTTGTCAAGCTGGGTTTTTTTGTTTGTTTTTATTTTTTTTTTTAATAAAGTGTCATTTCCTCCTAAAAGCTGGTAAGTTAGTTAGTTGCTGGGATAGTCCCCTTCTAAACTTTGAGATTGGTAACTATATTTAACTTAGTACCTGCTTGTGTAACCTCAGTTGTGTGGTGGTCCAATACTCTAAAGATGGAAAACTTACCAGTGGTTCTGCAAAAGTTGAAGGTTACAGCAATTCATTGTGGCATCTTTGTTACGAGACTGTTTGCTGACATTAATTCTAGAAGTGATTAAAGAGCCTGGCTGTGTCACCAAAACTATGGGGAAAAACAAAAAACTCTCCAGCAACATTTTTAGTGTTTGAGAATCAAGGCATTACTTTATTCTGGCCGGATGTTGTTCTGGACAGGACATACAACAGAAATCATTTCATCCACACATTGCCCGAGTTGTGCAGTGGAAATCATTTCATCACACAAATTTTACTCATTTTTCACATATTTTATATGGTCAAAACCCATAGAAATTCATTGGTTCAGTGTTCATCGGTCCCAAGTTACACAGTTCTTACTATTTGACTTCCTATTTGTTGCAGATTTCTTCACTGCCGATGTTAATTTGGTCCTCATTTCTTGGTTCTTTTACGAGTCTTTTTGGGACCAGGTGTCTCTGACCATGTCAGGGGTGTTTGGAGTTGATGTTCGTTAATGGTAGTTATCTTTTGTGTATCTTCTGTGCTACATCTCACAATCTGTTGAGATGTCAAGATCATCAGACCTCGCCTGGTGGAACAGTCCCCTGAAAAGAAACTTCAATTCCCTTCCCTGGGACAAAGGCGAACAAAGCTGGCTAAAGTTACATAAAAAAACCCCAAAAACTTTGTATAGTTTTGAACAGGTGCAGCCTTGGATTGAGAAAGAAGGTGGCAGCATATGTAGGTGTGATAGGACGTCTGGTAATTCTTAGTGAAGATTTCTGAGCTATGCCAGTCTGTATTTTTACTGTACAGTGAGAGCCAAAACTGGTCAGAATATTCTGGCAGTCTTTACCCACACCAAGATGAGTAGCAGGATTACTTTGTAACTCTTGCAGCAAAAAGGATTTTTTTTTTCCTATGGACATGTTAGGAGGCCCAAGAAGTCTGGGTTTAAATGACAGTAAAGATTGAGCTTTGAATACTATGGGAAAAAGAAATAAGTCATGGAAAGAGACTGGAACTCTGCACAGGTTTCCTGGCAAATTGTAATGTGTTTTATATGAGATTTTTTAAGAGAGGTTTACATAAAACTGGTCAGATAGGACAAAGGTAGCTGAGATTGCCTTACTACAGGGGAAGGGGCTAAATGATTTTTCTAGGTCCCTTCTAGTCTTACAACTCTTATTCAGAAAATACTTACGAAATTAAATCACACAGAATCTCTCTCACCTCTCCCCTGGGTTTGTGCTGTTTTGCTTCTCCTGTAAGGCTGAGCTGCAACTTGAGCCACGTAACAAATCATCTGAAATGCATCTTTGCACACTGCTATCAAAGACCACCTTGCAGGGAAAGGCTTGAATTGTGTAGTCAGCCCCATTTGTAGGAAAAATCCTCTTACCCCTCCTTGTAATTCTAATGTCCCTGCCTTGAAATACATTGTAAATAATGAATACAGTGAGTTTTGTCCAGTTTTCCCCATCCTGGCTATGAAATCCCTGAGGCAAGTTTGTGCTGCAAGCTCAAATCATTAAGGACTGTGAATTTGCCGGAATAAAAATAATGATGATAATAATGAAGCAATACCCTAGTGTAGGGAATCATTCACATTCTGAGCAGTGTATTGGAAAACAGGGTGTTTGTAGCTGCAGTTCATAGTGAGCTACATATTTTTATATGTCATTCTTGGCATGAATCCTTGGAATGGTTATAGAGGATAATATGATGTGCATGTTGACGTGAATAGGTATAACACTTCATCTTAGTGACACCTCATACCTACAAAATTCAGAAGGATTGCTGTACTAGAAGCAGCTGAAAGCAGTCTTTAAAACAACAACTATAATGCTTTAGTTCACAGAATTCCTCAAGTCTTGTAAGCATGAATGAAATATTGATGTTTTTGAGAAGTGAATTTAAATATCTTCATTTCTATCTGTGAGTTACTGTGCAAGACAGCTCCTTCCTGAAGCTAGCAGTAAAAATTAATTAAAATTTCAGCAAATGCCAAAAACCTTATTTCTTATGATACAGAGGCTCAATAATTTTCAATGAAAAGCAGTCTAGGAACAGATCTGTAGGCATTTTCATCCATGTTTACACAGGTCAGGAAAAAACAGAGCAAGGTAAATGAAGATACAAGTCTATTCTGTAGCATCAAGAAGATTTAATTACTTGCCATTTGTGTTTCATAATTTGTTATTGCGTTTTGCTGTGCACAATGCATTCCCTATCTTTGTTAAGCACTTCTTTACCAAGAGGGTGGTCAGAAATTGGGACAGGCTTCCTGGAGAGGTGGTAGATGGTGCTCCCATCCCTGTCAATATTTAAGAGGGTTTGAACAATACCCTTAATAATGTTCTTTAACTTCTGGTCCCCTGACTTGCACCAGAAGATCACTGTAAGTTCCTTACAACTGAAAAACTTTATTTTATTCTAATCTGTCAGGGACTGAATGAACGAGTATTTCTTTTTAAATGACAGCATCCTTAGGTGGCATTCAACTGAAAAAGAAAATGCAGCTTGCTTTAACAAGAAAAGTGACTGTTGCTTCAAATAGCACTAGATTTTGAGCTCATTGTTGTGTGAGTTTGTGGGAAATTCTGCTTGAAGATTATAAACTAATCTCACGAGGTAAAAATTGAGCTGAGAAAGCTCATCTTATTAAAACAAACCAAAAAGAGCTATTTCTGTGTTTCCTGCTCATTTATGTGGAGTAGACCTGACATACACATCTTAGAGGAGCCTGAAGAGGCTGTTTCCCATCTCCCCAGCTACTTTTTCAAAGTTATTAGCATATCACATATTTCCTAATAAACTATGCATGTTTTCCTTTCCCGCTGCTGATTTAGCACTTTAGTGCATGCTTTGAGAATAGGACTGATTGAATATAAAACCGTATTTATTTACCCTGGCCTTTTATCTTTCCTGAAGCATCTCTGCAAGACCAGAGGCAGGAATGTAAGTGTCCTGTTCTCCACAGATTTGCCCCGTCTGCCTGACCACTCGAGCCTACTCATCTGCTCCACGTCTGTTCAATGTGGCCCTGAGGTCACAGACCCTCTTCTTGAGATCTGTAACAAAGGTGGTCAGAATTAAAAAAACAAAACAAAACAAAAACCCCAAATAAATAATGCACCTTCCCCTTTTCTTCTTTTTCTCAGATAAGATTAGCTCAGGAGCAAACAGGGTTGTTCAGAAGTAGAGGTGTCATTCCAGTTTCAGCAGTTTTTAAACAGAGAATTAGTGGTTCATAACCCTATTTTGGTTTTGTTCAAGAAAAAAATGGGAAAATGAGGCAGGCTTTTAGCTGATCAGGCTGAACAGCAAAGTGTAAAGTGAAAATCTTGTGCCCTACAGTACAGGGAGGGTGGAATATTGTGCTAAGTGCCCACTTGCCTGACAGTTTTAATGCACTGCGACTGGTATAGAGAGTCTGTGACAGTTCTAACAGGCAGCTTGTCCAAGTAATATGAGTTCCTTACCTTTTCCCTGCCCTGAAAAACAATCACTGCTTCACCACATCTGTGTGCCCTCCCACGTGAGACTCCAGAATCATGGTGGGATGGGATGGGGAGAAGAAGCAGAAGTAGTAACTTAATTCGTACAGAACAGTTCTATGTGAAGGGTCAGTGCAGAGGGACACAGACACTGGAACAAAGAACAACAGAGGTAAATCTACTTTCTATGAACCAAAATATAAGTGCTAAGTTTAGAGTCATTTAGTCAGAGCCTGGATAATTTTATACATATATATAAAATAGGTTTGTCTGTAGTAGATTTTGAAGAATCAGATGGAATACAAGATTATAAAAATAAACTCCTAACCTCACTGGTAAAATTCTGAATGGGGATTTGGTTCTTATATCAACTTGGATCAGTATTTAATACTCTTTTAATTTAGATTTCTGCCATAGGATGGGTTTTAGAGATGGGGCCCAAAGTGATGTATATACACAAGCATATTGAAAAGTTTGTGTAAGAAATCATTCTTAGCCATCAGATTATCTTTTATTTTATTATGATTCTCTGATACCAAAATTCAAACTCTGGACTGTAATTCTTTTTAAAATTAAAGCTGAATAACTTAAAAAAAAATGCTTATGTTTTGTATTAAAACTCTTCTAAATTTCCATAGTGTGATTCATGAAAGGGGAGCTGGTAACAGTAATGAAAACATTGTTTTGGAAACAGCTATAGTGGTTTGTGTAGGTGTTACTATTGGTAGGGATTGATAACACTAAACAAAAAGTTGACAAAAAAATATCAAACTCTGAGTGTCTTTTAATTTCCATTTTATAACTTTTAAACTGCATTAGCTGGGATTTTAGGATGACGAGCTGTAATTTTCTTCACATCATTCTTATTGCTGTCTTAGCACTGCTCTCTCTTAATATACAGCATTTTTAGAAACAAGTATTCTTGTGTTTCCATTTATGCAGTGGGATAGCTTTAGGAGAGCCATCACATTCAGTAAGAATTCAAGTTGCTACAGCTTTGAATATTTTTTGGGCTACAGCACAATGACTCCAGGTAAAGCTATTGTGTGTAATCTTATAAAAATGCACTGACAAAGATGCCCTTGAGGACGCTGGGGTCAGAGTGGGTTGGTCTAAAATTTTCAGTATGTGGCTGTCTATACTATCCCCCATTCAACTCTTTTTAAATGGTTCAAGTCTTTTAATTAAATCTTAAAAATTTAGAACTTTTAAAAGGATTCCTGTTATTTGTATGATTCTATTAGCTGTTACAAATTTAGGCCACATTGTGAGTATGCATTTTTATTAGTTTTCATTCACTTTAGATTTTGATCACATGTCTTGGATTGCAAAAGACCTCAGACATCACCTTGCTCCAAATCCCCTGCCATGGGCAGGGACACTTTCCACCAG
>VYXC01000682.1:0-34214 GCA_013397175.1 Platysteira castanea
AAAACCAGGGCAACACCAATGATCTTTTTTTTTAAACTTATTTTTCTAATGAGCTATCTAGAATGAACTTCAGTATAGCACTATAAGGAAGGCTTAATGGAACTCTTATCAATATTTCAGCTTTTTTTTCTTTGACTTCACAATAGAGCAGCACTCAACTTTCCAACAGCACTGTAACAGCCACAAAGACAAAAGTTTAGAAGTCCATTAGCCATTTTGGCTATAGGCCTTTCATGGAATATAATTTTTATATATAAACACTTGTCCCTTGCAAAAATAAAAATCCCTGAGATGCTGTTTCCCAGGAAAAGACTCCAACTTCTGTTCTGAAATGCTTATTGTTGGCCAGCGCTCCATTTAGTAAGATATTCAGTACTCATGACCTCTGGACATGACTTCTAGGTCACTACTATAAATACCAGCTGTGGATACAGAATTGCTGCTTTTCTATCCCGTGAGAGACTTTTCTCTCTCACAGAGGTTATCTGTACAGTTTTTGTAAACTATGGACACCTGCATATTGTTTATCGTACAGTAGGAAAATATTCTCACAATGGATGTTTTAGAACTTTAGCCAATCACCCTTAAGAAGGTGGCTGATCCTTTAACCAATTAGGCTATGAAGAAAAAGGTCTATAAAAGAGCTGTAAATAATTAAATAAATCACTAAGTCTTGCTGCACCATTCCCTGCCTCTTGGATCTCTCTCTCCTCCCTCCTACTACTGCGGGACAGAGTAACAACCATGCGGTAAAAGTGATTTCTAGAGAACTCTACTGGAAAAGAAAACTAAGGAATAACTGTTTTCCTGGTTTTAAGTTTCTGAGTTTTATATTTGTGTTTGGGTTCACATTTGATATCCCCATTAATTTGGAACTCTATTTAAAACTTTCTAGAGACATCATCTTCACCTAGGCATTTCAGCTGCACCAGGGGAAACAAATCAATAGTGCAACAAAATCTCAGAATTTAAAGAATGCAGAAGACATTCCTCCCATTTAAGTTATGTTTGCAAACAGAATTCTCTTGTTCTGCAACTTGGATTGCAAACTTTTTTTCAACAGCCATGGTCTTATTTTTGTCACAACTACAACAAATGAGGATTAAACAACAAACAAACAAGAAAATCCCCAAGCACAGACTTACTACAGCACTTTCATGGAGAATGAGAAATTACCTTACTTCCTTTAATTACCTCTCACACTCAGGCCAGTGAAGCAAAGACCTAATTCCTTGTGGAAGCAGCAGGAAATTCAACTGCCAGAATTAAAGAATCACTTGCAAGCTGCCCAAAACTCTTCTTCTAAATACAGCATGAGGTTGGCCTTGCTCTCACGTGGTGTCTATCAGGATAATTCAGATGAAAAACTGAAGTAAAGTCTATTAATTTAAAAACCTTTACCCTGATAGAAATTATATGATTAACTGACAGGATGAGAGAAATAAAGTTTAAAAGTATACACATGTTCTCACTGACATAGACAAGGAATTTTACATTGTAGGAGTAACTTATAAAGAGGATTTCACTACAAAGGAGTATCTGTGAATCTTTATGAAATTGTAGTATTATATGAAAGTGTCAGACAAGAAAGCAGCTCATTCTCATAAACATATTATGAGGATGATGATGATGATGATGATGATGATGATGATTATTATTATTATTATTATTATACTGCCTAAAGTTTTTTTTTCAGTTTGACATGTCCAGAACTAATATTTTGAAGACTAGTCATAAAATTTGGGAGGAGCATGAGGAAATGTGGGACAACGAATTATTTATTTGTATATTTATTTGCTCTAACAAAAAAATACTCTACTATAAACTTGCCAAAACAAAATCCTCTTGCCTTTTAAATGGTACTTACAACATGCTAAACACAAACAGAATACAATCTCTCCAAACATGGTAAAGATTTAGCTCTATTTCTAAATAGTGAAGGGAGAGAAAAGGATAGATAATGATTTCAGTGTTTGAATTGTAACAGAGTTTCTGTTAACTTATACTGCTTAAATAAAAGCATGAAAAGAATGCAACAGAAATCGTTATCCTAAAGGATAAGGTGAGCTACATACCTATAAGCCAAAATCAAATGGCAACCAACTAAAAATCAATCAGCAATGGGTTCTACAGAATTATTATTTTTCATGCCTAGGGCATTTGGGTAACTTTTCTTTGCCTAAAAGAAAACAGGGATGTGTTGGTAAAGGACACAATAAAGAAAACTCTTACACCTGCTAGGTTCAGCAGAAAGAGGAAAAAAGAGAAGCTTTATTTACACTTTTCATACTTTATAGGGTTCTCAATTTCACAAGGGATTGGAGGACATGTCACTTCCTCCTCAATCCCACTGGAGAAAAAGGATGCTCATCAAACTTTCTCTTATCACAAAAGGAATGAAAAACAGAAAATACGGTTAAATAAACATCGGCTGTTGTTTACATGAAAGTGTGTGAAAATCTGACTCCAAATATGTAAATTATCAGAAGGCTAAGAAAAACCAGGGCAACACAGGGAAAAGAAGGAAATAAAGAAAAAAAGAAGAAGGAACAAGATGCTATTACACAAGGGAGAGACGAAGGAATGACAGGAGTTTGGAGAATAACTTTTACATATTCCCTGTTCAAAAAAGTGTTTTAGAGTTTGACTACCATAAACAAGGGACAACTTAACTTTTAAAAAATACTTGTTATGAAGCAATTAAATAGAAACATTCCTTTGATAGTGTAAAATCTTCATATTTTTCCTTGGCTTCAGCTGAAAGCTCTGCAGCTGTACCCACAATTCTGCTTTCATACTCCTTCAGGTAAAATAGCAAAAGAAATAAGAACACACTCTAGAAAAGAAAAAAACCACAGAATCTCAACTTCATTTGTGGAGGTTCCCCCCTTGGGGGAGGGGCCGTGGAGTGAAAAGCATACCCTGGGACATACGGGGTTTTTCCCTGCTCCCTGGTCACATGTACCCAAGTTCTGTACACTACTGGCTATTCATGTTCCCCTGCCCTGAGAATACTCTGGTTTTCCCATGGATTTTCAGTCTGTGCTTGGACCCCCAGCCATGTGGCTGGGAGAATAAAGATCTCTGAACATCCACGCAAATATCGTTCCCTGATTCCTTCCACGGGCCAAAACTGTCTTCAGAAGGTTGCTGGAGAACCCCACAGAAACATTCATTCTTTGTCCTTTTTTTCTTTCTTTTATGTAAAAGCAATTATTTTGCCCTATTATATGAAATTTGGACAATGGTTATAAAAGCAAAACTGCCTTCTAATGAGAACTACATTTCTACTTACACCATAAAAACCCCCCAAAAATTTCCAAATGAATCAATTCACCAAATGGATTTTCAACACTGATACTGAATTAAGACCATACTACTAAATCTGACCACCTGTTTAGATTCAACTTCAGATAAAATAAAAAATTAATCTTACTTGATATTTGCAAAGAAACCAAGAGATTAAACATCATCTGCTGCAGTGATTTCAGCTGTCACCACAATCTTTCCACGTTTGGTTTCAAAAGTTGTTTCAAGATACTAAGGGAATTATATTTTGCTGATAGAAAACCTTTGCACATTATCATTAGAAACACTCTATCACAAGAACTGTTCATTTTGATTACTTTCTTGCTGGACTAGTTACTGAAGCATAAATAGTGATGACAAGGAAAATAAATATTACTTATCTTACCAGAGAAAAAGCAACCTGATAGGAATATCTTCTTAAAACAAACCAGAACCACCATGCTTTCCTATAATATTAATACAAAATTTTAGTGAGGCAGTTGCAAAAGATCAGCTTTCTATTCTACAGCTCTGACAATGTCATTTAGAACTAGGCTATGCATAATGCTATATATGTGGTATATAGCAACTAGCCTGAAAAAAAAAATTACATCTTTCCTTCAACTGATTTAATGTCTGCTTTTTCTGATACACATGAATTATGGAAATCACCCATTTTTGTCTGAAAATCATTTTATTTAAATTAAAAAAAAATCATTTGCTTCTATTTTTAATTCAAAGAAAAAGAACTTCTAAAGCAAAAACATCAGATAAAAGAAGTCTTCAGTGTGCTGCTACTCTAAAATTTTAACTTCTTAAAAGCTTCTCTTTCAGGTAGAAAAAAATCGGCTGGATGAAAAATCATTTGTATTTCCCCATCTTTTAAGTTTGTCAAACAAGATTGGAAGAAGCAGTGCCAAGAAAGCTCACATTTAAAGAACTGAAATTTTCTTGGAGATCTTCAGTCAGGACCAGAGGACAGAACAGTCACTGAATACAGATAAGCAGATTTATTATTGAATGCTTAATAAATAGAACTTCAAAGCAGATGTAAAGATACTCTCTGCCTTCACCAAATCACTGTCATAGCAATGGATGTTACACATGTGATTTGAAAAGTCATTCAATGTATTAAATGTTGGATTTATTGAAAAAAATTGGATCAAGTGAAATCCTGATCTGACTGAAAAAGAAATACAAAAATAAAATTCTTGTAAAACTCCAGTAAAGCGATGCCTGTTCAATAGAATCAGTGCTAATACTCATCACTAAAAACAGTTTGAGTACAAAGTTTTATTTTTCTTTCAAACATAATTAATAAAAGGATAACTATGACTTCTGGTTTAGTCACTAATATTCTCTTAAGTTATTTGAATCCTGGGTGTGATTCACAGACACCAATAGAATGGTTTACTAGTGCTTACAGCTTTTAATTAATTATTTTAAAAGATGAACTTAAAAAAACCCCAAAAACATGGCAAGTAAAAAGATTCAGGGGAAAAGAAAAAAAAAACACAAAACAGATTTTTTGTGGAAAAGCTTTAGTACATAATTTTGCCTTGCATCTAAAGACACCTAGATCATCTTGGTTTGCACACCAAGGTAAACGACAGTGGTTACAGACACATATCTCACATCTCTTGGGGCTCATCAGCTGCTTTTCTTCAGTGTAACTAGTCCTCTTTAGCGCATTCAGTTGCCTTCAACTTTTTCCAAAGCTCTATTTGTAACTCTGCACATTTCTATATTTCTCTCCAGGAAGGTTGTCCCCTTGCCCTAAGAAGTCAGTTTTCTTAAATACTGAAATCACCGCTAGAGTCTTATTCCTGACTGACAAATTGTCACACTGATGGATAAGTCTTCCAAAAAAAACCCCAAACCTTTCAAAGGTTGCTTTAGGGAGGGTGATGATTTATTCTCTTTTTTTTTGCTACTAGTAGGACACATTACTTGATTATAGGTATTTCATTGATGGCAGCTTTTTAGGCCCAATTCATTCAGTGTGTTGGGTGAAAGGTAAATTAAAATAGCACAGCTACAGCTGGTGATCTGCCCTTCTTTGAGTCATCTATGCTGATATGATCTTCCAATTACAGCCAGGATTCCAAATTAGGAGTATTGAGAAGGCTCAGTATCTGGAGCCCTGAAATGTTTCACAGATGACCTGTTACCTGTTCAAAGACTTAACGAGCTTTTGCTTCTCAAGACAAATGTTAACCACTCTAGCAGGCAAACCATTCAACATTCACACCAACCAACAGAGCCATGCATACTTCTTTGAACAGTTTCCTCCTCACTTTGCTGGTGAAACCAACAAAACAATCTAATTTAGAAATTCACGGCAGTTGCTATTTGCTATAGTAAGTGACACTGCACCACTGAACAGGTTGACTCCCAGTGCTGTAAGCAGTGGAGACCTTGTAGAAACAAAGGTTGATTCCTTCTTGAGCTACTTTGACACGTGTGAAGCTAGGAGGTCAAGGGAAGAGATTACTCCTCTCTAGCTGACTCTCCTGCAGCCTCATCTCCAACAGCATCTAGCTTTGGGGTGTTCCTGAGAAATAACATAGAGAATAAAAACTTTCAGTTCCCCTGAAGTTGCTCAATAGAGGTTCAAGACTAATTAGCAAAGAAGATAAAAGGATGCAAAGGTATGCACACAGGATGATAACTATAGCTGGAAACAGTGGAGAAATAGATAAAGAGAACTACAGTGGGTTTTTTGGCAAGTTACATAACAAGAAGCAACAGCACGTGCCCAAAGACAAAGTTCAAGGAAAGGTTGCCTGTAATATCGAAGCGTTCAGCAAATACAACCATCAGAGATCCCCTTAGAGGACCCTCCAGGGCCATAAAAGAACTTCCAGCAGGAGGCAGATGCATGCAAATCAGTTCTAGGAAAGTGATGTTTATGTACTAACTAGGAGGTACACTGTAACGAGTATGTATGACCATGATGGATAAATACCTTTTTGTAAAGATCTGTCACACACATTAGATTAAAGGAGGTAGTCTTCTAACATATCCATCGCTGATAAAGAATGCCTGCTTTACAATGCTTCAAATTGTGTTAGAAAGTTTATTTTCTGGCCAATTTCAGTACCACCTCTGCACAGGACACCTCAACATACTGAAGGCAGTCCAATGGAGGGTTACAAAGATGGTTAAGAAGCTACAGGACATGGAACAGGAAGAGCAGCTGGTGAAGCAGCACTTCACCAGAGCAGTCTAGGAAACAACTTAGCACACCCAGACCACTCTGAAGATAACTCCACTACCCTAAAAAGGGAGTTACAGAGAGAAGGGAGAGATGCATAGATGCCCAACAAAAAGACAACTGAGAACGGTCAGAAGATGCAACATAGAAATTTTCAACTGGTCATAAGGGAACAATTCATTTCAGCGAGAGTGCTGAAACACAGTGACAGAGAGGACTGTGGAACAGATTTTCAAAACCTGACTGGATAAGGCCCTGAGCAATCTGACCTAGTTTCAAAGTTGGGCTGATGGAGCAGAGTTTTAGTCTAGATGCCTCCAGAGACATTTTCTGACCTAATTTCTTATAAAGTTCTGGAAGCTTTCCTCAGAGTAAGAAAGAGTAAAGAGTTAAGCTAATAGAGCATCTACAGCAGAATGAAGACAGAAGATTTATTTTATTCATTCATGATGAAGGTTCAAAATACGGGAATAAAAGGGACAATAAGAAGCCAAAAACGGTCAAATATGAATCTCACAAGTTCTGCAAACTAGCACAGAAAAGGAATAAGACAATAAAAGATGCAAAGGAATGGAGACATCTTTTGACACAACCATACCCACTTTTAAAGAGCCTCCTGAAAGAAACTTACCTTTGCTAGTCAGACAGCCAGCATATTCATGGTGGCTGTTATTGGAAGTTCCACCTCCCAAACTACAAAACTTAACTTCCTGTATCTGTAAGACTAATACTGCAAGCTGATAAGGCAGATGGTCTCTTTATACTGATAGTGTTTGCAAGGGATATTTTACTGTTCAAGTATCTAATTCTTAAGTTTAATTGTATATATGCAAATTGATTTTTAAAACTAGGCATAAAAAAGTAAAGGTTTAATAGAACTGAAGAAATGGAAATTCTGAGCTGTTTCTCTACCACCTTAGGTTTTCCTAAGTAATCTTTTGCGAAGTGCTGGTTTTCCTGCCCTTTCTTACCAAAAAAGTGAACGTCCATTTCAGAAAACTTGGCCATAGACAAAGATGTGTAACCTCTGCAGTTACAGAAGCATGCAAAACTCCAACTGCAATTACTCTCAAAGAAACAACAGCTTCCAAATAGAGCAAGATGGCAACTGTGTGCAAAACCCACCTGCTTACCAAGAAACTGCACTTCATGTAGAACCATCAGTTTCCCACTATTACAGATTGAATTGAATTTTTGCATGATTTCCTGCGTTGAAAAACGCACTATTTGTGGAAAATTGTCTTTTCATCTTATATTCATTCAGAACATACAATTGTGAGACTGTGAAACAGCTCTGTTCCTTAAGCAATCCTTACAATAACATACTCCCTAGTGCCATCCTCAAGACTTCCTCTTTCATGAACTAAAATTGATGCAAATCCTAACTTCCAACACAATTTCATAAAAAACTGACAAAGCAAATTTGCATTAAACTGAGAGAAAAATAAGAGAAGAGGATCACAAAACAATAATATTTTTTAGAATAACTTCACATGTGGTATTTATGAGTATTATTTCCTATTCTGAAGAGTAGTATTTTTTCCTGCATTGGGAAAAATTATTACCAGAGATATAACTAGCAGGATTAGATCTTCTGCCCTTTCCCAGTCTCCCAAGCCTCTCTTCCCCTAGGCTTTTTCTCCCTTTAGTTCAGGCTCTTGGATAGGAACCATCAGTATTTCAGTCTCCATCTGCTTCTTAATCACACTTCATAATGCAGTGTGATAGAGCATTCACTTACTGGATGCCCAGATTACTGGACTAATTTAAAAAAAGGAAAAAAATAACACAGAGGGAAAGAGGGTGATTTTTTTTTTGACTACTATCAATGAATGGTAATTTTTGGTCAGATTCTTAGGTATTTTTTATTGTGAAAAATGAAAAATAAAAGCATATTTTACAAATCTGAAGAGAACTGGACAATCAAAGCTAAGTAATTTTAAAATTCAGAAAATCTGCAGGCAAAACAACACCCTAAAACTATACTGTTCTGTTGACAGAAGTTTTCTCATCAAATGTATTACTTTGGCTCACTTCTTAGAATACAAAGACCTCATATGCAGTTATAATCTTATTAGCAATCCTGATATCAATACTTAGGAAAAATAAATTCTAAAAAAAGCAAAGTCTTATTAGTAAGATATAATTAAAGTTTTTTTCAACACTTACCTCTAGAAGCTCACCCATCCAGCAACATCCAGAATTACTTGCAGAAAGCTTGCAAAAGTAATAAAAGTTTTGATCTGCTACCTGACTAGTTTTAGCAAGGATTAAAAAAAAAAAATCACAGAATTGATAACTCAGCAATTATTGTGTAGCATAAAATGTATTATCATCCAATTATTTATATTCCATTTTTAGGAAGAAGCATTTTGCAGTGACTTAGCAAAGTATAAAACAACATTTCAACAGAATCTGTGAGGAAAACCTTATTTCTACAAAAGATAGATCATGACCAAAAAAATGAAGACATGAAATGAAAAGTGAAAGGAATGAGAAGAAAGTATCTTTACAAACTGTGGGCCTGCTCGTAGATAAAGCCAGATACTGATAGGTGAAAGAAGCAATGGGAGGAACCATGAATTCCACAGGAATTCCACTAATTGACATGGAACGTTGCTCACCCAAATCCACGCTAAATTCCTGGACTCAGAGAAAAAGAACAGAGACACAAAGTAAAAGGGGCGGGGGGGAGGTTATGCACATTAGAAGGGGGTCGGTATTATGTAATTCAGGAAATCTGTACCTCTCAAGTACCTCAGCCAGTGGGGAAAGAGAGAGGGAAATGCGGCCGGGAAATTAGGATAAAAAGGAGGCTACACCCTCTAACAATTTGAGAGATCCTATGGGAAATGCCCCATGGCCACCTCTCCCTTTATTCGAATAAAGTTACAGAACTCCTCTGTCTCCTTTTTGGACATAAACCTCTGACATCATGGATTAATTTTCCTGACAAAAGCAAAACAGCATAAGAAAGACACCACATAACCAAAACCACATTAATACACAGTTTCTAGTGGAAACTATTAAATAATCACCTAAAAATAAATTTTAAAATGACAATAGCAGCAACAAAATGGAGTGTTGCCCCTCTCCCCTCCAGCCTTTCACTTCCTGAAAACAGTGTATTTCAAATGAAAAGAGAAAAAAGAAGAGAAAATTACCCCCACAAGGATAAAAGAGACTAAAGTAAACTAAAAGTCTAACTAAATATATTTTTCATGAAAGTATACACTTTGAGGATATTCTTGAAGAAATCTATGAAATGTTCTGGACAAAGTTGCTGATTTGAATTCAGCTCTCATCATTTATTTCTGCATAGTAACACTCACAAAAGTAATGTAAGAGTGGTGGTTTGAGGCTAGCATCCCTGTGCTGATAACTACTTCCTTTTTCTGAAGTATGGACACATATATCAGATATATAAAATATAAACGGACATTTGGCAGCTTGACAAGCATGCTGGAAATGAACTAAAAATCTCATAACCATGTAGAAATGGGCTATACTAAAGCCTCAGCATCACACAAAGGATCTCCAGATGAGTGCAGTAGAAGAAACAGCTTCACATATTCAACATATTCACATATTCAAATTTACAAAAAATTTGACTTTCTTTTTAGCCACTTATTCCCTCCCTGTAGTGATTGAGACATGGACCCAGACTGGCAGGGAATCTGAATCATTTATTCAAAGAAACAAGCTGGTTTTATACACTTTTTCAAGGCACAGTATTTCCTTACATGGCAATCCTCACTACATGACCTATCCCATGTTGCCACATCAGCAACACACTTTCTAAATGTCCTTCTATGCAGTTATCACGTGCTGTTCACCCGTCTGTCAGCTTCTGGCAGGCTCCTCTCCCTCGCAGGGCTCTGCCGCGTGACACCTCCTCCCCACAAGGTCACGCAGAGACACGCCTCTCTGTGCCGCCATGTGCTCTTTTGTGCTGCCATGTGCTTCTGCAGGCGTGTCCCACAGCCAGCAGCTCAACTCCATCACATCTCCTCCCACACCTCCCTGTCTCTTCAGAAGCCCATGAAAGGGCTCCAAGAAGCACAAAATAACAGATACCTGTCATACACTGCTCCTAATAGCATAGTCTTCTACTGGAAAATACTGGAAAGCTGAAAAGGAAATTGGAAAGCCTCAGACAGAGTTTAGCACTGGTATAAATGCTTTTCAAAATTAAAGAGATAGTTGTTTTGAAAGCACTTCTCTCTTCACTTTTTTTCCCTTGTTGAAGGGAAAAAATGCTGAATAGCTGGTTTAATCCATTACTTGATGCCTTGCCTTGCCTTCTTTCCATTACAAGCAGCAAGAAACGTGGATTCCTTCTGCTTAGGCAGAAAAGTCTCACAGGAGATACCTATGATGGCCATAGGTATGAAATTAATAATGTCTAATAGATTATACATGAACTAGATGATGGCCCTAGCAGGCCACTCAGGTAACACTCCAGAATTAACATACCAAAATTGGACAAAAAGCTCCAAGTGGCAGCCAAGATGGAAAACAGCCCAGCCAGACTGACAAATAGATCCTTGTCACCACGACATAAGAAATCATATTTCTCTCTAAAGAAAACGCTTTCATTAAAGTACAAGCATTTATGAATTCATATTTCAAAAAATTTTTTTATGCCTGAGATTGAATACAAGTCAATCTCAGGTTTATTTTGAGATTCCCTACAATATAAAGTAATAAAAAGTTGGAGATGCTCCCTTCTGACATGACAAAAGAATAGAAAGTTTTGATTATTCCCTACCAACACATTATATTTAACTCAAAGTAATATCCTAAAAGGTATTTCCTTCATGCCTCAGATGTGGAGGAACCTCTGACAGTCCAGGAGGTGAAGACCAGCATCAAAACTTGGAAGTACTATTCTCACCTTGATAGCCTGTTCTCCTTATCATTTTGGAGCATGGCTAAAGCAATCTTATTAATTCCCCTACATCCACTATTTACATTTGCTAATGAGATACAGGAGGCATCATTTCTTATTCATAGCTAATAAAAGCATAATCCATAAAAGTAAATCGAATCAGAATCTTCAGTACGTCCACTGTAATCCTGCTGTTTTCAGTGAGGATATTTGGGGCTTCTGTGCAGACTATATCCACTAAACCTATATGGCAAGGTTTTATTTAGGTTCAAGTATGCTCAAGATAATTATCAAATCAATCAGGGTGAAATATCTTTTGAGTCCAACCATACATCAGGAAGGACAGCAGAAATGAGAACTACTTTTTTATGACAGGCTGTTTTTCTACTCCCTTTTTCCATTTTATTTAGATGCTGGATTTCTGAAACAGGAACTTCAAAGTCCTGCATATCCTGACAGTGTGAATTATTAACAGTAACATGTTTAAGCATCTTTTTACTACTCATTCATTCATTCATTCATTCATTCATTCATTCATTCATTCATTCATTCATTCATTCCTCCAGACTATTTTTGTTTCTGAAAATCATTCTCCTCCTTTTTTTACTGTACCTGAAATGCCTGGCATTTCACAGTATGTACCAAGGAATTTCACAATACCAAGAGACGTGCATTGGTGTTTGGTGAATGAACAGCATCTGCTTATAATAGAACCATGTTACCTGGAAAATCCTTGCTTTTGCATATTACAACAATCTTTTGTAGTGGTAGTAAATTGATGATCCTAAAGCATCTTGATTTCTCTCTCCGTGAAGTCATTCCTCCTCTAACAAGTCATTTACAGTCTTCAGATACTCTTCTACTCCTACATCCAGTGATATCTTCTGTATCCTTAGGCAGGGACTCTCCCGTCCGTAATATGCTGCAGAGAGCTGCTGACAGGGTTCCATAGCTTTTACATCCTTAGTTTGCAATTTCTTCAATGATACAGACACACACACACACAATCTACCAATGGTGCCCAGGAGACTACGTGACTTCTACTGAAGCTTGCAGCTTGCCCAAGTCAAAATTCAGGACCAACTCTGGTTGTAGCCATAACCATGTAACAAACGCATCTATAAAAGATGAAACCAGGGGCAGCTATTCAGGTCCAAATTCACATTTTCAAGAAATTATTGAATTTTGTGATAAACAGATCTGTTTTTAAAATGGTTTAGGTACCAAGGGTCAACTTTTTAAAGAATTCCAAAATCTTGCAAACAGCACTAGGTACAGGACTCTTAGCAATTCCTGTTAGCTAGCCAAGTGCTATCAAAAGCCCTGACACAGCGCTCACCTGCATCTTTGAAAAATCTTTTTAAAAATTTGATTGTGAACAATTCTAAGTCCTTCAAGTGTGACATTCCTCAGAGGAATTTCACATAAATAATTTTGAAAATACAAAAACTTTATCTCTGGAAAAGATCAATATTCAGAAATATACAAATGTTTATTGAATACTTAATATATATCAAAAGCAAGCTTTTAAAATATATTTAAAAAAAATATATATATATAAAAAATAAAATGTATCAACAAAATACAAGTTTTCTGCACAAGGGGAATATAAGTCTTCAGTCCTCTTCACTGAGGCCATTCCAAATCCAGCAGTACTTTTTGCCATGTTTCAACTTTGCAATACAAACCCAGAACTATTTTATGTGAGACCAAATGGTATCGCATAGGTCTTGTGGTTTCTTGCATAGGTCAGCTGAAAGAACCAGCCTCTGCAGAATATTCAGACATACACATTTTGCATTCAGATGGTACTGAATTTCTCTCGCCAAAGTGTCTGGCTCTATGCACGCATACATACACCCACAGTACCACCTTCTTCAAAATTTGAACTTTGTCTAAGTGACTTTGTCCCCTTTCTTTTAGCAAGTGACTTTGGAATCAATACTCGGTGCTGAAGCTCATGCTGCTGACATGCCTTTATGTAAAGAGGGTTCTGTTGTGATATCTGGAAATCCCTGGGGTACAGTCCTACTTCAGCATGACCACCTAAGGAGTGCTGCTTACACTGAGAAGTCTGCTCAATATGCTTAAGTCTGCTTTCACTACCTGGTATTGTTTTACCTATCTACTTACCCACCCACTGACCATTTCCAGATCCCTTCATCAATTCACACTTTTCTATATCTGGGGTTTTTTAACTCTTTGTGCATGTGTTTTAAAAATTCCTCCCTATGATCTCTCAATTCATTCAAAAATGCTGGAAACTCTTAGGATTGCCTGCTTATCCCAACATTTTCACAGTTTGACCCCCTTTGCTTTTTTGCTGCTGCTTTCTCATACTATTAAGTTACTTTTAAAACAACCATATTAAAAAGGAAGCTAAAGGACTATGTTGGAGGTTAGGATTTTTTTTTCTTTTTTTTCTTTTCTTTCTCTCAGGGAATTTTCTCCCATTTGTTGCCTAAGAGACAAAGGATGTGGCTGGGAGAAGGAGGGGGAAGGGTGTAGTTGGCTACCCTCCTAGCTGGGGGGCTTTCTCTTGGGAAGTGCAGAGACACCAAGAGATTTTGCCTGAAGGGTGAGAGGCCTGGGCCCAGCTCCTTGCTCTCTCTCACTCTCAGGACCAGAGGGGAACAGTCAAGTTGTTGCTACCATGGGGAGAATTTGCTACCATCACAGAGATCAGCCCTTTACTGCTTCTCATACTATGGGTGAGCCTTTGCTCCTAAGAGCGGCCGTTGAACTGGGACCTTTTTTCAACACCTGATCTCACTGGAAAGGACTCTCACCATCTGCTCGGGTGCCTCAGGGGAAAACCCAGGATCCCAATCCCCTCCAGAGGTTGTGTCACCTGGCTGCTTGCGGGAGCCCTGCTGCTGCTGCCCAGCCCTGCTGTTTTCTGCTGCTGCTTCAGGTTTCTCACTACATTTTAACCCAACACCCCGTGCCTGCCAGGACACCCCATGGTTCCTGCTACGGCTGCAGGAGTTTCTGCTACATTTTTGTTTGCCACCCCAGGTGTGCCTGCCTCTGCCGTTCCAGCTGCTGCTCCGAGGTTCCTGCTCCAGCCCATTTTGCCATCCCGAGGGACACTGGGACCGGCTGCCCCTGTGAGTTTGTAGACGAAGCCCCTTTCCATCCCATCCCACCGGCTGTGCCCGCCATTACCCACGCGCAGAGAGGCGGCCGAGCCCGCGCCACAGCGCCCCCTGCAGCCGCGGGGGAATCACCGCACCCGCCCTGCCCGGCCGGGAGCCACCAGCGCCCCCTGCCGGCCGTGACCAGCACTGCCCCGAAGGGGAAAGGGCCCAACAGCCGAGACAGGGCTGTCACTGGGGGCTGGTTCTGTTTGGTGCCGCTGCCGGTGTTGTTGTTTGTTTGCCTTGTTATACACATACAGGCTGGAAAAGAGCTGCTATTCCTTTTCTCATATCCTTGCCTGGAAGCCCTGTAATTTCAAAGTTATAATAATCTGGGGGAAAGGGGGTCACATTTTCCCTTCCAAGGGAGGTTGCCACCTTCCTTGGCAGACACCTGTCCTTTAAACCAGGACAAACAACAAAATAGCCCACAGCTAAGAAAACACTTTGTCCTCCCACAAAAAAAATATATTAATGGTTCAGGAAAATTAATTCATTAAAAGCACTAACTCCATTAGTGTATTGAACCAGAAAGATAACAGAATGCAAATATTATATACATTAGACCTTCTGGATTATACAGACATACTATTGATGAAGCTACTAAACAAACAAATAGTAAGGAGTAAGGAAATATTTGAGCAAGAGTAATTGTACCCAGACAAGCAGAATCAGACAAGCAGAGAATGGAATATGACATTTCAAACATACTCTAACTTCAGAGCTTGCCATCATCACAGGAGCTATCTGGAGTATACGAGACCAGCTACAACTCTTGTGTAACTGTGATGTACTTACAAATTATTCAACACAGATTTGAGCAAGCTCTAAATTCCTTTGTTTGTGCATCCTTCTTGTGCTAGGGTGCTACACAGGAATCCAGTAAGAACAACAGACAAGAAGCATCAAAACATGTATGGCTTCGTCCTACATTGTTACTAAAGAAATCAACAAAAACCATATGGCAATTTGTTATTCAAAAGGGATTTCCACAGATACTCTTCAAACTACACTTCTTTTTCCTGAGTTGCAGATGGAATCTACTTCAGCATGCTTTCACGGTATCTTTTTTCCCCCTCAGAAGACCCTACCTTTAAGCAGATCAAACAGTTACATGATAGATGTCACTATTTGCCTGACGTATGAATATTAGACATGACCCAAAAGGAAAACTTAAGGTGTCAGTTTCTTCAAAACCTCATTTAAATACTCAAATATACTTTGAATGAAACTGTGACCTCACCAGTCAGATAAATGAACAATTCCTCCCTTAAGTAACTGCATTGGCTAAAAGCCCTCACAAGCTAGACAATAAGCCAAATTGAGGCAGACTCAGAATCTCTTCCTGAGAAAACAATGATGAATTTGCACTCAGTGTAGCTCAGAGTTGTTAAAACATATTGCTGTACACTGCAGCTTGGTTTTGAGTTATACCTGTCTCTGATAAATAATCTACTGCAACATAGGCTGTAGAATATATAGAACCGACCTAATTCCAGAACAAGTTTGGTAAAATTTGTAACCTGAGTAATCACATGTATAACACTTTCTGCAAACCTCACTGTTGTTTGACTCAAGGCAACACAGACACTCTCTTCAGCTTAGACAGCCCAAAGCAAAAAACAAGTAATCTTCACGTTGCTCAGCAAACTTGGAATTTAGCATAGCTACTTTATGCTATCACACTATGTCTAAAATATGGATGGCTATTTTTTTTTTCATTACTTTCCCAGTTACTACTTAGCCATCTGCATTAACTGTAATGAAAGGCTCTTGGTATGTTAGGTAAGACAATGTTTCAATTTCTCACAGTTGTTGGAACTTTAAAATACCTCTAATCAAAAAGTATGTTGACTAGTGCTGATTTTGCTGCAAAACTTTTCAACAAAAACTGATATATTCAAAATACTATAACAGAATATAAACTGGCAGGGCTGTTTCATTTATCATACTCATTCATCAGATTTCAAAAATAACAAAGAGCAGAATAAATAAATCAAAATATGAAGGCAGATCAGGAACTTGCAATTTTGTGGTGATACCCGATGAAATATAACTGATGAGGGCTCTAAAGAAAATGAGTGGTGGCAAGGGTTTCCTCTTTTTATAGGTCCTTATTCAGGAAATTTTGAAAAGCTGTGGAATAGGTACAAGGTTTCTCCATAGATACTACTATATTGAGCTATACTTAAATCAGAATGTAGGAAGTTAATGCCTAGACATCTAATCACAGCATCATAATGTGTAGCCAGATAGAGTTAAGTGACAGCCCAACATTTTCTGATATCCTTAGCTTTCTCAATTAAAATATTCATTCAGGGAAAAAAAGAATTCTATTTGACTTATTTCTACAGCACTCATGCACCTGCATAATATAAGGTTTAATATGTCATATTTAATGGTTGTTTTCAAAAAGCTTTATATTTTTTTCGAAGTTACAACCCACAACAGCATAATATGGAATAAAAAGACATATTATGGGCCCTTCAAAGGTGTCTGAGTGAAAAAGATGGAGTGCATCCTAGGTTGAGCAGTTGCATCAGGCAAAAGAGTTAAGAGCAAATATTAAACATTGGACCTTGCCTTTCACTGCCCTGAAAGAACATTTTAAGTAACACTGTTTAAATATTATATTAAGGGACTGTATTAATAGCTGCATTGCTCTGAGCTTTCAGAGTCAAGATGAGGATGGCTTTGAAATTTTCTGTATATGCTAATACTCCTTGGAATGAAAATTGAAGAGCTGAGCCCAAAAAAATTGCTTAATTCACACTGACATGAAAACTTGGCCTTTCTGCTCTGGACAACAGTAGCGAAGAATCACATTCTCTCATTAATTTTCTATGACAGAATTCCATCATCTAGTAATTTCAGCAGACTCTTCCGATTATTAACCTTACTAGGTTCACTCATGCCACAGAAGCATCAAACATCTTTGGAGAATTCTCCATTAAATTCTTAATCACAAGTCCAAGTTCCTGAATACTGAAAGCTCTGGAGCAATATAACAATGTGATGTTTACAAATTCTCATTTAAGTTCACAAGAAATGCAAATCAATTTCATAAGTTGTTTTATAAAGAATGCAGGTCATTAAGATCTTAAAATCAGAGTAAAACAACCATACCAGCAAGCTCTAACGTACAACAACAGTGGTTCTCAAAGTAGCTCAAAGTGATTTAACAAAAAAGTTAATGAAGCAACAAACTCCCCTATGAAGGCAGAGCTATTGGAGATTCTCACACCAATCCTTAATCCCTCTAAACCACACTACAACTTCAAGTGGCTAATACATAAAATGAAACAAAGTATTTGGCACAGATGCAAATTGGAATATATGTAGAAATACATCTTTTATAGAAAGCCCTGATTTCTTCAGAAGTCTCAATTCAAGCTATTCCAAGATAAATCCCTTGAGAGGCTAAATCAGTACTCTCAAAGACTTAATGTGTATTGAAGTTGATGAACTCCTTCCTGCCTCATTGAACCAGGAAACATTGACCAGAAATTTGAGAAGCACCCCAAGTTAGCCACTGGATTTCAATCTGCAGTCCACACTCTTAAATCTCATAAATCAAGATGAAAGCAACGCAATTTTAAAGCACAAACATGTTTTCTTTTTCACAGCACTGAATTCCTTCATTAAAAAGCTTTGATAAGGGTATTAAAAAACAACACTAGTAAATAAAAGCACCCAGCAAAGTATGCAGGACACTGTAGTTGTGTATCAGGACAAAAATCCTAGATGTTTAAAATTTTAAGCATAGTAATGGCCTTGATCTGCACCCTAAACACAAGTTCATTCAAACCCAGCCCCCAAGTATCTGTTACAAGACCCTCTTGCAAATTAGGTTGCCTTTCCTTCTGAGGAATGTAAGTTTTCAGTAGAGTCCCCCAATAAAACAAGCAATTGCTTAGCACCTGTCACGCCCCTGTTACAGGAAACACAAAATCTACTGTAAAGCTGCCATATTTTTTTACATCCCGCATTTAAAAGATTGTGATTCCTAACTAGCTAACTTTCCCTGGAATTATTAAACTACAAATTACCTGTAGAGAATGTCTTTGTTCTTATCAACATTATCCTACTTCTCGTGTATGAGTAACTATTAATTACTTACTAGTTTTAAACAAACCTGTATATTAAAGTTTGAAGAAGAAGATTATTCTTTTGTAAAGGATGGTTAGGAAGAAACTAGTAAAAAATAAACATTTCTTTCACTTTCCTCTGACGTAAGTCCTCAGAGGCCATAGGTTGCATCACCTTTTGAAAAAGTAAAAGGTATAAAGGTATATATTTAATAATATGGTTTTTATCTGATATTACTGAATATTACTCTGAATATTACTGAGGAAAATAATTTCAGAAAACCAGTTTCTGCCAAAGCAGAGGTTTAAAATAGCCAAAAAATACTATACAGATGGCTAAACATATCTAACACATAGCTGTGTAGACACAGAGATTAGTCTACCTCTAGGACACTGCTCTTCTCAATAGACATTACCTTTGGATACAAGTAGAAGACCAAGAATTGTGGGGGTGAAGAAGAACAAGATTCATTTTTTCAACCCTTTCTGTGTCTTTTTTCTTTCAAAACTACATTGAGCTCTGCTGCAGGTTTTGAAACTGAGGGTTTCACTCTGCCTACACAATTAGAACAAAGAGCAAGCAAAATGATGGCAGCAGCCTCCTACTCTGAACACCTCCTCACCCTGTCAAAAAGGGAAAGATAAAGAAAAACAACACCTAAATTCTAAAAAGTAACAAATCCTTGGGATTTAAATAGTTTGTGGGGTTTTTTTCTTTCTTCTCTCCTTCCTGCAGAAGGCTCCTAGACACCCAAGAGACCTGAGAACTTAGTCTTCTTATTCCTCCAAACCTTGTAAAAAGCTTTGGTACGGAAACAACAACTTCTCACCTAGAACAAAGTGCTCAGAATAGGTAAGGGGAAAAAATGCTCTCTACCCCATTCTGTCTTCCATTTTAAAAGTTACTCCTCTTTAGCAAGTGAGTTTGAATATTATGTTACCTGGCAATAGGTAGGTTCTGTTTCTGAAGAGTTTAAAATTATTTTCTATTTGTTTTCACAAACTATGAGATTTGCTGGTGTATATTTTTCCTATATGATTGAGAATCCACACAAAAATAATGCCCTTTCAATCCCCCCCCAAAGAAATGAAGCTTGGTCTTTAAGCAAGTGAAGCATACAAGGCACAGCTGTGATGGGCAGTTGGCCATTTCATGAAGATTACCACGGATTCTGTAAAAAAAAGGGAATTTAGGGCACTATTTTATGAGCAGCTAGAAAACAAACAATGCATTTAGTCAAAATCTCAGCAACAGTAAGTTAGAAATTACAGTAACCAAAATATTAAATTTTAAATAAAGACTGATATAAAATACTAAATCAAAAGAAAAAAAGATACGTTTTTTGCTTCTGAGATCAGTGCCTATGAACTTCAGAGTACCAGATGCTCAGCTTCTTCTAAATACCCCATGATAAGATGATCAATTCTTGATTATGATTTATGTTTGTTTAGTTTTGCTGTAGTCTTTTGATCAAGATTTCATGATGTCCTCCCCCATTCCTAAAAGCTTTAGGCTGAGAAAAACAGAGGCTGAACTCAGGTACATTTTGTACATATCACACTGCATTTGGGAAAGCAATACTCATGTTAGTCAATAACATACAGGTTACATAGCTCCATAAGAGCATCCTCTCTTTTCTGAAGCCTGATGACTGGAAAGGTATCTTAATCCAGATTTCTCCAGGAGTAAGGAGATGAGAACAACAATCTTCCTCTCAAAAAGTAACTGGCAAAACTCATTTAGTTATTACAAAGTTTTACGACTTGTGCAAACACAGAGTTTCATCAATCACAAGGCAAAGAACTTGAACATAGTTCAGGTCGAACTGGAACACTGAAAGTTAGTTTGGGGATATGTTTTTTAAAGATTATTACAGAACAGCTGCATTTTTTCTGAAGGGCCATGACTGATTCTGGAGCTTGCTAACCATTGCTGTAATGTAAGAAATATTTTCTTATGAAAAGTAAGGACTAATGCTGTGGCTCCAAGTCATCTAATCCTTAAATGTAGACTTGACAGTTGAAAAAATATGTTTCCATACTAATTAGTTACCTTTGAACCTGACTAAACTAGACTTTTTACAGTCTGAGACACCACCACTCATTACTGCATACAAGACCGGCATTAAATGCAAAACCTCAACAGCAAAGAAGTAAATTTATTATGGTATTACCAGAATGGAATAAGTGCTTTGAATTATTTATTTTCAACTACCAGTCAAAGAGAAGAACTTGAATGAGGCAAAAATCCAGTAAGTGACCTCATGATTTATGTATAAAGAATACCATTTCCTATCATAATTTATGGCATACTGCACTATAAGAATTTTTTTTAAAAGTCTGTCAATGATGGAAAGAGAACAAACTGGGAGAAATCTTGGTTCACCTGATCCACCAAAGCAGAATTAGAGAGAAAAAAAAACATAGTAAAAATACCAGTTCCATGATCAAGAAAAATAAATAAAGTTCATTGAGGGAATTCTCTTTTTTCTAACATGAACACAATACAGGTTTTATAGTGATGGTAATCACAACTGGAAATTCACCTTTATATTTGCTGACCAGCGAAGAGCTTTGGCAATTAAAATCCCAGACCAAGAAACAACCCAATATATAGATTGAACCTAAGTTGTATCTGCACTTACAACACCAGAGCCCACTCACACTTACAGCTAATATTCTTCCTCTACTTTTGTACTTGGATAACAGGATGATATGAAGACTAAAACCTGAAACAAACCTATTAACAACTGCAATGAACTGTAGAGGGTGAACGACCTGTCGGTATCACGCATATAGGCATGTCTAGATTGACCTGTACAACAGCTGAGAACCAAAGCAGAACCGACTTTCAGAAGAAAAACTTGGGCGGGGCGGGGCCGACGTGGGGTCGAGGCCGGACCGGGGCCCTCCGGCCCCCAGTAGCTGGGGCGCGGACAGGTCTGTGGTGCGGCGCGGCGCGGCTCGGGCCGGCCCACCCCATGCAACCGCGCGTCCTCCCCTCCGTTGCAGCCGCATTATTTAACACCCAGTAAAGCATCCGATAGCATCAGTGCGCCTCCAGAGCAGGACCTAGGCTACAGCCCGCATGCGAACACCCACGGGCACGCGTATAAGCACGCACGGGGCGATACTGCACGGAAACCGCGGCGAGACCCGTGTGCCCCCTCCCTGTGCACCTGCAGAGCGGGCAGCTGCGCGGGGCCTCCCGATAATGGCCGTGGGGGTCGTACTGACCTTTCTGCTGCCGAAAGGACTGGATGGAGCCCGAATGGTGAACCATCCTGGCGGAGAGCAGTCTCCAACCTGCGAGCCCGCCGGTTGCGGTGGCGGGGGGCGGGAACCCAGCGGTGCGGCGCGGCGCGGCGCGGCCCGGCCCAGCGCGGCCTGCCGCGCAGTGGAGGCCGAGGGAATGGCGCCAGCAGCGCCTGACGGGGAGGGGAGAGGCGGTAACGGCGGGCCCGAGGCGGCGAAGGGCGGGTGCGGAGCCGGTGGTTGTCCCTCCGCCCGCACCCCGGGGAAGGGAACTGTGTCAGCAGGAATCGTCGGGAACGTCTGTGTGGACCCCGCTGATGGGGAGCGCCGGCTGCAGCCCTATTACCGTCTTGGCTGTGCTATTCCTGTTGCCTTCCTGTACCCTTGTCTCCGTTTAGAAGACATCAGATGTTCCTATTGAGGTGAAGGGCAGCGAAGTAAAAATTGCACCTCCTTTACGTAGTAGCAGCTGCATTTAAATTTCAACATTGCGAGTTAAGTTCGTATTGCATCACCTGCACTCACACCATGTCCCTGAGCTGCATCATCAGCTTTTTTTGTTTCTATGTATTTTATAAAACTTTGAGTCTCAGCCTTACTGGAGATAATTTTTTACAAGAGGACACTAAATTGCACATTCAAGCCTGATGTGGCCCATTTCTATGCTATTTGTGTTATAATTTCCCTATTCTCTAGAGTGTATGCCAAGTGGCTCATTCCAGACAACAGAAGATTCAAACTTTAAAGGTTTTTATTTCTTTCCTTGTTGCTCTCTGCTCACATTATTTTCTCTGGATTCTGAGTAAGTTTTATGATAGCATCACTCAATTCCTGTAGAATGTTTTGGGTTTAATTTTTAATTTTTTTTTCCTACCACAGTAATCTGGGGGGGTTGGTCCTCCTAAATTCTTTCACTCAAATACTTTAGCCTGCATCTAGCAGTATCTATATTCTTTTCTCCATTTAGGATACAAACATTATTTACTCATCAGAAGTTAATTCAATCACCTAACTAGCACAGGTTACAGCATTCCTTCAAAGTTTGTGGCTCCATTTGTGTGCTATATGTACAACAGATTTCCTCTGACAATAAAGGCAGAACTTCCCAATAGCTCACTGGGGCTTGTAGTATACCATCTGCTAAAAAAAATTACATAATTGCCACCCCTTACTACAGGCCAGTCTGTATTATAAGGTTGTACTACTTTGTCTATATCGGTGTAGTTAAGTAACCAAGATGGATATGTGCTTTTTATTTTAGTGTAAGAATGTTTTTCCACTACGAAAACATATTAAACAACCATATATAAACCAATATATCCATGCATGGGCTCTTATAGAAAGATAGGCAAAATAAAAATTGCATCCTAACTGGTGAAGTATTCCACAGCACTTTTTTTAGAGTATAACAGATACTGCTCTTACATAACATGCAGCTGACACATCCAATTGATACCATAATGGGAAAAAAAAACCCTTACCTCCTCAGGATAGCTGACCACATTTTGGGTTTGTTTGGAACGTTTGCAGGTTTGTTGTTAGTTTAAGAAAAGATGCAGAAGCTATAGTGTTGTGTATCTTACTCATTTGTTGGTCTCCGGTGCCTCTCTGCACACTGAAGGTAATAGATGAGGCATTCCTCCACACTCCTGCAATTTCAGAAAAGCTGCTGGGAACATCTTTTTCCTGCTGAGATACAGCACTATAGGTGTTACATGGCAGAATAAGCCAGCTGACTCTTGCTGATCAACAAGTTCTGGCAAACTAAAAGCAAGCTAAAAGAAGAGGTAGAATAAAGTCTTTGTTGTTTACTTTCAAGCTTTATTGTAGACATTAAAGTGGATTCATAGAGATTAAAACCAGATCTATACCCTGAAAATCACCCAGGAAAAAAGAGTATAATAAAAACTATTAACCTTAGTACTTAATAAAAATATGCAATCTGCAAAAAGCAAATGTGGTTCTTCCACTGTAATGGTCTAAACCTTTGTCAGGGTCTAGGGCAGACCTAGTTCTTTGGGAAACGTTGGCTAACACCAAGGTTGCCTGTGAAGTAGAACAGCAGTATACATTATGCTCCTTCTCTTACCAGCACAAAACAAGGGAGGGCCATTACTGGCCCTCTGATGATAATAATTACAAAATGCAGACAGGAAGAAGAGGGGCTCATAAGTAAAATTAGAGATGAGAGACTCTTGGAAAAGTGGCTGTCAGCTGCCTGGTACTCAGGGCCATCCTTCTAATTTCCAGTCCACAATCCTCCACAAGGACTTACAGAACTCCTAATTCAAGTAGATTTCACTGATACTAATAGTACTCAGAATGATTGGAAGAGAAAGCCAGGGTAAGGCAGTGCTCAGAAACCCTGCACAAGGATTAAATTCTGAGACTAGAAAATTGTAAATTATATCTATTATAATTATAAAGGTCTATTTCTAACAATAAGTGATATGTATGCATGAAACTACAGACAAGACAGCTGGGGTAAAGGTCAGCAAAGAGAAGAAAAAAATACCTCTACAAAGGTATTTTAAATTAAATCTTTTACACTGTCAACTGACTAAACTTGATAATTATAAAGTATGATCATACGAGCATCTAGAAAGATAATTCTTTGGTAAATAAGGAGAGTTTGGTCCAGTTTGAAGATCTTTATAGAGTGCAGATAACAGACCAAGTAAGAATTAATGGCTAAGATATGTAGGAAATGCATACATTCTTAGGCTTCATATGCACAGGCTACACTGGCTCTGAAGTTCATTGAAATAAACATCTACCCTCATAATCACTGTCTAATGAATAGTCTCTTTTGAAATATTTAGTTATTCAATGTCTCACATTTCTCTCTGCTTAAGTTTTTATAAAACTTTTCTAAAACAGGTGAACATTCTGGAGAGATCAGGATCAAACGGAACTAGATTTCAGTCTTCTATCTTGACAACAGAACCAAAATCATGACTTAAAAGCTGAAGGTTGATCTTACTGAGTTTTTACTTAGGTTTTAGGTTTTTAGTTTTGATAGTGAGATTAATTCTCTTTGATAGATGTCCTTTTTCCTAAGATAGTCTTTGTCAGAAGATATTAGGAAATAAGATTTGGTCTTGCTTCATCACAATACATCTAGTCTTGTGAAAATCTGTATTATTTGAGATCTGTAAAACTTTCAAATTATAAGACCAGGAGTACTGAGTTGTTTTGCCACTAGAAAAGGCTATGAGAAACACATGCTTTAAATAATTTCTGTACTTCCACGGTGCTTTTCAGAAAGTCAGATGAAATAGAACCGTAAAAAAAAACCTAATTCACCTGTGTTGTTTCTTATGCCAATTATTTCCTTAAGTAATAGCCACATCAAAAGTTAACTACAGCCAGTGTTAACTATTGCCGAGAAAGAAAACAAAACTTACTCCAAAAGAAACTCATGAGGTTCTGCAAGTG
Source organism: Platysteira castanea (assembly GCA_013397175.1). Lineage (NCBI taxonomy): Eukaryota > Metazoa > Chordata > Aves > Passeriformes > Platysteira > Platysteira castanea. Next base: position 25,318 of record VYXC01000682.1, read on the forward strand.
CAAAACACTGCACCTGAAAAATCCCCATACATCAATTCAGGTTGAGCAGCAGCTCTAGTAGAAAGTACCTGAACATTATGGGAAGCACCAGCTTGAACACCAGCCAACTGTGCACTTTCATCACAAATAAAGAAACCTTAAGAGAAATTCAGCCAGCAGATCAAAGTGTTATTAGTCCCCTTTACTTGGCATGACTGGAGCTGTACCTGCAATTTTGTGTCTAGCTTTCCCACTTCACACCCACTCAATTCAGGAAAGGTGTTAGAAAATTGGAAAAGGTCCATAAAATGCTACTCAAGAAGGTTAGGGGTCTACAGTAAATAAACTGTGAGAAGTGGAATAAACTAGGCTAATTTAATCTGAAAAATAATATAGGGAGTTCCAGGAGGCTACAACTACTTGGAAATCATTCGCAAAGACTACAGTACTAACCTCTTTATAGCGCTAAATGATCTGGTTAGTGACAATTGCCACACACGATGGCATGGGAGGTTCAGATTGAGCACTAATAACAAGTTTTTACAGCATTGATAATACATCATCAGAACATGTAACCCAAAAAGAGGTGAAATATCTGTCCTTGAAGGTTTTCAAAATATGCCTTGACAAAGGCGTGTCTGACCCAGTCTGGTGATGGCAATGGTAAAGCTTCAGAACAGGAGGTTGGACATGCAATGGTTATAATAAAGGATGTAATAAAAATAAAATGCAAGGGAGTTGGAACCAGATTGATTCAAAAGAGGAGGTAGACACACATTTTCAAATTCTAATTAAAATAAACCATGAAGTTAATTTTTCATCTCTACAGTGAAGAATTTTGTTGAATATATGTTTATGCAGCTTTTCAAAGCACAAAATAGCAAGATGATGTTAAATGTCCTTTCTCAAATATACTAATTTCTAAAATTCTTGTGAAGTACAATTTCTAATCAATTTGCAAGAAAATTTTTTAAATAGGGTGATTCTTTAGTGTAAAATGTTGTCTGGATAAGAGCATTAAATGTTTACAGCAGGATCCAAATTTATTTATGTTGCTATCAATTTTTATGTAACACATTTAAATAGTATAAAAAAATCAGTATTTATACAACTGTTGAGTCCACCTCTCAAGAAGAGCATTTTTCTGCATTACTTTATAAGAGTTTTTTAGCAATGGACATTTCACTCATTTTTTCACTTCTAAATAGGTATGCTCCAAGGATTCCAGTGTATACCAGGCACAAGAATGAGGAATTCTTTAGAATTCTAGTTTAGCATTTGACCCAAATATTTAACAACAAAATTGAGCTTCTTTGCTGAGGGAAATTAAATTTTACTAAACATATGAACTGTAAAGTTTCTTTCTGTTTCTCATGTTAGCTTGATAAACTAATCCCAAACTGCAAATGTAACTCCATTTAGGGAAATGATCAGGATGCAAACATAAATCTATATAAGTAATCGATAACCTTAAAAGTAAGCATGCAATTGCAGTGAGCTACAGAATTGAGTCCCAGACACTTTATGTCAGAAAACAAAGTCAGTTCCATGGATATAAGAAAATTCTATCTATACCAAGAGAAAATGTCTCTTAAATTACCACAGATATGAAATATTAAAATATGGAAATCAGTGAGATTTCAAGAGTTTGTGTCTTAGCAACACAAGGTAAAATCTTTATAGATATATTCTTCAGTTTTTTAATTCATCTACTACACATTTTAGCATGCTCCAAAGTCTGCTTTCTAGACCTTCTCCAAAGTGACTGACAGCTTCATGAGAGATAATCATTGTGCTAGTGTCTATGGCAAAATTCTCACTGTTTTCAGTAAGATCAAAAAATTTGGAAACAACTTTATTGCAAATATTGAACAAGATGAATTTTGTATTGCAGAGCTTTAAGTAAAGAGGAAAAAGCAGAACTTTAATAGCAGCATCCAATTTACATACCTATACAAATTTTCCAGGTAGGTGTACTTCTACATTGTGATATTTTTCTCTTCTATTACACGTCTTAGTTTTCTTATTTCACATTTTATCTGAAGCAAACATCAAGAAATATTATTCTCTGACTCTGCAGTATCAGCTATCAAACTGCAACAATATAGTTCTATTTCTGATTAACAGCCAAATTTTTCAAGTAAGGAAGAATATAATCAGCAGGACTAATAAAAATCACTGTCAGTAATGAAACTATCCATCATCTAATTTATTTTCATTGTGTAGACCTATTTTGCAGATGTGTGCGTTGTTTCCTTGAGTATCATGTTCTTAGTTCAAGGAGCTTCAAGTGTTAGAGTGCTAGATACTTTTAGAAACAAGATGTTGACATGGTCCTTACCTGCATAGGCTAAATCTACACTTTGAAAAAAAATAAAAAATTTAAAAAACAAAAAAAAAAAAGGTACCATTTAGGCATTTCTTCCTAGATTTAGGAGGAATTTCTTGTCTCTAAGAAGATTTGGTCTCCTGGGTCATTACCTAGTTGGTTTAGAGATTAACCCTCTATTGCTCCTTAGTGCAGTTTTGACAGCCAAGTCTTTCATCACCTTCAAGCTAGTTCTGTGTAGAACATCTTAGTTCTTATTATTTGGATTTCTTTGGCCACATTTCTGCTCTTTTTCTCAACTACATTTTTTTACCCTCTCCCACAAAACAAAACACCACCACCACCACCATTAAAAGGAGCAGTAAGAAACCCCCTATCTTTATGTCATTAATCGATTTCCACACTTGCCACACATATCAAGATGGAAAAAGTATGGCAAGAGTATCTGAGCTTGACACGTTACTTCCACAAGAAGGAGAAGTGAAATTTATTGTTACAGTTCATTCAGGAAAGACAATTTTTTCCGCCAGACTTTTCTTTCAGAACTCAGAACAGCAAAGTCTAAATCCACATCTGAAAGTCCTAGGTTTACAACAGAAAATCAAAATAGTTCAACAAAAACATTAGGCTATCCTCTGGGCAGCATCTAGCACAGTGATGTAATGTTACTGCATAGCAATGTCAAACCTTGCCTTTCCAACTTGTGTAAAACACTGAAGTTCAGATATGGTAACTTTAGATATAGCTCACAACATGCCTTCCTTCTTTGTTGGCCAACCTGCCATCTTCAAAAGCAAAAGGAGTTACTGAGAATTACTTAATTTTTCATAATTCATATTTCTTCATTGCAGCACCATCAGTGAAATTGTAACAGGATGTTTCAACTAGCATCTTCACAGAAACTTCTCTCTTCAGCATCATGTTCACATGCAACTTTGGTCCTATTTCCTGCTATATTACAAGATTTCTTTACAACTGCAAAATCCCGTGCTGGGTACAATGTTCTCATTCCAGCTTTCCATTAGAAGTATGAAATGTACTTGCTCTGAGAGTGACATCTTATGGATCGATGCCAAAAAAGCTGCAAGCTTACATGCATGTTTACCATGCATCAATCAGCTCCCCATCATTTTGGAAGAAACATACTGAGGTAAGATTATCCTGTCCCACAGATGTATTCCACCATCACAGAACTTGCCTGCTGGGCTACACCAGGTGAACTCCCACAAGACTCATGCCTTCTAGCATTAATCCTAAAGACTATGTTTTGCACTGAAATTAGCATTGTGCCTTCTGGCCCGGAAAGCCAATATGCTGAACTGCAAAGAACTATTCTACTGCACAACAACAAAATAAGCAGTAGTATATACTGAATATATTTATAAAATTGTTTCCTAAGAGTGTCCTTAACATCCCATCCAAGTGCAATAATGTGGTACTAAAAAAAAAAAAAGGACAGTACTTTGTTCCATACCTGAGTATTTTATTTGGATTTTCAAAATACTTGAGACTGATACACAACTGGGGCAATATTTTCTAATGTAATGTATTTGTGATCACAAATTGCTTTTAATTTGGTTCATGATTTATCAGTGTCTCTGAAAATTTCAAATAATTAAAAAAGCTTACATATTTCTGTTTCAATGCAGAAAAAAAATTTCAAGATGTAAATATAGTTTTGTTGCATTTGCAACCCAGAAAGTCAAAGCAATGCAATACTGCATGACCCCTAAGGCTCCTGGGGCTTGGTAAGGGAACCAGTTTGCTTCCAGGGTCTACCCCAAAGAGGAGAGACTCAAATTCTATCCAACTTCAACACAGAAATAGGGAAAATGGTTGCTCCTTCCCAAAACTACTTTCTACAGTTTGGATTACTAAGCCTAGTGGGAAACTAGGCTTTGTAACTAAACTTTGTAACTGATGTTATATAGTTACTAGCTTTTGAGTTGGGATTGGTTTAATAGGCGAAAGAATGTGGAAAAGAATCGGAGTTCAAGATTAGGATAAAGTTCATAAGGCTTTTGTCTTGCTTCATTAGGAACAGTTGATTATCTTAATTTCATGCAACACAAATGACAGAATATGGTATTCATAAATAGAAATACTGAATAACTGCATTTTATCATCTCTTTAAATTCAGGCTGAGTTTTCAGTCTTACTTCATCCTCCTTGGGTACATTAATTTGTTACCTTGCAGACCCAAATTAACAGAAAGCCGGAAGTATGTAATATCTTCAATTTAAGTATAACAGGTTATTTACCTTTAAATTGGTAGGACAACTTAGGATTCTGTATTTCCAAATGCATTTTTAAAAGGCTTTCATGTGAAATAAATTTAACAGCTATTGAATACCTGATTCTATACAACCTGAAGAAAGTGTCAAACCTGTCAAAGTGGAATTGCATTTATTTTACTGAAGATGATGGTTGTAAATTAAGGTAGTAATAGCGTATATATAGACACAGCTTTCAAAATTTACTTTTTCTTTTGTATTAGGTAGGATTCTAGCTATACTGAATGTTTAGAAAAAGCAGCATTTTTGTAATATAAATATTATTGCATTAATGTGGACTTATACTGATTAGTTACCCAATGCTTCATTGCTTTTAGTAAGTTATGTCAGTTACTCTGAGAATGTGTTCTTGTAATTAAAATCTTATTTTAAATGGTCTTGTGTAAGAAAGTAGCAATTTTAGCAACTTCAATTTATTTGCATGCATTGAAAATTATAGATCTGGCAGTGCATGAAGAGACATTAGTTATCAATTCCATTTCCATGATTGTCAGAAAAATAAAATAGAAAAAGATCAATTCATACCTACTTCTTGCTTGTATATAGCTTTGTGATTTCACATGTTCTAAAATGCTACAACAGCCTCTTCAGCAGTGTTCAACCATTTGTACTGCTCTGTAAGGGAGGGTTGTTCCTGACTACTACTGCTGCACAAGTAAAATAAACAGGCTTACTTTACTGTATCTTATTTCAGCATCATTTTGACATATATTGATGAAATAAGGTCTCAAGAGCAGAAAGATATTTGTCAATCTCAATACACCCAAAGCAAATTCACATACTCATTTTAATGTCTTGTTTTTAAAAATTATCCAAAAGTTTTTCTCTTCAAATCAATAGATACAATTTCCCTCTCTGATCTGAAAACAAAAGGTATATAGTACTTTTTTGAGATTTTGGCCAAATCTGAGGACTGCAATTTCTCAAAAGGAAAATGCCTGTTCACTTCAGTCTATCACATGCTTCTTGTTTTGCTGTTTATCTCAAGAGCACATACTGTTAGCACCACAGAAGAGCTTGATGGCTTTATGATGAGTGTCCAGAGGCTTAAGAACAGTGGCAAAACATTTATTTTAAATTATTATTGAAGTGTTCTTCTCTGTTTTATTCCTTTAGAAGTGTAAAGCATATTCCAGAAATATTGTATAAGTTGCACAGTTGCAAGTGTACACTGTGTCACTGGAACCAGATCCTTTGGTTCCCCAAAACTGTATAGCAGAAAACTCAAAGATAGCTCCCCAATACGGAATGTGTAGAGGAAATGGGGATAACTCAGCAAATGTACCACCTGCCCCAGCCAAGCATGCTCATAGGGAAAGTAGGTATCAGCCATTCTACCACCTATTTTAAACTTCAGAGAAGCAATGTCATATTTTTGACTACTTCAGGAAAATGTTTTGCCAGATTACTGGTAACTCCAAAGTTTCAGGTTCAATTAACTGATCTAACTGAAGCAAGATATGCTGTAACCTAAGACAACAAATGGTGAGGTCCTTATAGAGAGGAAGCAGGATCACTACAAACTGAACCTTCTAAGAGAAGTAGCACAAATGAAAACAACAATTTAACCATGAGCTCACCATGGGCCTGTTTAGCCTGGTGAAGAGAGGACGAGAAGGGATCTTATCACTGCATACAAATATCTTAAGGGCAGCTGTCAAAAGGATGGGGCCAGACTCTTTTTAGTGATGCCCAGCAACAGGACAAGGGGCAACAGACACAAACTGAAACACAGGAGTCTCCATTTGATTATGAGGAAAAACACCTTACTGTGAGGGTGACAGAGCAGTGGGACAGGCTGTCCAGAGAAGTTGTGGAGTCTCATTCTCTGGAGATATTAAAAACCTGCCTGGATGCAATCCTGTGCAACCTGTTCTAGGCGAACCTGCTTTTGGGGGAAGATTGTACTAGGTGATCTCCAGAGTTCCTTTCCAATCCCAGCCATTCTGTGATGCTATTAAAACCCCTGTGTATATGCTGTTAATGGTCTTAAAATTTTTTTTCTGAACACTCTGCCAGTTTTCTATTTCCAAGTATAATATTTTTGTATTGTGTAGTGGTACTTCAGACAAAACCACACTTTTTACATATATACAGGATATATACATATTTATAAATAAAATTGTGTATGTATGAGAGGTTTGTCAACCCTCCAAGCAATCATTCTGTTTATATTAACCAGTGTTGTAAAGGCAATGACAATGAAAGCCATCAATTTTGTGATTAAGCAGCAAAAAATGTGTCAAGGAATTGTGCAAGCCTGGTACTCCATGTTGATTTTACTATTTTGTGCGCTGCACCGTAGCAAACAAATTCATTGCCCAGTATTTATGGAATAGTTTATAAGAGCATCCAATGCATATTTTTCAAATGTAAATGTAGCTTCTGAATAAAAGATGGTTCCCATCACATGACTGGATGTGTATGACAAAAATGCTTCCAGTCACATCGTAATGATGGAGCTATAAAAGGAACATTTGGCAGAACTGCTCCCTCAGCCACAGCCTGTCTCCACCTTATGTCTTAAGAGTCAGAGCATTTGATTCCATCCCAACCAACAGGAGTAAAAGGTCAATTATCTCTATTTTTTTCTGGTCCCCATCTGCAACAATTCACAGAAATAATGGCTTGTTAAGAAACATGAGGGGGTTTTTTTTGGTTTGTTTTAATTCATTGATACCACTATCCAAAGTTATCTGTTACTATTTTAGTTGTATTTGCACTGTAACACTGACATTCCTGGCCAATATAAATAGCACCACGTTATTTTCGGCTGAATAGGACTTGGTTATTGAATACCTAAACAGAAATATTTTGGAATAAAGTAAATAAATCTGACTGTTAATTGTCCAGTGAAACATTGGATATATTAAAGATTATGGTACTTTGGTACTACACATTTTATATTTAGGCCTAGTCTCCTCAGGTAAGGAAAGAAGGCAATAATATAACTAAGTCTAGCATAGAAGCAAAAGAAAACTAGTCTGAAAATAAATATTACAAAAAATTACTGGTAAGCAGATATTTAATTATTCTGAAAATACCTGCTTTTCAGCTGCCAATAAAATAATCAAGTAGAATTTCTTGGCATTTTAAAATTGAACTAAATTCTGGATATTGCAAAATTGAGATTCCCTTGTTACTAGAGCAAATCTATGCCAGTGATAAACATACCATAACAATATAATAATACTAGCACATAACAATATAATAATGATGGCATGATAAGCAACACTAAGAACAAATTATATATCTGTTGTATGGAGGGTGAGAAGCAGAGGAAATTCACCCCTTTAAAGATCAGCTGATGCTTTAAGCTTAGGAGGTTGCAAGATAACTACCCCTTAAGAAAAGCAGAAATAAACTGTATGAGAAATTAAGTAAAAGTAAAATTTATAGTAAAGAAAGATTAGAAATCCATTTCCTATTTGCTGATGGCTCACGGAAGAATTCAATGCAAAAGGAGAAAAGAAAAAAAAAACTTACTTATTAAACAATACATAGTATATTCATGTGCTGAGCAAAATGTTGCAAAGACTGAATAACCCTAAGAGAACAAATGTAATGAATAACCCTAAGAGAACAAATGTAACTGTAGTTTGACAAATCTAGCTTGACAAGTAGCATTGTCAAGAATGGTTACACAGAGTTAAAGTTTTTCTTTGTTCCTTTAAAAGTTATATGGCTCTGCTATCCCTTTTTCTTCTCCTCCCTATCCCTAAAGAAAAACCCCAGCATACTCTCTGTAGACTGCCTGCCCTGTTAGAGAAGTACACAAAAAAAGACAATAATCCCTATTGCTACCGCACATATGTATCTGGACCTCTTCCTCCATGACGTGGCAGGAAAAATTGTTCTGCAGGAAAGGAGATGCAATTGGGAAAGGTTTATGCTGCAAACAGGACCCTGTGTTTGCAGAACAGAGCAGGAGGTGAGAACCTGAGGTAAACAAGGAATGTGGCCTTGGATGGTTGAACCTCTGTCTCTTATTTCTGTCGTTCTGTCAGTACTGGAGAAATAAAATGTGCAAAGCAATGCTTGAGTACAGTGGGAGGAAAATGCTCACTGATACCTCTGTGCAATAAGTGCCTCTTTGAATATGAGGCACTTGTCAGTTTTATGCTGATGCTTTGAGATGCAGAATTTGGGAGAGGAAAGGAAAAAGAAGCATGCTGCAACTGCCTGCGGAGTCTTATATTTATTTCAGATAAATCAGTTAATTATTTATCTGAGTTATTTGTGCCATGGGGTTTTCCAGTGTAAGAAGACCCAAGGATGACTTATTTAAAAAAAAA
>VYXC01000683.1:0-35361 GCA_013397175.1 Platysteira castanea
GGGCAAGCCCCAACAAACACCTAACTGCAAAATTGTCAAAAAGCACTTGCAAGCTGGTAGCCATGTAGGTGGGCTTAGCGTACCACACCAGTATGATTCAGATAAATTTCTTTGTTCTCAGAAGAAGAAAAAAAACCAGGAACTGCAAGGCTTCTCCATAAAAACACATTCAAAGTCAACATCTGAGCATATATGTGGAAGGCAAGACTGTTCTCTGGTGCAGAAAGCAGTTGGGGCTATTGTGGTGACATAGGACACACAGGGACTGGCATCCGGAAAGACAGACTCTGAGATACTAAAACTAGGATTTCTAATGGAAAATGGTGTAAAAAAATTTAAGACATATAGTTTTGTTCACAGGAATACTCGCACCCCTTCTAAGTGGCCTAGGTGAAAAGACATGGAGTGTCTTGCTCCTATTCTCCCTTCTTGACTACCTGCAAATTTAAAAGGGATTATACAGTGGGATGGCTGTAGCAAAAAAAAACAAACCAAAAAACAGTAACCATTATACTATTTAATTTTGAGAAATTAAGCCCATGTTCAAGTTCTTGACTCAGATCAAACAGAAGATATAAGCCTGAAGCCCAGACCATGCAGTATGTGGCTTACATTAGTTATTCTTGATAAGCAGTAAACGGATGCAGCATTTAGCTTCAACTATAGCTTAACGATTACTCCACTTGCCGTGTTATTTTCCTACGAGAATAGCTAGTCCAGTTTTGTGTGGATTTTCTTTTGGGTTTTGCTTTTGAGTTTTTGTGTGTGTGTTGTTTAATTTGAAGCAAAAGATCTACCCATATTCCACCTTATACCACAGCTATGGTACTGGAACTTAATGGGAACATGACGAAAGCATGTTTCACCTTGCAGAGGAAGACTTTTGAATTCTAAACTTCTTCTCATACAAGACCATCAATTATTATATCAGTTTGGTTTTCTTCACCATTTGTTGTTTCTTCTTCATTTGTTGATTTTTTTCTTTGCTTTTATTTCCAGTAAACTCAAGCAATTTACAGGTTCATCCAGTCAAAAGTTTGAAAATTTCCACTTTTATTTTGTATTCAAAATTCAAATTAAACTTCTGGAACTCATTCTTTATTTAACTGGATCCTTTATTTGGTCCTTACCACTGCTACCCATTATTACTGCCCTGATTATATGACACAAAGTCATCACAGAAAAGAGGACTTTGCCTGTCTTAGCCTTGGTGCTTCTCTGTTCTTTTTTTGGTAACAAATCTTTCCTAAAATCAGCCTGTGTGGGAGAAGCTGACTTAGGTGAAGCTGAGGTCATCAGGATCTGCTTGTTAAAGTTATAATATCACAAAATAGTTGAAGCTGAAAGGGACCCCTGGAGGTCATTGGTCCAATCCCTCGTTTCATGCAGGGCCACCTAGAGCTAGTTGCCAAGAACCATATCCATAACACTTTTTAATATGTCTAATAATGAAGACCCCACCACCTCCCTGAGAACCTGTGCCAGTGCTAAGTAACCCTCACTGTGAAAAAGTGTTTCCTGATGTCCAGAGGAAACCTCCTGTCTGTTCCCATCGCCTCTGGTCCTGTCACTGGGCATCAGTAAGAAGAGGACACTGCCTGTTCTCTTCGACACTCCTCTCAGGTATTTATATACATTAATGGGATCCTCCTGAGCTTTCTCTTCACCAGACTGAACACTAACAGCTCTCTCAGCCTTTCCTCATCAGAGATGCTTCATTCCCTTCATCATCTTTGTGGCCCTTTGCAGGACCACTGGGTAGCAGAGGGACTTCATTGCAAGGCCCCTCAGTAATCTTTGAATAATCATGACAATCAGGAGAAGTGTCCAAGGACTGGAGGAAAGGATGTGTCACTTCTGAATAAAAAGAAGGACCTAGGGAACTACAAGGCTATGAACTTCACCTCAGTCCCTGGAAAGGTGATGGGGTAGCTGATTCAGGAAATCATTTCCAGGCACATGAAAAATAAGATAAAGCCTAGATCGCTGGACTGGGGATCATTTGTACTTTGACAGGGCTAAATGGAGTTTTCTGTTTGCAAGGGAAAGCCTAATTTTAATAAGAGAAGGAAGATTAGAAATCTAGCGTGAAACAGGATCCAAGGTTTGGAGGCCTACAACAACATCTAGGCAACCACAGAGAGGCATTGCTTCCCTACTAGGTGTACTTTTTTGAGACCATTTTCCTTAGGTTCTCCAAGGAAGTGTGAAAGCCTTCTGCTTTGTTCCTGGTTCTTGAAACTCTTCATGTGGCAATCTTGGGATTTGTTCATGTGAATTCAGCTCCTGCTCTTCAGTGTCCAGTTCAAAGAGAGATTTTTTAGTGTTTATCCCTATGTAAGAATGATAATGACATCTGTACTACTCCATAACTGACCAAAGAATCTGCTTCATACAGCACCTGAGTTGAAGGGATTAGTGCCATGTCAGATGACTTTTGATTTCAAAAGATGGAGCCAAGAGTCCCTGAAAGGTACAGTTCTCCTCAACAATATTTGGGTATAGAGATTTGGATGAAACACGTACTTGAGAAGCTGAGTTGCAGACCAGAATGGTGCTCTGGATAATGAAGTGTAGCACTGGCTGTGAAGAATTTTGTGACAAGTTTTTGTACTGGAAATGTACAGGCAAATGTTGTGTGCCAGATGCTCAGCTACAGTGCCTTATGTCATTTAATTACACCATGAGAATTTAGGCTCCAAAAAGACTAAGCTACTTATTACTTGGTAAACAGTCAAATGAGGTGGCTATTAGCCTCTTCTAGGGATTGAACCTACTACACTGAGTTTCAGTGTCAGAGAAATCAAAATTGCTATTACTTTGGATTCTTGCGTACATTCCTGTAGGCAGCATCGTATGGCATATAATTAAATTTAATTACTGTATGAAACTTTAAACAGCAAAGTAGGCATTTCTGGTTTCTCTGTCCAAAAAGCATACTTAACTACAAAAAAAAAAAAGGACAGAGATGAGCAATAAAAGTGATCAGAGATATGGAAATGCTTCCTTACATTGAAAATTATTCAATTATTCAGGGCACTGCAATATGGGAAAGATAAATAATAGGAAAAGAGAGGAGAGGAGAGGAGAGGAGAGGAGAGTTAAGGGAGCCACTGATGAGTGTCCACAAAAACGCTAACCATCCTGGAGAATGCACACAGGGAAGTATTGATCCCCTGTACTTTCCTATACAAGCATGTGAGCTGCCAGATGAAAAAAGCAGCTGGAAAGTTCAAAATAAACAAGAGGTTTATACAACGTATCGCTAAGATGTGGAACTCATTGCTATATACTGTGGATGTTTAAAAATGTCATGTGTTCCAGTTTATTGAGAAAAAACATAAATACAAAAGAATCTCATTCAAGAAATCTGAATTACAGCTAAAGGCCAGATGAATATGGGAAACAGTATTACACAGTTGCCTGGTTCTTATCCTCTCCCCCTGACATCTGGTACAGGACGTTGTCAGAGACACAATATGAGACTAGCTAGACTTTTGGTTTGAACTATTATGGCTGTTCTTATTTTCCTATGATTTTAAACTACATGTTATTCCAGAAATTCCCAGGCTGCAGTAGTAACTCCAGCTCTGGTCTAAGTGATTACACAGGTGGTACTTCAGTAGACAGTAGTATGGGAACAATGGTATAGCAGTGTCGAATTTGGGCTGGGAACAACTGCACTGGGATCATCAAGCCCTGAAGTTTGTAATATACCACTAGGATTCAGTTGCCTGCTATGCATTTAATCTCTGCTTTGGATTATAAATTAAACTGGAATTTAAGTAAAAGTCATGGCCAAAGGCCTTAAACCACGCTGATAGATGTCACAAGGCTTTTTTTTTTTTTTTTTTAAGCTATAAGGCACAGAGTAGAAGGGTTGTGTTATTTCTGATTGAACACAGAATTATTTTCAAACTCCCTCTCTAAAACTGTTCAAGTTTCATTTGTGGCTTGGCTCTTCCAGAAACTCTTTGTTCATTACATTTCTAGTTGCTTCTGTTGAAAACAGAGATGCTTTCAAGTGAAAAGTTTTAAGGAGGGTTATAAAATGTTCTGGAAATAATTTTAAAAGTAATGCATATTCTCTTGATTTATATCCTGTATCTTACATGTAAAAGTGAAAAAATAATACTTTTAATAGTATAATTTAAAAAACAACCTTCGTTCTTTTCTTATGTTCCTAGCTTTACGCTATGGGGAGTGCTAACCTAATCTTATCTGGAAATTAGTGTCAATGTTCAACCTAGATTAATTATTTAGAAAAAATACAAACTGACATTTTAAAAAAGGTAGATGAAATAGTATTCTTGTTAAGTATAGCAATAAGAAATGGAGCTTAGCATCATATAGGAATTGCCAGTAGATACAGAATAAAGAGAGTATGATCAAATAAATCAAACCATGATTTAGATTTTCAAAATTTATTAGCTTTTTTAAACTGTGTTATCAATTAATAGAGTGTACTATTATGAGTTCAAATCAATGAGCACTTTTTTGAAAAATATACAGCAAATGGCTATGTTAATCAAAGGAAATCAAGCTACATTAATTCAGGTTCTTTTAATGGTGAAAGATTTATAAACACTTTTTTCTTGGTACATGTTTAATTTTCTTGGTACACATTTAAAGAGATTTTCTATTCTTTGAATAGTAAAATGTTTAAGACTGACAAAATAGTCATAGTCTACAACCTACATAGGAAAAGGCTTTGATTACAGTAAAATTACACAAAAATGTGTCATTAAAAGGCATTGGACAGACATAAAACCTAACCTTTTGAGCTGAAGAATACTTAATATTCTCTTCATGATCATGCAAGGGGAAATTCTTTGCTATGGAATAGCTATTTTCCTGTTAAGCAGGCTATTTCATCAATGATTTATTCCTGAGATGTAATAGGTCATTTAAAATGGTGGTTTAAAAGTTAGGCCTTTTTTGTTTAATTTTCTCACAGGCAGTTGGTAATTACCATGGTCCTGCAGTTTCTCTGGAATGCTGTGGAGGGTCAAATGCCAATGGAACCCTGCTTTATAGGGTAATTAAGACAGTAGACATGGTTATTAAATACATCGTGCTAAACTAAACTGGAATGCTGTGAAATAAAATACAAAATCATAAATAAAATGAGGGTATTCTAGCAAAAAAAAAAAAAGGAGGTGTTCTACAATCATATTTGCAGTAAACAGCTCTGACTGAATTGTGTCTGAAATTCTGCCATTTAAGTATCCTGAGACTTGTTAGATGTTTCAGGAATATTTTAAAACTAAAAAGAGAAGCAAATGTGCTTTAAGTGTGTTTTGTGTGCAGAAATCTAGTACAATAATCAAAATTCAACCTCATAGTGCTCAGTGTATCTAAAGAATGTTAAAAAAAAACTCCACAATGAATAGAACCTTCTGTATTCATAATTACCATGCAGCATGTGCTGGAAAATATGTACTAAAACAGGATGATGGATGTAAATTTAATGTGAATAACAAAAGAAGTTTTGAGAGTCCTGCAGAAAATACCAGGGGGTGATAGCCTCTTTTTAAGATATCACCAGGTGTAGTAGTGTAGCTGTTTTCTTCCTGTCTATCTGAACATTTTGTGCTTGCAATATCCTTTAGGCCACATACAGAGACAGGACTGTATGCCTTATGTGCAGGAACAGGGGGCAAAAATTAAAGGCTTGATCAACACAGGTAATACTAACAGAATGGAAGGTGAAATACAGTCACCTATAAGAGACTGTACTTCCCTCAGAATATAAACTTGTGCTTATACTTTTTCCATACTGAAAAGATAAGAGTAATACAATTTCTTCCTAGAAAAACTGTGATAAGTATACAAAAGCCATGTTAAATTAGCTTTGGAAAATGAGTCTAATATAAAACAAAGTCCTTAAAATACAGAATGAGATTTGTACAAGTGATTCAAAATTATATTGTCTTTGTTTAAAGTTTGGATGATTATATATGCAAGTTTATTGGTAAATTCATTGCATGGCTAGAAAAGGGAAAGGAATTATGTCCTCCCCCTCCCTAAGAGGAAAAAAAAAAAAAAAAAAAAGAAAGAAAGAAAAAAGAAACTAAATATTTCCAATTCTAGCTGTAAAAGTGGAAGCCAGAATGTGCAGTTGACAGGCACAGAGCCAGCTGACTTTAAATCACTAGCCTTTCCATCAGATCAGTCTTCCTACTTCCACATGGAACACATTTTAAGTTAACAATGTGTAGTTTGGCAAAGGAATTGTTTTTCTTTGGCATAGAGTAGTTGTCTCATTTCTTTTAAAAAAAGTATTTTCTGCCTGCTTATATATACAGTGTGTGTGTGTCGACATTCTTTTGAACTTTAAAAACAGTTGTTACATCAAAAAAACTTTACTTGGACAATTACATTCTGACTATTTTGCTTTTTATATATATGCAGATATAAGCAACATAAATTGATATTTAATTCGTCTGTTCGCAGGCTGGTGAGACTTAACCACTTTTCAGCTTTTACTTAAATATGTATGCAAATGCCTATAAAAATGTTGATTAAGCTGCTTTACCACAGACACTCAGAAAACAGGCCTCCTTCCTTAAGACAGTAATTTAAGTAGGTCTCAGTTGATATCAGAGTATTTACGGTGTGGGTATAGACTCTAAGACAAACTGAGATTAAATCTGATCATTTTGCTCTTACTTCAAAACCTGGCCATTTCAACCAGATGTATTTATAGCATGAAAAAGCAGTAGAATGGAATGCTACTCATTCAGACATTTGCAGTTGATTTATTCATTCCTGGTCGCTTCCACTGAAAACTCAGAAAAGCAGAAATGCAAATTTTCAGACATTGGTTCCACATGAAATGGGACAGACCACTGCACCAGCTACTGTTGTGAGACCAGATAGAGCTACTGCTGCCTACACATAAAGAGAGCCATTAAGGAGAAGTTGTTTATTTCTGCTTCTGCAGAAATCATAAACACCAGCCATGAGCCTGACAGCACAAGCTGTGCTGCAGTAAATTCTAGTATTTTGCTGGCCATTCTAAACTGCCCAGTAAAAGTTACTGTAGCTAAATCCCATATACATTTCATGAAATAATCCTGCCCAGAAGATGGTATCATATTCATGCACAGCAGGGTGTGCAAATGCCTATAAATCATAACGTAGAATCTGAAATATCTATAAAAAAAAATCTGTGCAAATTTAACCATGACCCTTTGCCAGACAATAGGCCTTCATATGCTTTGCAGCTTAGCAGACACCAAGGAATTTTGTTTGGAAGTGATAGCTACTGTCTATGTAATATTTAGGACCTATTCATGGAGCATCTGGCAGAAAATAAAAGGGTTTCCTCCTCTAACATATGCTAAAGAAGGATGTGGTCCTGTGCCTGCTCCTCCTCTTCTGACTTTTTGCAAATAGCACAACATAAGAGACAGTTGTTTCTGGCTGCCCTGCTGCCTGTCATGGCTGTCAAGTGAAATCCCATGAATTATTGCTCTTCCAGATGTAAGAGATTTCCAGGCTGCCTTAAACTGCCTGTGGTTTGTAGTACTGGAGAGGAGAGAAACGAGATTAAACTTCATCTCATCAGTGCAATCTGAAAAGATCACACAGAGGACTAATAATCACAGCTTTTTCATTCCAGAGCCGGACCCGAGAGCTCTGTGTTTTTGTTTCAGGGCTATGTCATATTAAGCTTGTTGGAAGACATTGATTAAGGTCAAACAATGTTTGAAGATCAAAAATAAAATTTTAAACTCTGTGTTGCTGCATACATTTTGCATTCTTCAGAAAGTGTCATGCATTTCTTTAGCCAGCTGAAACAGAAGAGACTGTGAACGGAATTCTCTAACTCGGAAATGTCAGCACTTCTTAGCATAAACTTATGAAAGATAAAAAAGAAAATGTTGACCTAAAATTATTAATCTAATGTCATAGAACATCCCCTATAAATTCAGAGGAAACTATAGCAAAAAAAAAAACCCTCGACTTGTCATTTTGGTTTCTCCATAAATGTCCGTCTTTGTGATTTTTCAAAATTTGGCATTTTGCCCTTTCCTTTTTTTTAAACCTTTTTATGATTTGTTTGTGCCAGCCATATTGGCTTCTGAACATTTGAGGTTATTCTGAATGTTTTCTATTAGCTAAGAATACTTATTCATACACTGACTAATTATGCAGTTTTCAGAATGCCCAACTGTAATCTTGTGTAAGTTAAGAAATAACAAGAGACTCAAAATGATAGGTAGAAACTTAAATACAGGTTTTCATTATTGTTTTGTTATTATATTCCAAAATTGTTCTGTTATTGTGTTGTCCACTCCAACCATTTACCTTTAATTTCCAGGTGAGTTTTTTCAGTTCTCTGAGATGTACACCTATGTATGCATGAATACAGAGAGACATATATAGAATGTAATGCACATAGTTACCTGAAAACTATACTTCAATAATAGCTGTAAAACAAAATAGTGTAATGCTTTAAAACCTAAGTATTGTCAAATGATTACTGTCATGACTACATTTTTTATGAAATCAAGACAAGCAGAGAGGCCCCTGACATTTCACTGCAGCCCTATTAAAAATCAAAATATTAATTACAGATAAGGAAAATATGTTTTCCCAAGAACACCTGGAAATAATTGACAAATGTATGCGACTTAGATCAGAACGTAATTGCCCTGATTCGACCTATGTAGCTTTTTTAAAAACTGACGTAGCTTATTTAATAATGGTGTTGGCTACCAGATGTAAAACCTCCCAGGCCAGCTTCCTTTTTCATTCAAGCTCAGGCGTATGACAAAGGCTCTCTAATATGAGGGAATACCAGTAAAACAGTGATGAAAACCATAGGTACGAATATCTGCAAGTGGCTCACATGAAAGCATTTACTGCTTTTCATGCACATGTATTAAACCATAGTGGAAAGGATCCCTTCACTGAAAATGCATTAATTATTTGACACTGGTTTTTCTCAGATATTTTTTTGCTATGGGATGCAAGTGAAAGATTACAGCTGAAAAAACCATCATCATACTTGAGGTAGGCTCACAGAATCTTTTCTTATGTTCTGTGTGAAGTTGTCTTGAACCGAAACCTCTGCTCCTTAAGGATTAAGGGATTGAAAAGCAAAGACTGAAGCTGCTGTAATTTAAACCCAGCCGTTCTCTAGCACAAAGGTGCAAAATGGACTGAGTCAATCTGCTTCTTTGCTAGTTCACCTAAGAAATAATTTTACCTTTTGAAAGTTTTGTATTATTAGCATTCCAAAGATGTCACTATCTTTAAAGGAAATTTATTCTCTTGATTTTTAAACGTGAGATCAGAGCCATGAGACATAGAATAGGAGAACATGGTTTCAAATTGCAATTTATAGCATTTCTGAAAAATTCCATCTCTGTGATGTATGGATAAATCATAAAGATAAAATTAATCAATGAATGCCACTAAGGTGGGTCTTCTTTTGTATAAAAATATCTTGTCTCCAGAAATTCTTGCAGAGCAGTTTTCTACTGCTATTTTAAAAAATTGTTTAACATTACTAAAGAGTCATAAAAAGTATCAGATTAAACAAATTTAGTTCCAAGGACTGCAGGAGAAGAGGGAGCATTACGTTATATGGCACATAATTAATACATTCACTAGACAGAAAAAATCCAGTTAATTACTGGATGCATGTTAACTGATTGCAGGTTCTGACTTTCAGTAACGAAATTAACTGAATTCACATTTCAGTTTGTTCATTTCTTTTTAAAGTTTGTCACAAGGACTCAGTTCTAATCAAAACAAATCAAAACTTCTTTTTAAAAATTACTCCCAGTGGAAAAGCACCATATCCAGCAGAAAACAGAGACCCAGCACTGTGGTTTGGGCACCGCTGTGCCGTGCAAGGGACCTGTGTTTGATTACTGGGTCTAATGCTCTGCTTGTCGGTGAGCACTCCTCACTCTGAGGCTCATCCTGTGAGAAGAGAGCGGTTCTGCAGCTTTGGGGAGCGCAGCCCCTCCAAGCCACTTGCTTGGAAGCTGCTCTAGTTCAGGCAGAAGTGGGCTCCCCCAACACTCCCATGGGTGTATCGGCTGCTGTGGAGGCTTACGTAGAGCGAAGTAGGGGAGTTGTACTTCTATGAAAGTTTGGAGAAGTTTTTCCCTGGGGGAAAACATATAAACATATTCTCTTGTGATATGTGTCAAAATTTACTGCCTGTAGGAGCAAGCGTCGTCTGTAGAATTACTTGTATTGACTTTGGACTACAGTGTATAGTTTCCATTTGAGTGAGGAAAAGTCACATAAGCGGTTATATATTTGTGTTTGTAAACATCTCCTATCATTGATTTAAAATTGTGACCCACTGTTTATCCATACATTTGATGTGGAGCTAGCAACCAACAATAATACGAGCTTGCCAGCACTTCCCATTTATAACTTCAAAACCTAACCTGGAGGACCACCCTCTCAAGAGACAGAAGCAATTCATTTTCCATATTCAGTGTGCTCCTCTTGAGAGAAAAAAACTGCCAGTCATGCCAAATTGTGTTGAATGACACAAGGGAAAGCGAGTTTTATCACATGGGCAGCTGACACAAAACTCTTCCACTTATCTTAGGTTGGATGGGGACTGAGTTCAGAGATGAAAGGTCAGTTCTTTATCCACTAAGCCCTCTAGATATTCCAAAATCCCCAGTACATTACAAATTTGAACAGTTTAAGCTCTCTTAAATAAAAGAATCTCTTCCCGAGGTAAAGTATACAGTGTATATAGATACAGCGCAGGAGAAACATGTGAAAGGTCAGAGATGTGACCTTTTAACGTCAATAGTTTTATTTATTGACAAGAAGTCCAGTTTAAAGGGCTTAATGAAAAAGCAAGACAAGAATCAAGGAATGTGTTAAACTGCGTAAATTTGACTGCCTAAATAAATTGTGCTGTGCGCCTCAGAAATTGCAATTGCCATGAATGTTTTCTGGGGCTTATTTTTAGCAGAGGAAGCAGCTTCAGAAATGAACAGCACACTGGTTATACTGACAACCCACAAGCTAGTCACTCGATTTTCCTAATGTGATGTAAGGCAATTGAAGTGGTATTTTTATTTTCCTTGATGTTTTCTTTCATGTCATTTAATTATTCTGTTATCTCAAGTAAGAAAAAAAANTTGTCAGAATAGTTGTACTTTTATACTGCCCCTGTAATAAATGATTTTCTGATACTACAATAATGCAGTCAGACATACTCATGACTATCTATATAGATAACATTACTAATACATTCATATCAGTATAGATACTATTGATAATGTTCATATGAATAGATTTTTCAGTGGTTCTGAGCACCACCAGATGCTTTTGAAACTATTGGGTGCTGTAGCTCAGTTATTTGGAATATAAAGCCATTTAGATCTTAAAAATGTTTTTCCTCCTCATCAAGTGCAATCTCAGAGTTCTGAAATTAGAAATGGAATTCAAAAATTTGTTTCCTGCAGTACTTTGGCCTTTTACAATGCTATTTATAGCATATAACATTTTGTTTATGTGAATCAATTATCTGCATCCTCAACGCAGGTTTTATGCTCATGGACTTTTGGATTTTGTCATTTCAGTAATAATGGCTGATATTCTAGTTCAATTTTACAGCTTCTCCTCTGAAAAGACAACTGCCTTTTGTGATGTAATTTAGAGACTTCATTGCGAATGGGCAGCAAGACACACAGATTGAGAACACAGGGAGGAGAAACAAAGCTGGATTAAAGATTACCTTGAAGTGATATAGCTCTGACCCAAGGACTCTGCATTTTTGTTTAAAATGCCTTGGCGATAATACTGATCATTTCACCTCTAGTGCCTTTATGATTTTTTTTTTTTTTCTGTAAAATGAGAGCAAGATAAATTGGGAGCATCAATAATGACAGAAACTGGATAGGGCAACACAACAAAGTGTGCTAGTACTATTTCTTCCGGTAATCTTTTCATCTTATTCCTGTTTCTTTTCTTCCTAGTGTGCTAAAATGCCTTTGCAAATTGATATTGATAATTTTTCAGATGAATACTAAATAGTACCACACCTTTAAAACTGCTTTGCTTATGAAACTTTACAGCCTAATTAATTCAGCAAGATCTCTTGTCAATATTTCAGACTACCTTCAGCATGACACCATCACTCCTTTTGATCTCTCATGCCAAAAAATATGCTATTTTTATTCGTATCTTACAGAGGTTTTTAATGATCTCTGAGGTTACACAAACTGTTGATAAAAGATTTCTTGATCAAAACAGATACTTGGCTTTATCCTTACATAACTGTGCAAGCTTTACACTACCAGCTTACTCACCAGCTTCAGTCAGAAGAGTGCAGCTTGTTCATGACACAACCGGTAACAACTTCGCATTTGCAGGGTTTTTTTCCTGTATTTTAAACATCAGTGCTCAGCCTCATTACAAGTGAAGCAGATGAACACTGAACCATCAGTTCTTTCACACCTGTGACAAAACATTAACTAGACTCTTCTTTGAAGGAAATATAGAATTGCTTGATAGACGTATCTCATTTCTTCATTGTTTAAATTATCTCATTGGAAAGAAATTTCATGCACAAAGAGTATGTGCACATGCAACGAGCTAAATTATGAGCAAATTCTCTGGTGTCATTCTGGCTTATTTTTAAGACGAGCTGGAATGTCCCTCAGTTAATCTGCATTATATTGTGCAGACTAGTTTTTATGTAGTCTCATCACTGTGGTGAAATGACTGTTTATCAAAGGTCAGTTACAGTACTCAGAGCCTGACAATGGACTGAAAGGTAGGAGAAGATGAGTAATTTGGAACCTTAATAAAGAAATTTTGCTTTATTTGTGCCTAACCTTGAAAAACACTCACAGATTTCAACTATTATCTGGCATGCAGCAGTAAACTTCTCAAGGGCCTTTTGTCTGCACACCTCACTGCTGCCAGAGGCTCATTGTCTGCTCTTAGTAAGTGCAGTAATACAGGATGGGTGTTTATTGTATTTATTGACAAGTGCCTTTTGTTTTCCCTGCTTTTTTTCTTTTTTTCTCTCCCAGATCTTGATGAACATTCTAGCCTTCCTAGTTTCCTTGCTTTCATTCCATTTTAATAAGCATTTGGAGGCTGTTTCCAGAAATGCCAAAGAAAGGTACTCTTTTTCTTCCTTGAGCTTCTGGACAGATAATTTTTACCTACTGTGGGCAGTGTGAGTGTCTGAAGCACACGTTAAAAGAATAAATGGCTCTACTCCAATTCCACATATGGTAAATGTGTTGTCCTGATACTGCCTTACCCTGTCACATTAACAAGTATATATTTCTTGAAGTTTATACATACAACCTGGTAAAAGTTTGATAAAATGAGGAAAGGTTTAAAGGTTTTGTTTCAGGATCTTCTTTCTTTAAAAGGTTGGAGAAGGTGTTTTGATGTTATGGCATCAAGAAAAGTTGTATAAGATTATTATTAAGGAAGTTTTAACTTCAAGAACTAAGTCTTTACATTGTTGAGCACCCTAGCTGGTTTTTGAAAAAAATATGTGTCATCATTTCAGGGTGTTCTTTTCTTTTCCAATCTCTAAATTGAGATAAATCCAGAGCTGACAAGTTTTCAGATAAATTTTGGAACAGACTGGATATCTTGGCCAAATAATAAAAAACCAAACAAATAGGCAAATAAAAACAAGGATGAAAAAATGTTATCTATTTAAATCCCACTGGACCTAATGGCAGTTCAATATCTAAACCTTTTTCTTATGTTGAAAGGCTTCCCTATTTGACATGAACTCACAAATAGAATTTAAGTAAGTGTTGTAAGATGAATTCTGCTTTTAACTAAAGCCCATGGTTCGCGCATGCTTTTTTCTAGAACTATATAGATTAAAATATCAGAAGTTCAAATTCATTTTATTTAAGCAATCTGTGTCCTGATATTCTGCATCATAATATAGAGGTGAACTGGAAAGAAGATGTGTACACTGCCATGGAAGTTGTGAGAACATGTTGTACTAGTACCTTAGCTGTCACTCCAGACAGTCAAATGAAGTAAGTCAATGGATCTATGGTACAGAGGTCAGAGTGGCAGTATTTCTGAAGAATTCAGAGAAGCTGTCTGGAGACTGCTAGTGTGTGAGATGGAAGAAGAAAGAGAAAGATGAGCAATGAATTCCCTAAAGCTATTCCCCTGAATGTGTTCCATAATAAATTTTAAATGTGTGTCATAGTGGGGTAGAGGGGTCAGATTTACTAATAATTTGCATTAATATTTGTAATATCCATTTTTTATGAGCATGATTGCTTTTAAAGTTTTGCAACTTTATGTTCTTCCCAATAAATTCAGACTTTTTACTGGCAATGTCCTTCTCTGTTGCTATTATATACTTTATCTGCATCTTTTATATATGAAATGAAGAGGCTGCTATATCCTTCTCACTCTTTTCTTTGCCTGACTGCTTAACAGACAGAAACTGCTGTAATCTGTCACAGCATCAACCACTGAATGGGGGAGCGGATGTTTTCCCCACAGAACCTAGACAATAACTCCGGACAGGAGGAAAATGGACTAACACAAGGATCTGATGAGAGAGTGCCTTTCCTCCAATGACCCAGCTGGCTTGCTCATGACAAAGCTTTTACAGGACATAACATAAATGAAATAAGAAGAATGGAAGCATTAAACAATGTAGCCAAGGAGAGAGGAGAAAGAGGAACTTAAAGGAAGGCAGAGTCTATCTCAGAAGCGGCAAAAGGCAATATTGCCTGTGTGATTGTTCCAGCCTTCACAAAGGGGATTGTTTGCCTAGCTGGGAGCCACCAGAAAGGATTAGCAGTTTTTCTGGGCAGACAACACCCCCGCAATCCCACCTCGGGGTATCTCAGGTGTGAAGTGGGGGCTTGGGGAGAGGGCAATGGTTCAGGCTCAATTGGCCAGTAGTGCCCTTGGCTGACATCGTAGTTTATTTGTGAGCTTATTAAGCCTGGCCAGTCCTTTGGGGGCACTCTTGGCAAAGGTCACAAAAGACAAGATTTTGCATAATGAATGCATTAAAATCTTTTTGTTAGTGCATGGGGAGCAAGAGGATAATGACAATGAAGCCTTGGAATACAGGAAAGGAGGTAAAAGAAAATTAGTCCCTGAGGTAACAAATATGATCACCATGTGGACTTGGGTTTCTATTTTAGCAAGTAAGCCCTGAGAGAAAAAAAGTGCTTGGAAACATGCTGCCTTTTATTTAGATCCATAGCTACTGCACTGAAGGAGTATGCCACAAAGGGCAAAAATGCCACTCCTCTCTATGATAAGTCATTTATATGGAAAGATCCCAGACAGTGAATAGGAAAGAATGGAGAATGCTGTGCACATTCTGAAGATCTCAAAGAATGGCATAGGAAGGGAAGAAAAAGAAAAAAAAGAGAGATGCCATATCAGCATGTAGGCTATAAATTGTACTTAGTTATCATAAATTCATGCTGAAAATAAAGTTAACATTATCAGATTTTGACCATGAGTCCCCTATGGGATTGATGTCATAACACAGCAGATAAGACCTAGATGCACCTTTCCTGGCACTTTGTTAAAGACCCAAATTGGGTGGCAAGGATAAGCATGTTTAGGTACACATGTGAAGATGCCAGGGTCTCACAACTCAATAACCTGGTGATTCAAAAGACTCAGGGCTGATAAAAGATAGAAACACCAGCTATCGGGGTCAGTTCAAGGGTGCTCTAAAGAGAACCAAATCCCACTGAAAATAGATAAAGTATTACTCCAGTTGCTAATCTGATGAAAGCTAAGTTGTGTGAATTTTTTTAAGGGTTTATCATTCTTTGCTGGTCCTGCAGCACAAATATGCGATCTTAAGCAACAAGAAGAAAGTTAGAAGGGGATTTAGGAATATAGTTGCCTTTCCATTTGAGCACATCAGTGCTGTCTTCAGGCAAGTTCGGGCAGGAGGAAAATTCAGTGAATAACTACATCAATTTGCTAGGATGTCTTTCAATCAGTCTATCAAGTTCTCCAATGTTCCTGATAAGGGCATACTTTTGGCAAAGCCAAATAGAGAAACTGCTGGGTTTTGGTCATCAGTAGGTCATTTAGAAAAGCAAGTTCACATCTATTTGCGATCCCTTGCAAAGGTCCACTAATGATAGTTTTGTGTCCTCAGAACTTAATTGCTCCCACCTGTTTTGGAATTTTTGTTTCTCCAGAAAATATGAGCATTAAATGATATATTTTACCTCACCTTGCCTCTGTTTCTGTCTCTGTTACTGACTGCTTTTATGTCAGCAGATGATGCCACTGGTAACCAGCTTCTACCTTCTAACAGAAAGTTCATCAGCATAAATTGGAATTCTGTGTTTCTTATTCCTGGTGATGTTGGACTGGTTGCAGGATCCAAGATGGTTCTGGTAAGGTGACAAAGTCAACTCTAAATGCCCAAACTTTCAGCAGTCTTTGTGGCATTTTGAAATCTTTTTTTATTAAGACACCTCAAGGATCATTATGCTATTCCAAGCAAATTCTTTAGTGGTAGAGACTAGCAATTAAAACTATTAAGATTTGAAGCTTTTATATTTGCAGATAATAGGTGAAAGTCACGTCTAATTTTAACTGTTAGGGTACCCCTAAATTAATCATATTACTCTAGTCCCATTTGTAATTGAAAACCCTTCTCTGGACCTAATATCCCAAAATGAATTAATGTTCTTGTATAGTATCCACACATGCACCATTTGGAACAGAAGGAAAAGATGGCATGCTGTGCAATGTGTTGTGCATGAGTTTCCAAAGCATTGACTGAGACAACCTACACAGCTATTCTCCCTCTTCTGTTGCTGCAAAAAAAAGTGGATTAGAAGCATAGAAAAGTGGTTTGAGAAGCAGTTTGCTTCATTTTGGGGTTTTTGGGGTTTGTTTTTTCTTTTCTTGTCCTTAATTTCTTGTTCAACATTTCAATTTTTCTAAATTTATTTCATAAATGGAGAAATATATGGACTATCTTCACAGATATGACAAGATATCATCTAAATTTCTGTTTGAATAAATATTGTAGAAACAGCACACTATAGAAATATTTTCAGATGACAGATAAGGGGAAAACATTGCCTTACAACCTAGACAACTACCTATGTTTTATTCTCTCCCAATGAGCACTTAGAATTCCTGTCACTGTAACTAGAACACTTTTCACATCTGGTTTCAGATCACTGATAACACATTACAAGTTCATCAGAGCACAATGCAGGTGAATGCAAAACTTATTAAATGAATGATCTCAAAAAAGATTTAGTCAGTGGTAAATCATCATCAAATGGAAGTGATCCTAGGAGGCTCCTCAGGGATCAACATTAGACTCAGCATTATTCAACATTTTCACCCATGAGTTAAAACATAAACATAAATCATTCTTAGAAAATTTGTGGGTGGCAGAAAGATTGGAGAATCAGTAAATAATAATGAGGACAACACAGTCATAAACTGCATTCTGAATTACTGGTAAAATGAGATCATTCAAAAAATAATAAAAAGGCCAGCCTATGTTGCAGAATGGTCCAGGCCAGCTCAGCAGGATGGGCATCTTTGTTCAGAAATACACTGACTGAGGAAGCTCTAAGTATCATAGTGAAGAAGTAACCAAAGGCTGAAAAACAGCAACTGTCATGCTATAAATAACCAAGTGAGAAACAGATCTAAATGGATCTAAAATGTGCATATCTTTATTTGGCAGTAAGGAGACAAAAGAGAAAATACTTTTTCCCTTTCAGTTGTCCACAGTTTAAAGAGTTTTGGTTTGTTGGATTTTCTTTAAATATGGAGATGTTTTAGAAAAGAGACAGAAAATTACTCAAAGTTGGATGAAATGCCTGCAGGGAGAGTGTAAGAGCTTGACTTATTTAGTCTATCAAAAAGAAGATTGAGCACTGACTTGACTGGGAGGTAACTGTGAAAGTATAAATACTCTCACAATGTGAAAACACAGAGTACTAAATTTAAACAGGCAAAGAAAGGGATAACAAGAACTAAAGGCTGGAAGCTGAGCTAAGGCACGTTAGCCATGAGTGGTTAACCACTGGAACAAGTTATAAAATGGTATGATCACTTCCCTACCTTTTAATGTCTACAGATCAAGATGGATCCTCCTGCTGGAAGCTGTGCTTTACCCAAACACGAGTTATTGGCCTCAGGACAGACCAATGGGATAAAATGTGAAGACTCATGATGGAAAGACCATAGCACAATACAATGACCCCTCCTGGTGTTAACCTCTATGGAAAAAAATACACAAATAGTAACGTCATTGTACTTATCTCAAATGACATTTAATGCATTTAAGACTGATTCTTATACTGCTTCTGTCTGAGGTGGTCTAAATTTTCAGGTTTTAAATAACCACTGTAGTAAAATGTCTTTTAAAATGTGTTCTAGAGAAGATGCATTACAGTGAAAGTAGGAATATTATGAAAATTATTATTAAAATTTAAATTATGTTCATAGTTGTAGCAGTCTTGTCATAATGTGTGAACAGTTAAGGTATCATTACTTAGTCCATTGTCTGAGCAAGTAGGTCCATATCAGGGCTAGTTTTGTTTAAACAAAATCTTAGCCTACATTTATACGTTCTAGTCATTCCTATCAGCAAATGGGTCACCTCCCTCTGACACAGCTGTGACAGGCTCAATAGTGTGGTTTCAAGGTATCATCTTTTCAGATAACAGAGTAAACATACTCATTTGCTATTCCAGGATGAATGAAAAGGATTGTGGATCATCCTCCATAGATAATCAGAACTCTCTTTCTGACTGGGGTTGAAAAAAACATTAACTCCCAATCACAGAAATATAAAATGTCTTGATGCATGTGAAGAGAGCATCATCTAAATTTCAATTTGAACAGATGTTGCAGATATACTTGACATATTGTAGAAAGGCTTTCAGCTGATGGTTTAGGTGCATGTACTGCTTTACAACCTGGGCAACTGCTGATGCATAGTGGAGTTGCTGGATTGAAGGATTAGGCAAAAGAGTAGGGCTATTCTGCCAGACACAAAGAAGCTTTAAGCCACTGGTAAATTAGCAGAAAGGGGGAAGGCAATAGCATCAGTGTATGATATGTGTTTTTCCCTAAGAAGAGATAACAGAAGAGAATAGAAGTAATCAGCTACAGACTTGCGATTATCCATAAATATTGTGAAGAGCAAGAAAGGCAATTTTTTTTCCTTCAAGTGAATCAAACACAGGGCACGGCTTCCTTGCTGAAGCTGACCAAATCTGACAATATTGACGCAGAAGTCATCAATGTTAGAGCCAACTTTCAATTAGTGAAGTAGTTCAAAATTGTCCTAACTTTGCCTTCAGGATTTGTCTTAATTTCGTGGCTTATTGTAGTTTAAATTTAAAAAGTTTTTGACCTATAATACATAAATTTAAAAAAAAATTCTTTCTAATGTGATATAAAATTATATCCACCAAGGCTACAGAAGCAAGAACTTTTTAAATACTAAGCAAAAGAGGAGGAGACATGGAAGAAATCGTGTTACATAAACTGAAATGTAAATACAATTCTGTAGAACTGCACAATCTCTATTATAAAATATACTATTCAATGTGTTAAACTTGGCCCCAGGTGCTGATTCCGTTCAGCTTCCAAGATAACTGGACTTGGGTAGAAACTAACCATTGTCACTGGACCTCCAGGCTGAAACGTGGGCCTAGATGTCTCTTCTCCTTGTTTTCTTTGGTCAGGAGATACCACTGTTGAGAGACCCTTGCACACTTAGGAAATTCCTAACCTTTAAGCTATGGGTGAATGACATCCCATGAGCTTCTCTAAGCTGAGATGTCCCTGTCTCTTTCTAACCAATGTGATGGAAAAACAAGAAACAATAAATAACCTGGTCTCTACCTAATGGATTTGCTTTTAAAAAATGTGAAGAACGTTCTTCTAAACTTAAACATTTTGCAGCACTCCTTCATTTAATCCTCTCTCAGTGATTTGGATATCACAAACACATCAGCTGGGTGTTGCCCTCTCCTGTGAGTCTTTCCTACCTGCATTCCTCCATTTTCCGGCAGACATGTGTTTTATGAATGTTCCAATTACCCACATTTAAGAAAGTGGTTCTACACAACTATTTTTGGGGTGGTGGAAGGGGAAAGGACAGCAAACCAGAGTCACCCACTCTCTGATCCAGGCCTGGGAGTCTACCTTCCTCTTACATAAAACTCACCTCAACATCAGATGGATGAAGACATCACTGCTTTTTGGGGCCATGGTCTTAGACAAATCAGTGAAGTTATCTTAGTTACCAAAATTAACCTAAAAAATTGCTCATACATAAGAAGTCACAGTGAGTGAAGGGGCTCAATCTCTATAAATGGTAGCCATCAATAGTCAAATTTCTCTGGGCCAACAAAGTTAACTTCCAATAATCTATTTTACTGCTATAAAGCAAGGCAGCTGTTATTCTGTGCAGTAGAGGAGTCTCAGTTGTTAAATATAGGTAGGGAGTGAAGTTTACTTGTCAGATGAAGTAATACCACTTTCAGATGGTATTACCACTGTCAGATGAAGAAGATACCACTTTCTTTGTGATAGAAACTTATTCCCAGATAGAGTTGTCAATTTAGTAGATGCTGAAGTGGTGCCATGATCAAGATGAATACTTGTTTCTTAATAAAACCTTGTGTTGGGTAAGCAAAGCAGTGGCCTTTACCTCAGGCACTTCATTAATTGAACAACCAACTGATAATGAACCGTTACATCACTATTGCTTAAATAAGGGTGTTATACTGAGGGAATGTAAAGCAGCATTGTTTGGATGTAGGAATATATTTGGGCCCAGAAATATCTTAGTAGTTGTTTGCTGTGTGAAAACGTCTTTTTATCTGAAAACCAATATTTTAGGGATATTTCTATTTTCAGATTTTACACTTCTCATTGGAGGTTTTTCAGTAGATTTAATAGTTATAAAATAAGATTTTGTCTTCTCCTTTCCAACAATCCAAACAATCTGGGTGATAGGCAGGCCTGGCTTGATTGAATTGCCTTCCCTAAGTCACACTTTCACATCTTGTTTAGAATTCTTCTACCACTCTAATGTGAAACTAGTTTAACCTGTGTTAAATTCAGTTAAATAGGGTAACTAGCACGAGAATTGCAACATTGAAAAAATGACTTAAACAAGAGGCCAATATGACTTCTGTTGAAAGAAAGTCTATCATTTTGGAGAATTGCTGATGTAGTTCCTCAGGGAGTTGTCTTAGGACACGTATTTGATCTCTTCATTAATGGCTTTGATACAAATACTGGGAGTGTGCTAATGAAATTTTGCAGGTAACAAAAACTTTGGCAGAGTTGCCCATACCGAGAAGAACTGGAATTTCATACAGGAAGAATTAGATGACCTTGACTACTGTAGTAATAGAAGCAAGATGAAATTTAATAGTACAAAGTGTAAGGTCATGCACTCAGGGACTAATAACGAGAATTTCTGCTATAAGCTGGGAGCTCATCAGTTGGAAATGGTACAGGAGGAGAAAGACTCACATTTAATCAGTCAATCACATGATGATTATCGTTACCAGGGTGAAGCTGCCATGAAAAAGGAAAGTGTAATCCTAGGATATGGTGGGATGTTTTCTAGTACTGGTAGAGAGCACCACTTCCACAAGGTCTTGGAAAGACTGCCTCTGAAATAGGGCATACAATTCTGTTGGAAGACAGTTCGTTCAAACCAGAAGTACTTCAGAAAAAGAGAAAAGAGATGTTGAGAACCTCAGGTGACACCTGAAAAGCACCTTATTTTGCTGATGAGTCCCATCATACTGCATTGAAGGCTTTCAGTGAAACTTTTCTAAATAGTACTTTAAACAGTAGTTCAGTGGGAACCATGCTAACAGCCAGGTTCAGCTAGTGTCCTGCAGTATACAACTGTGTTCAGCCAATGGAAAAGCACATCAGTAAGCACGTAAATAACAGTTTAGGATAACTTATTTTTATAGACACTGTGAAGAAGACATCAGTGATGGTAAAATACAAAGTTTTTGGTAAAACCCTGCACCTTCAAGTAAGTGTTTTCAATTAAAATTTCTAAGAAGTACTGAAGATATCAAATTACATGATAATACGAAAGGTTCTCTGTTTTCCTCCGTGTAGCTGTGTAAGGACAACTATTGATGAACCTATGCAAAGTACAACAGTTTCAAAGTGCACAGCAATCACAAAATAAAATTTTACACTAAGACTGTAATGAGAATATTCTACAACAACTACCTGTCTTTCTAACTGTGCATGAATGAATGAAGTAGAGATTTCTTGGAAAATCCTTTGCCCAATGGACTCAGGCTCACATTAAGAGGCAGGAAAAGAGTGACATATTTGTGCTATGGCTTTAGGCATGTTCAAACAATCTAATTTATTTAAATCAGATGTACTTCTTCAATTCTGTCTTTAAAAAACAACAGCCTGACAGTTTCAGTTCTTGGATGAACAAAATACTTCATTGCCACAGAAAAGATCAGGGTTTGTAAGTCACACAGAATTCTTGCTTCTGGAATGGTTATGCCAAAAATTCAAGCTAGTGGAAATCACGATTTTTCAATAAAATTATTAATGTTTATGACTATACAAATAGGAAGGTTTGAAAAAGCAAATAAGCCAACAAATGGGAAAAAAATGTAAAAGATGAAAACTGAAAAGCCCTGTTTTGAAGGAGGAAGAGTCCAGTTGAACATCCTTTGTTTGTAGATGGTAGATGAGAAGATCTGAAATACCGTGTATGTAAAGAAACATTTTCAGATCTGAGACACAATATGTTTAAAGACACATTTTCAAACACACACGTTTTTTTAAAAATCTTCAAATATTGGACTACAGATATAGCTCCAGTGCAGAAAGATACCTTTGTACTAGATTTATGAGAAGGTATGAAATATGGAAAACATGCAGGAAAGGGCATGGTATAATGATTTCAAAGATCCCATGAGAAATGTGCAGTGGTCTACTTAACAGTATTTTGCTTCTTGAAGTACAAACACAGCATGAACTTCCTAGTGTTATTTTTAAGTGGTTGCTGTGTTTTTCTGATTAAGGCTTGTACACTTAGTTCTGACTTAATTAGGATATTTCCTTGTTTTCATGATATATGTTAGCATTTTTCTTTTATTTTTAGGGAAATATGTTTGTAAGATAATAGAATAATTTCATTCTCTCTCACCTCTGTTGTCCCGTATTTTCTGCTACTACTGCACTGTATATTTTTAGACTGGGAGAAAGGAAATTATACATAGCAAGCAATTAAGAGCTAGAATATTCAAGCTTTCATGGTAGGTCATGGAAGAAATAGTATCTTACCAGCATATAATGTCATTTCTCTGTAGTCCCACTACCTATAATCCACAGCAAAAAGTAAATAAAGTCCTGGAACAACTCTTTCTCTCCTTTAGTTTGCCACTTCACTGTTACAGAATACAGAGGCAGGATTATAGTAGCTGATATATAAATATGAGCATCCATTTTTACATTTTACTTTTAACTTTTAGCAAGGGACAAATTATTGTTGTCTTTACATGAGGTAAGTTGCTGAGAGCTTGTAGGGCTATGAAAACCATCTCAGGCACTGCACATTTAAGAGCAACAATGTGACTTCTGGAAGAAGCAGGCAGTATTGTCTTTTGCAAAGATTTGGCTGCTGAGACATAAAAAGCTTGTAAAAGGACAAAATTAATATGATGGAGTTGTTATACATTTCAGAACATAAACTTGTAGAGACCATGATGCGTTACAGCTGCCACTGAATGCATGGGACAAAATAAAAGTGCCAGCATCCATGTGGCAACAAGAACAATGGGTACAGTATTTCCAGAAGATATTAGGGCTCCTGTTCTCAACCATATCAGGAAGAAAGCAGTATCATCCCGAGTAGTGGTTTGTATAGACCAAACTGGGTTAGTAAGCACTGCAAAGATAGCCCAGCATAAGGCAAAATTAATTGAGGATGAAAAATGGGTTCTCAAAACAAGGTAGGCACCTAAACAGAGAGACTACATAGAACAAATAGACTGTCAAGGGTTAAGGCAACTCGATAGATCAGTGTCTCTCATGTTGGGGCTGGGCAGGATAGTCATACACAGCCAAACAAGTGAAAATGGCACTGAAAGAAGAAAGTGCATGTGGGAAAATGGATTGTTACCCTTGAAATGGACAAACAAAAAACCAAGCAATGACGAAAAACCCTCCTGAGCTTTCTTAGTCAAACAGCCTCCCAGCCCCACACTGCGTGAAACCAGTCAAACTGCCAGAAACTACAAAAACTTGCAGAAACTACAAGAAAGGGGGAGAGGAACATTTTACAAGGACATGTACTAATAAGACAAGGTGTAATGGCTTTAAATTGAAAGACAGCAGGTTTAGACTAGCTATAGAGAAGAAATTCCTTAGTGTGAGGGTGGTGAGATTCTGGAAGAGATTGCCCAGAGCAGCTGAGAACACCCCATCCCTGAAAGTGTTCAAGGTGAGGTTGAATGAGGCTTGCAGCAACCAGAGTTAGGGAAAGGTGTCCCTTCCCATGGCAGGGATTAGACCTGTATGATCTTTAAGGCCCCTTCCAACCCATTCTAGGATTCCATTGTGAAATCAGCCAGGTGGGAGCCCTGTGTGTCAGAACTGACAATAGCGACAACAGAAGTAGGCTTAAAAATTGCTGAGTTTGTTTATCCCAAAGCAAATGAAACTCAGAGCGGTGTTGGGAGAAGGGGAAGAGACTGTCCACCAATAATTTGCAAAGAAGAGGAAGACTTTGTCCAAAAAAAATAGACAGTGTACACAGATAAACTGCTGGTGAAAAGAGGCGTAGAAAAAAACACCAGGAGAGAAAAAAATGAAGGAAGCTTCTGAAGTGTAAAGTGGGACATTGGGAGATTTTTTTCAGTGGTGTGAGTTGACAAAGAGAGCATAAATGAGAGCACTCAGAACACAGACTGGGGTGCAAAACAATAAAAAAAGAAGATTTCAAGAAATTCCAAAATTCAGAGAAGGGGGAGGGGAATATATACATAAACAATATATACATAATATATATACATAAACACACACACATATACATTAAATAAGAATAGTTGATCAGTACCACCTAATTCTATGGACAGAGATGCCTATGTTCTACAATGACAGACATTCAGTACATTCACATCCCGGGTGTTAAAAGACATTATAACATCATCTTTAAAAGCAGTAGAAATATTAGTGACTGTGATCTGAAGCTCTAATCGCACTCTGGCTTTTCTAAGTTAAAGATGAAAGTCATGCAGCTTAAAATTTTAATTTAGTTGTAGTAGTTGCTTTGAGAAGTTTGTAATATTTGTTGAGACTAGGTATCTCCTTGTAAAATCAATGGACATGTTGCCAATAGTGTAAAAAACATCAAAATTAATTAATCTTTCACAAACTGTGTTGCAAAAGTGAAGTCACCAATTGAAAAAAAATATTTCTGTTACTTTTCAGTGGTTTACAGTGATTGTTCTAAGCTACTACATTTATTTGTTGACATTGTGTAATAAACTCTGTTCTACAGTTTTTTATCATAGTCTAAGAACATGCAACACTCAAGACCAGATCATACTGCATAACCTTTACAAATGTCTTCTAGCAAAAGTGAAAATGTTTTTATATGAATCCACTGGGTTTGGTTTATGTGAAGATAGCTGTGATGCACTGGTGAGAATAGAATTCTAAATTTTAAAAAGCATTTTTTTCCTCTCATTCTGTGTTATATAACTTTAACTAAGACACGTAAATTTGCTTTTTGAAGTGATGTGGGATGCAATTCAGAATGCCTACTGGCAAATTTTCAGCAAGAAAAAAAAGAGGCATCCAAAATGCATCTTAAATGTATCTTAAAAAAATGCATTACTGTCCTAGAATTGTTTTCATTTCTAAATAGGAATTATCATGCTTACTTTGTCTTTATAACTATAGCTCTGGAGTGCTATAAATACAGAGAACAATATGTAAATTCCCAAAATTATTTATTTTCACCAATCTCCTTTTTAAAAAATGAGATTACTTGTTTTTATTTGTTCAAGAACAAGCTGTAGACATTAATTTGATTCCTATTCTATAAATGCTTGTTAGAAGTTCCAATTTAGAAAATACTGTCTCTATACTAAGAGAATTCAGCAAAGTGTTATAATGACTAACTTATTGGCAGCACTGGTTCACATTTAATCAAAGAATACACTTGACATCTGCAAAAGAATAAATTTAAGTACAGTATTTAAAAACATCTCAGTAGTTGAAATTACAGATATTTTAAACCTATTAACATTTTACTAAGTTTGACCTTATAAAAGTAAAATTTAGGGTACATTTTAAGTATCCAGCTTTTACTTTTTATAAATGTTAACAAGCATTACTGATGTTGTTGTGATAACTTGTCAGTTTTTCCTTAATGGTCATATAAAGCTTTCATTAATGGACAGCATGAATTAGACATTCCCGTGGGCAACTGGAACTGAAGTAGAAATTTTATTAAGATTTTTTTAACTGAATGAACAATTTTAATTTTTTTAAATAAGAATAGTTGTTTTTCTTCACGTTCTTTACTCCATTTAGCTTCTCTGATCCTGAGGTGTTACTTAAGGGCATAATTAGTAAACAGTTGGGGCTAATGCCCAAATATTAGAGATTCAAAGCCATGATTATGCCTTCCTTTTTAGCTAAGCTTTAATTTTGCTTTCATGATCACGAAGACTGTAAGAGACATTTCAATCTTGAAATTTTTCAGAAATATGATGATTAAAAAGAAATCATATATTTTTGCATTAAAAAATTCAAGGCATTATAGTACAAACTCAAAATTGTTCTCTATGGTACACAAATAAGATTGTGTTTGATTTTGTTGTTATGATGGTAGTGAATTTCTCTGAAAAGTGTCTCAAGCTGGTGAGCAAATTCTCTGTTTCTGCTTTCAACAATAATACCTTATGCAAGTGTCCTTTTGGATCACTGCAAACCCCAATCTATAGCACAAGATCTGGGAGTCAGTAGGAAGAAAAACATGTCAGGAGAAATTGTATCTAAAAAAATCTATCCCAAACTATCTCCTTCATATTTCTACATAATTTCAAGAATAGCAGAGTCAAGTCCATTCATCTATGCATTTGCATCTCAAAGCAGAGAACCCACTCAATGAAGATATCATTGAAATTAATAATAGCAATAGCAGAAAATATTTCCGCGTGCTTCGTAGTCAAAATAATGTGAAAACATCTTCTCAACACTGCCAATAAACGAACATGTACGTGCTGTTTACAGTAATGATGAAACAAAGCTGAAATTTAAATAGCCGAGGTTATATTTCACAGGGGTGATGGAGACAGTGGAAGTTCATACCAGTTGATCCCATATTCAGCTCATTAAACTATGGAAGACTCCAAAGCGATTGCCAAATATGGTGACAAGTGATAGCTTTTCTTGAGTCAAAAATAAACAAACTAATTTAGTTCAGCAAGGTCTGTATTTTTGATCTGTTAAATTAGAGAAAAAAAAATTAGCTACTAAGAAAAAGCTGCTGTTTTAGAGAAGAGGTTTTATGGCCAGGACACATCTCTGCTCTGATTTAATGTAGATTGCATCAAATTGTGCAGAAGATGCACTTCTGCTGAAGTTTCTGTTGAATACCATAGCTTTCACTTCCTGCAAAAAAACTATAGAATATTGTTCTTATGCACTACTGGGAGAGAGCTGGGACACTGCTGTTCTTTCTGCTATTCCACTTGCATCAAATCCAGAGAAAATTGTTTCAATGCAAGTCAAACAATCCCTCTTTATCTACCTTCTTACGTATTCTGCCATGTGAGTGGACTGAGTTTCTGTAGGAAATACCTCTAAGGTCTTTTGAGAGACTTGAATAACAGTCTGGGAGTAAATATTCTTATTTTTATGAGGCCGTTATAGCCTATAG
Source organism: Platysteira castanea (assembly GCA_013397175.1). Lineage (NCBI taxonomy): Eukaryota > Metazoa > Chordata > Aves > Passeriformes > Platysteira > Platysteira castanea. The sequence continues at coordinate 27,938 of VYXC01000683.1, forward strand.
GCACCATTTGTTACTCTTCTTATGAGGGCAGTCCATGGCTTGGCACTGGTGGACCTTAATCCTTATCAGCTACTTTACATTCATTGACATGTTGTATGAGCAAAAGGAAGTCACTAAATTTAAATTTACCAAGCACCAATACTCTGATATTCATTCCTGACTGGGAAAAAAATTTATTAACTTTTTCATCTTGTCTTGTACCATGAATTTAAGAAATATAAATCCTTACTTCTTCTGACTTATAAAAAGACAGTGCTCCTAAAGAGCATTCAACTGGAGGGCTTTCCTAGAGAGCAGTGATACATAAGAAAATTGAAACTTTCACAAGAGATAACTGTGAGTGGCGTGCAGAGGCAGAAGGCAACCTGGCATGAAGTGGAGAAGAGAAGAGAATGCAGAGGAAGAAGCAAAGGAATTGGGGTGTTCTACAAATTGAGAGAGTATTTGGAAAATCTTGAAAGCCTCTGTGTGCCACTTAGACACTCAGAACATCCATTTATTCCACTATATTATCTGCACTTGTCCCCATGCTAATACAGCTTCCTATTAAGTCAGTGGACTTCTAAATATTTGAATAAATATACATATATATACCTATATATATAATTCAAAGGTAAATGATAGCATTTGTTTTCAAGTTGTTTGGGCATAACATCATAAATATTGCTTACAGCGTTGCTTTTTTGAAAGTTGTCCCATCAGCTTCTGCCTAGTCTTACTGTAGCTTATTCAACTTTTCCTTGAAATCTCATTTTAAAATAATTTTTATATTAATGATCTAGTAATAAGCTATCATTTAAAATAAGCCTAAATTATTAAAAAGAAGGAAGCCTAAACCATTGTTTTGAAAAATGCTTCATTTATTGCATTCCTTGTGGCTACTTAAGTTAGAAATTATATTACAGGGTTACAGGGTAAATTGCAAGTACAGTAGTCTGTTTTATCATTCTTATGAAAACCATACCAAAATTTGTAAATTAAACTTTTCCTAGGATTTTTGACTTGTGATGCTAAATCTGCTTTAACAGATATTTCTTCAAAGCTCTATAATGTATTAAATATATGAGATATTTGAGTAATGTATAATCACTGCTCCTCCATAATTTTGTTTAGAGACTCAGAAACTAGATGCAGACTCTTCAGTACACTGCTAAGGAAACTGCTCAGTGTGCAGAGGTTTGAGTCACATGATTCCCGTTAATTTTAATGGGAGTTACATGGATAAATCTGTGCTGAAATTCATGGGAAGTTAATGTTAAAAGAATTTACTCTTCCCAACTTTGCTCTCTGAACTTATGTGTCTGGCTACGTGCACCTCTGTAAAGTTCCTGGAGGAAGGAGAGGATGGAGCAGTATAAAGTGATTAAACCAAAAGCATTCAGAGTTTAAGTGGTCTATGGTATGTGTTCCAAGGTAGGAAATAAGTAATCAATATCAAATGGGAGAAAATCTAGTTTTGATCTGATAGTCTCCTAAAAATCTCCTTTGAAAGCATAACTGTATTTATTATAGTGTTGTGCACAATATACATAATTTATTTTTTAGTTTTGTAAAAATATATATTGATATTGAAGTCTAACATTTCAGTGAAGTATATCAAATGGATTATTATTATTATTATTACAACAAACAACAAGAAGAGACTCAGAGGATGTGCTTAGAGTTTAGCTTAAATCGTAGTTAAAATATAGTTGCTGGATTTCTGAGAATTTCAAACTGAAATGAATTGAATCTGAATCCATTTGATATGCCTAAAAAAGGGAGGGAAGGAAAAAGAGGACAAATGCTGAGGAACATAATTAGGACATGTGAAAAAGTTAGGATATATGAAAAGAAATAGTTAAGTGCTTAGTTTTTGATTCAGTTCCTGCCACCATTGCATCTACAGAAATCAGTGGAACTAAACATGGTTCTGAATAAAAGTAGCATACAGTACAAATAAAGGATCAAAATAATTTTTTAATCTTACTCAGGTCTCAGCCTAGTGACTCAAACAGTGAGCATCGAATGTGCTTTGAACGTAATTCAGCACTGCCAAATATGCCATCCAAATGCAGTTTTTTGGCAGGATTGCATGCAGCTTGTGTTTATTAGATAGGCAGCTATTTGAGTTGATTAGCTACAAACATTTCATGAAAAAGAAATAATTGCTCATTCACTATAAATATATGTAGTTTTCTTCACCACTTGCTGACTCAGCTTCATTTGTGGTCTGAGGGATGAAGTCATATGGGTTTTTCATATTCTTGTTTTAATTTACAGCATTGGGAGGAATAAGAGCAACAATCTGTTACAGCTTGCCCTTGCTCTGTTGCCCTGCTCCTGAGGACAGAGGCTAGAGAATCCCTCTGCTGTCTAGTCACCAGCAGACTCTCTTTTGGAGGGGAAAGGAGGAGACAGCAATGATACCCAATACGCTAAATACACACAGCTGGCAAACAACTTTGTGACTGGTGTCAAATCGTGTGAGTAAACCTGCACCCAGATCAGGACTTAGCAGGGACTGCGGAGTGGGCTGGCTTCTTGACTCTCTCCCCCCAAGCAGCTCATAAAAACTGAGCTCATCAGTGCCTTTTCCTGATTTTTTAGTTCAGCAGGACCGAATGTGAACTTATGGAGAGCTCTTTGAATGCTACGCATCTCCAAGAAGCAAAAATTACAACTGACATAACTTTTTACTGGTGCAGTTAAAAGATCATGGTCCTGAATTTCATACTAACATTGGGACCATAACTGTTTTACTGGTTTCTTTTTCAGCTTACTAATATTCCCAGGTAGTGTTCTGATCTGGAATATAGTTAGAGCATGGCCATGGCCTGGAAGTAATGAGAAGGAAATAGAAAATGACTTGGCCCTCAGCACGTAGCTAATGAGTCCATCCTTCCAAAAATGTTTCTCTTTACAGAGGGAAATTTAGTTTTATTATTGCCCCATTTTGCTTCTTCAGGATGCATTGGAAAGGCTTCTATTTCAACTCTGGCTGGCCTCCATGCTTCTTAAAAGTAATAATTACAGACTTTTTTCTCCTCTGAATACCACCTGAGTGTGAATAGCTTGAAACACACATCGTTTTCTTGAGATCCTATCTGATTTTTGACACAAAATCTTAGAGTAGCACTACTTCATATGAAAGGTTATTGGAAACAAGTGACAGAGACCTGGAGAGACAAGAACTATGAACCTGGAGAAAATACTGGTTACATAGATTTAGAGGGATGGGCACTGTCACAGTACCAACCACAGTGAAAGAATTAATGCAATTCACATTTGAAGAAAGAACATACTCAGAAATACAATTACACATGTAATAAGATTGCATCAGACATAGAGGAGAATGCCAAACTTATCAAAATCTAGAGCCATTTAATGCCATGTGAAAAATGTGGTTAGGTATAAAGTTTGTCCTTATTGTGTGCCAAAAACCCACAGCTACTTAGAAATCTATCTTCATTTTTGTATTTTCAGATAATTCCTTCCAGATAAATATTTAATAGAACAGATTTTGCTATAATTAACAGATTAAAATAAGCAGAATTTGTTAAAGATGATTTCATAGAATAAAATCAAGTAATAGCAAATGTCAATGCATATCATCCATATACATATTTAATTCAGGATCTGTTGAAGGAAAGGAATACATTAGGAACAAAACAAGGTACCCTTCATATTTCACAATACATTGGCTCTCAGAAGTATGCTTGGAAGATAATAGAAACAATCCTTGACAAAAGTAAGGTTCTGCAAGTAGTAAGAGCTCTGAAAATGTGTATATATACATTTGGTAGTAAAGTTTTGGAAGATGGTGCATAACTTGTAGAAAACATACAGGAACAACATAAATAGAAAAAGACTTAAAAGATACAAGCAGCTGAGTGCCAGCAAAAAAAAATACAGATTGCAAAAATTAAAAAGAGGAGGAGATTACAAGAGACAATGGGATTTAATCTTTGTTGATGCACCACAGAATAATCTGACCTGAACAAACATGGTTGGATTTTTAACAGGCCATTTTTTATAAGTTACTTCAAACAGCTCTTCTAAAGTGAGGACATCCTAGCAGAAAGCTGATCTGCCAGTTACTCCTTTCACTTTCACTGCCTAGTGGAAACTGCTGCATCCCTCCTCTCCAGTGACACACAGCAACAACTGGTAAATGTTTATGAACAGGCAGTCAAATACTGTAACTGGGATTGTTAAAATGGAAAAACTTAGCTTATATGGCAGCTGATATGGTATCCAGCTACTGCACAAGAAAGTCATTAGCACTGTGTTTTAACAAAATGAGATTGTAATTAGGTGCCTTTGATTCTAAAGCAGAATGAGTTGCACATTTCTGGCTGCTTTTCCCAAAACATGACATCAGAGTAATCAGCCATAGACTGTCATTCTTTGTTCACCCCACATTTTTGCTCCATTAGTAACTCACAACTAGTCCCTGAGCAAGACGAGATTCTCAGTCATCAGTGAGCAATAAATATCTCTGCCAGGGCTGATAAGATTTCTCAGACACATATAGTACTTTTTGTTTCGTTCCTGTTTTTCAATTTCACAAGCTGTCTCCGTGTTGAAGTCAGGTCTGGAGCACTGTTGAATTGTGGCTGCTTTGCCTCAGTAGGAATTAACAGTGTTCCTTTGTACAAGCTGTCTGGAAGGGAATGGGACCATCCAAATAGCTTTCTATCTCTCCACAATGTGGGCAAACTGTCCAGAGTATCCCACCAACACCAATTCCCACTTGTCGCAGGGACCCTATGGGTCACTAATTGCAGACCAGTAGGGGAACCCTCTTTCCTACACTGGGCTGTGGCCACTGCAGCTTGGCTGAAGGACTGGGAAATCCTACAGTCCTGAACTTTGGTTTAGTTATCTGTACTCTTTCTCTTGGGATCTGAGCATAGTCTTGTTGGCCCACTGAGTTCACCAAGAACTCTGTGCTTGGAATAATTATAGAATTGGGTCCAGAATCTGGAGCTAGACACCTCAAAATGGAGATTAATGGCTGCATTCACCAGCTATTTCCCAAAATATGTGGTATTACCAGAGGACATCACAAATGATGTGTGAAAGGAGACACCTTTGCAGATTGGCAGTGCACGAAGAGGATAAAGAGAATGACATGTAATTATAACTATGCTATTAGCTGTGATATTCAACTTACACAAAGACAGAAAAGTCCAATGAATCCAAAAGCTTTAGATTTGCTTAAAAAAGAATAAACTGCTTGGAAATTTCTCTCTAATAAATTTCACCAGAACTTTCTGCTGGAAGGGAGAAGGGTCCAAAGGAAGAAATGGAGACATTTTAAATTAGTTGACTCATTTTAAAATTCACTCCCTCCTTTTTCTTCACTTAGAAAAATGCAAACACCTTTCAGACATATTAACCTTAAATACTGGGAGGTAAGAAGGAGGGAAGCTATGAAAATCCTAAAGTTTTGGGAGTGTTCTGGATGTACCTCTGTCTGTTAACATAATCGATGCAGTGCTGTTGCTTTTACAGACAGAAATGAAAACAAGGTATGTCTGCCAAAAGGTGGATTACAAGTTAGTTGAAAATATTTCTTTAATTTTATTAATTCAGGTTTTGTGACAAATTATAAAGCATACATTATCCAATCTGAGAGATAAACTGTTAGCAAAACATCTGAAATACAACTGAAGAATATACCAGTGTCTGGCATCAGTTCTGTAAGCTTCTCAGAGGTGGATTCAATAAATTCAGAAAGCCCCTGCACATTTTGAGATAGATATACCAGGCCTCCAGTTCTGAAAGATGAACATTATTATTTATATATGAAATGTTCTGAAAGGAAGTTACATGTGCAGAGAAAATTGAAGAATATTAATCCTGAGTTTTTTGTCTGTTATGTGGTCAGCAGATTTTTTTCACCTGTCCATGGGATGCTTTTCTTCTCTTTGTTTAATTGATAAATGCAAAATAAAATTTTGTAAATGCTGCATGATAATTTTATTAAGAAAATAAAAGGTCTGCTACATATCATCAGAGTACACAATTTCAATCAAGATCTGGCCAGCAGGTCATTAAAAGACATATTAAAAAAAATTAATATTGAATTGTTTCTAATTGTATCCAGCAGGCATCTGTACTAGACCCAGTGCTATTCAGTATTCCCAGCAGTGATCCAGAGGTGCAAATACAAATTACCATGATAAGGATCTGAGGATGACAGAAAGATTACTTGGTGAGTACATAATTATGAAACCAAGGAAGAGGAGACCTCTGTATCAGCTAGACCCATTGAAAGAAAGGAGCATTTTAGGAGAGATAAATGCATAGTTAAACAGAATACAAATGGATTTCACCCCCCACAAATCGGGTACAGTGACATGGAATGCCTCAACTCTACAAGGATTTATGGGCCATAGTGGACCAGCAGCTCAACATGAGCTCCCACCATGAAGCCACATGAACACAGAATGCAATCCTTGAATCCTGATGCAACTACTGGAATAAATCCCACAGATCTGTTGTCCATATTGTGATGAGAATGGTGGGAAAAAATGGAGACTTCACAAAACTGCATTTAAAATTAATGCAAGAGCAGAAGAAAATTATTTCCTGTGAAAGCATAAGCACAGTGTCTTTGATTATCAAAAAGGAGGGTTGAGTATGACTTGATTAAAGTTTATAGATTATGAGAGAAAACCCTCACATGCAGATTCTTTATCCTGAAGGGGAATGTAAAAACACACCCAACCACTCCCACCTTGACCCCAAATAAATAAATAAATAAATAAATAAATAAATAAATAAATAAGATGAAAATAACTGAAAAATCAGAAACAAAATAGTTTTTTACTAATGAAAATGAACATGAAATATATTGCCCAAAAAATGATGAATCATGCCTATTGGCATATCTTCAAATCATGATACAAGTTAAAATTACATCATAAATTACCTGTTCCTTAGTTAAATAATAATTTTATTGGACTTGATACCAAATAAATGAAATAGATAAAATTTAAGGGTCCCTGCCCACAAACTAGTTGAGATTGGATTTCGGAAATACAAAAGAGAATAGAAGAAGTAAGAAATAAAATAGAGATAAATTAGAATGGTCTATTCAAAATTACCTTCTCTGAAGATCTGTGCCCTGACTTGAGACTTTCGTTGTAATTCTAAGTGAGGATCTGACTCTAAACCATATGTTCTGCTGTGGTATGTATTGCATAACTATGGAAAATGTCTTAATGTATGTATTTTTCATTCACATAAAATTGTCTGTAAGAATTTATATCCCAGCTGGTATGATGTTATACAGAAACAATATCATGTGTTGTTCTGCAAGTTGTGCATATGTTTAGTTTCTGAGGCCAAAAATCAGGATGTGGTTTGAAGAAAAGTGGGAGGAGTCAACTAGTAAAAGTGTTATACCATATGACAACCTCAAAAAAAAAAAA
>VYXC01000683.1:41222-54413 GCA_013397175.1 Platysteira castanea
TTTGTTTGTTTGTTTGTTGGTTGGTTGGTTGGTTGGTTGGTTGGTTTTGTTTGGTTTTTTTTGGGGGGGGGAATTTTTGTGATTGATTGGGGTTTTTGGTTTGGTTCAGGTTATTTTTTTGTTTTCCCTTAAGTTGTGCTGCATATTGCTGCCTATTTGGACCAGGCACACTTTTATTTAGTACTCTCGATACCTTATTCACATCTGTCAACAAAAAATGCACATCGCAGTCACACACCAAGGCACAAGTCACAAAACTCACAGAAAAAGTAAAAGAAATGATATTTATATGTCATTTTGATAGTCAAGGGAGAAAAGTGTCCCAGTCCCTCTTTCTAAAAATAATGCTTCATACAGGTGTCACCTCTGTATTTCATTGGAGTTATCAAAAGAAAAAAAGTTGTCATTTATGGAAGTTGCTTCCTGCTATTGAAATAAAATGATGTGCTTTAAATCACAGTTCAGTTCTTCCATACCCTTCTTCCAAGAAAATCACTCTTACATGTAGGGAAATGGGAAAAAACAGTTTTATTAACCCACTTTCAACCTCTCTCTTCTACAAAAATAACACACATAAACTCTCTTCTGGTCATCTATTCCTATCAAAAATGGATTTAAAGTATTTGCTATGCCTTAAAAAAACAACCAAACAAACAAAAAGAGAAAAAAAAGAACAAAACCAGTTACTCCTGCCACCCATAGCAATGATGAGCTGATAAATAACCTCACTATATTGTCTTGTCAGGCATACCTAATAGAGATGAAGAAGTCTGTAATTAGGGCATTAATTCCACACTGCAGTGCAGTTGCAATGCAACCTCCCATTCACTGACAGGTGCAATATGTGGGTGCAAATTTCTTGGAATCAGCAATCTACTCTTTTGCATTTACATTGCTAAGCAACATCATTGCATTGATTGACTTATGTACAGTTCTACACTTTCACCTCTTAGGTATAGAAAGAAAAGATTGATTCCAATTTCAGTGCCACAGTTTTAAACAGATGCAGCTCCAATGAATTAGGTGCACTTACTCCTAATTTACAGTCATGGAAGAAAAATAATTTTCTTAATTACCCTACTGTTTAGAAAGCTCTAACTCTTTTGGACAGAATAAAGTTACACTGGTCTAAAACTCACATGACAGTCAGGGGCATAGTTACATGTATTTTTCCACAAAAAGATGGCAGCTGTCCTCAAAGTGTAATGCGAGTTAACTAGGAAAAGGTGATTGACTGATGCTGAGGTTAATTGCTTGTTGGCATGCTAGAAAGCCTATGCTAACAAGTGCTGCTTATAACTAACAAGTGCCAATTATTTCCTTATATTCCAGTACACATTTTATTATGCTAGGAACTATCCAAACATCCAGAAAGATCCAGACATCCCTGCCCAGATCTGATAAGTTAATGATTTAAGAAAACTATGGAAGTTACTGGTGAAAATGGGTCAGTGCATGTTGCTTATCACAAATGTACAGCTCTTCATATAATGCTATGACACAGAAAATTTTTGTTAATGTTATCAATGCAATGAACATTTATTCATAATGAAAGTATAAATAGTCGTCTGATCATAAACTTTGTTTTCTCTGTTGCTGATCAAAAGCTTACACTAATAGATAGTGCTTATTATGTCACTATTAGAAGCCTGTGAAACCTTTAAAATATTTTAATCCTGTTTCCACATCTTTGTGGAAAAAAACTTTATATATATAAATTGGTGACCAACTGCACACACAAGCCTGATGAAACTTCCCATTTGATAGGTAGATTATTATGTAAAATATTGCCTAATATTTGTATAATGCATTCATCTGGCTTGAAAAAATGCTGACAGAACTAGAATGCATAGCATAATCCATTGTTAAATTGATATTAAATTCATAATTTTGTTGCTAAAGCATCGGTAAATACCAATTTTAATTGCATTAATAAACTATGAATTATGAAAGTAGGATTGTAGTGACTAATACAGATTTTCCCTATGATAATAATGTTTTAAAATAAGATTAAAAAGTAACATCTCCTCAAGAAAGAGGAAGTTAATGTACCAAAAATGAAGATGCAAAGCCAACCTGTCCCCCACCTCCTCCTAGACAAGTCGTCTACCTTGTATCAGTCAGAATAAAAGAAGGAAATTTGATCTGAATAGAAAACTTTCCAGTCTTTCAGGGTTTCTTTGCAAGAAATCTTGTGCTTAGTAAAACTGCATGCTTTGTTATTCCTTGTCTAATTTCAAACTAAACATGTGTAATGGCATCACAACGTAGTTGCAAACTTGAAAGCCCTTGGAAATGCATTAATTGTGAACGTTGGGCATTTTAACACCTTTTTCTAACTGTTAAGATGCAGAAAGTGTCAAATATGTTGGTAAGCTGTTGAAAAAGGTAAAAAGTGCCTAAGGTGTGGTTTGATCTCTCCTAGTCCTGCAGTGCAGAGAACATATCACCACAATACTATCCCAAGAATTCAAAATAATACAACAAAACTCTAACCATATGGCTTGTTAGGTAGGCACAGGAGCTCAGCACAGGGTTGGGTGAGGTGACCATTAAAAATGAAAATATTTAAGAAAATCTAAGAACATTAAAATTGCATTTGCAAATATTGCGCCAGTATTCCTAGACTGTTATAGAATAGATATGTACATTTCTGTACCCATCAAACACTTAATAAAAGATAACTCCTCTAGGCAATTTGCAAACTATAGCTTCATCTAGATATATGTCAGTGTAAATCAGGAACCTTCAGTTCTCAGTTTTTCTAAACAAGTATGCCATAATCTTTCCTAGCCCTGTTTCCGTCAGACCCTCATAAATCTACCACATTGCTCTGTCTCCTCAGAATGCAGTCAAATTCACAAATATTTTAAAGGTATAGTGAAATACACATAGAGCAAGTCCATCATCCTAGACGGAGTTAGTAATTTCCTTCACCTGCAGTATATATTTCATTTTAACACATCTGTAATAGACACCAACTAATCATGTTTAAAGGCTACCTCTTTATTATTGCCCTTTATCCATAAACTGCTCTTTTCACTGACCTTAATATATAAGGTGAAGATAGGCAATCGTTTGATAGAAATGCTTACATATATGAATTTGATTTCAGTATATGTAAGATAGAACTAGTTGGGCTGGATACAATTTTCTTAATTTACAAGTTCCATTGTAGAATCTATATTTTTTTTTCTAAGTCACCTAATACCCTCAGAAATACTGACGACCCTAAAATGCAATGCCTTCTCTTTTTTTCTATATCCTGTATTTTGTAAAAGAATAAAAACATAATGACATTTGTAATTTCCGATCTTTTAAGAACAAAGTACTATCTGAAATTTATAATATAAAAATTCTCTTTTCCTGGAATTACAGTTTTGTATTTATTGAATGCGTTTACAGGCTCCCTTAGGATGTGAAATGTATGGAAATATATGTGCATTACTAAGGAAAGAACTAAATTTATTCTTTCCCCACATCATCCTCTTCTTTGCAGTAGAGGTTTTTAATTCAACACAGAGCTAGAATGAGATGGAGCCAATTTCCTGGTCTATATCTGTGACAAATGCTAAAAGTGGCACAAGATTAACAAATTAGTTGATGTATATATCTTTAAAGATTTTTGACTATGTCCCAAATCAAAATGCATGCTTATTTGAAATGAAGATTTCTTTAGAGTTAAGTATTAGACAGCAACCGTATGAATTCTGTAATTTTAGGATGGAGTGATGCCACGTCTAACAACTAAAGAATAGCAACCTGGAAAAAAAATGCCTAAGAAGCTTTTTATGGCACATAACTCTTATAATAACAACTTTTATTGCAATAAATTGTATATTTAGTGATAAAATCTGATCTTTTAATAAGAAATTTGCTTTGTAAAAGACTAATTATTTCAGTACACAGGTATTTCTCTTAAGCATGAATATTGATGCTTTATTAACTATCAAAATATGAAATTCTCTCATGCTAAGCAATGTGTCTGATAGAAGCTATTTTTAAAATGAGTAGAGAGAGATCTACAGTATAGACAAGCATGTCATTATATAAAGATTTCTTTATGATGGTTTGAAATAAAAAGTATGGAACTTGACCTTTTTAGCTGACATAGTAATCGCCTACTTGATGTAATCCAGATATCTAACACCAAACAATAAAAACATCTGTGACAACAAACCATGTAAAGCTTGGGGAATTATTTATTTTTTTTTAAGAAAAGATAGCAATATTTAATAACCAGATAAGCCTGGATTGGCTCTTCTTACACAAAAACTTTTGTGTTTTGCAAATGCTAGTTTTAAAGGGCTGTAACTTAGAAGCGAAAGTTTTTTAAGCTCGCATGCATATGTTTTGGAGTTACCTCATTCATTCTGCTTTTAGGACCTTGTCACAGTCCACCTGTTTTGCTTTTGCTTAAATTACATCAAAATAATAGCTTTCTTTAGAGGGAAAAAAAATCACACTTTTCTACTGACTGTATCCAAACATGATAATACACTTAAAATTGAAGAGGAGCCATATTCAGGTTGCATGTCTCAGTCACCCAATCTCCCTTTCACGTATCTGTTCATGTTGACAGAGTATGTCATAATACATCAACAGAGAGATCAGCATAGAAGAACAAAAATTCATCGCCTGACAGCAAGAGGAAAACTGATTTCTACTATTAAATTAGCAAAAATATACCAATACTTCAGTACCAATAAGGACACCATGGCTAAAAACATTCACCATATTATAAATTTGAATGAGCATTGGGAATTTTTTGTTTCAATAATCCTTAAACACAAAAAAAAGGGAGGGGGAAGAGGGTGGACTTAAGGATGTCAACATCTTTACAAGCAAAAGAATTGATTTCTGGTAAACTATGCCATTACATTTTGGGTTTGTTAATCTTTTAAATATTAGTTCTAAATATTCATTTAATTTGAAAGCACTGAGCACTGTTTTTGCAGGATTCTTTTCTGACAGAGGTTTTTCTTTACGAGGTCAAGGAGACATATCGAAAATGCTCCGTATCAACAGAGTGCATCAGCTTCTTTATATCTTAGAATTTTGACTCATGTAAAAGGTATTCTAGCTCTCGCATTGCTAGATATAATTTTAATATACTGTACTGAGCAGGGGTGTATCGCTAGGAATTTAACAATACCTGGAATAAATAATGTCTTTTTGCAGCCTGGGGCAACATCTGCCACTTATGCATTAATTCTGCCCCTGTTTGAACACTCTACAACATATGCACTTCTCTTTTGTCTGTTATCCTAGAGTTGTGTTATTCCCAAATATTGACATCATCTACTTTTATCAGCACTAACTGCTCTGAAGCTTCCTAGTCTCATGCTCAGCTCTATTTCTTTCTATTGATTATCTTCCTCACTCCAGCAGGTAGCTAGCCAGCGAGGCTGTCCTGAGAAATAGCTTCCAATGACTTTATACGCACAATTTACACGGAATTGTTTAAAGAAGATATTAGCCTCAATACAAATCAGTGAACCTCATTTAGTCAATACTGCACAATTCAGCTGTTGGCACCCTGTCACATGTTAGTCTTTAAAGTCAACTACCATACCCAATCTGCACATTAGCCATAGTATTTAGTTTCATATTAAAATGAGGCTAGTTTTTCACTTTTTTTTTGAAATCTATTCAATATATTTTCTACATCACCTCATTGAACCATATGATAGTAATATAATTTTAAGTATAAAAACCTGAGATTAAATGCTTGATTTTTGACAGTGTTCTTAAATATAATAAATTCAAAGGGAAATACTGTTAAGTTAAAATGGAGTGTTTTTCATTAAGTCCAATCAAATGGTAGACAACAAAGGATCTTTTATTTGAGAATATGAAGTGAAAATGAAAACCAGAAAACCTTTACTAAGAAAAGGTCTAGCTAAATTATGTTGGAAGGAGGTCTCCAGATTGAACCTGGGTATTTCTTTTGCTAAGAATGAATTAAACTAAGATGCACTATAGGAGAACAGCTTACAAAAAAGGAAAACCTAATGCTTTACAAAAATGAAAACGGGGCCTAAAAGCAGCTACAAAGAAAGATCAAATATTAAAAAAAAAATTAAATCGCTACTGTAGCACCTAAAGTATTCAAAGAAATTTGGGGGATTTTTTTACCCCTTTTGCATTCCACAGCAGGGTTCCAAAATCCTAGATGGACATTTATATAAACATAATCTTTTCCTTTTAGCCTACCAGACTATGATCTAAACTACGATTTAGACTACAGATAAAAGAGAGAAGAAAAATAAAGTATATGTGCTTATCCCTAAATCTGTTACTTGAGAAATAAGATAGCTCTTCTCTTGTTTTCAATCTGTATTAGACACACTTGCTTTCCTGTACTTAATACATAATTAGCATATCCATGATGTTTATATTAAAGTTTCTATGTGCATCCTTCAGCAGCAGGATAAAAATAGGTATTGTTTCTAATTGTTGGAAGAAAAATACTTGGTTTTGGGATATTTAAGAAAGAAATATTTTCATCTTTCCTGTAAAGTGTTGCTCTTATAAAGCATAGATTCCAAGACAACCTGCAACGATTTATGGCTAATATATTTTGCAAGAGGTAGAAAATAAAAAGAGGTCCAGGAGTATAAAGACAAAAAAAACCCAAAAAAAACCCCAACAAAAAACACGAATAAAAAGGCAACAAAACAGAAATCCCCTCTTCATAATATGTGGTCAGTATTTTAGAAAACACAGAGGAAAAATACAGAATCCTTTTTAAGTGCTGATGAGCAGTCATCTGGACGTACTGATACACAGAGGTACCGGCACCGATACCTTTTGAGAGAAGGTAAAAATTATCTGTCCAGTGAGCAACTGGGAATATTGATATCGGACAATACCTTTATTCTAAATACTGATAATTTGAATATACAAATAGAACTGTTTTGCATGACCTCTGCTCCCTGCTCTTTTCCCTTTAGAGCTCAGTGAGTGGTAGCTGAGGTTCTGAACCCCAGGTAGAAGACAGATGCTGAGAGATGACCAGTCTGGCTTTCCTGATACATCTTTGTATGTACACACACTCACTCTCACATACACACATTTAGTGCAACCTGATGCTCACAGAAGAAGCTTTTTCTTCTTTCTAAGTTTCTGCAAGGAACATTTCAGAAACCAAAGAGGAAAAAAAAAAAAAACAAAAAAACAGCAAGGACAGAAATAGCTGCATATTCAGGCAGCAAAAAGGCAGGTGTGGCATGAGAATTCCTAGTGTTCTTGTCTGCAGTGCTCTGCTTTGCTGTTAGAGGATTTGAGGGGTACTTTTCATGGGTCTATATATGTTTATGGTAAGTGCACTTGGAAAGAGAAACCTTCTAGATGCTGTTTGGCCTATTTATTTGGGTAGATCTGCTTATTTAAGATAAAAGTTATACTATACTTCAGCTGCTGTCTTCCGTGCATGTGCCTACCAATTAAGTGTTTTTTTCCCACCAATTACATTAGTAATCACTAAAGTAGATGCAAATTATTTTACTTATTTATTATATGAATTGCATCTTAGTAAATCTTAAAAAATATTTATATGCATTGAGTACTTAAACATGTTATAATAGTTTTACTGTAACATTTCCTAAACAGTATGTTAGTACCTACTTCAGTCATGTCTTATAAGGATTGATAGATAGAATTGTAGTTGGAAAAATAGCTAATTCCAAGATAATTTCTAAAAATCCGACCCTTTTAAAGTTAATTCTGTGCTATATACTAATATATAGTAAATATTCTGGATAAGCAAGTGCGGTGACAGAAAATAAGCACAAAATGAACAATACTGGGGAAGATGCAGCATACAGACTAAAACACCATATGCAGTCTGAAAGTTTAGAGAGTCAGGTTGATGCAGGTATTTTCTTAAGGTAATAAAAATATTTTAATGATTAATACTGTGCCTCCTTTCATTGTGACAGGAAAAAAACATACAAAATTTCTTACCATTCCTCATTTTTTTATGCTCAATTTTAGAGATGCATGGATTTACTATGTGATTAAGTTAAGCTGTAGCGATCACCTTTTCCATACTGTCTTAAAATGGTAACTGGGTAAAAAACAAACCTAGGAAGTAGATTAGTATCATTTAATATTTAGGAGAAAGAACAACTTTTCTATATGAAACTAGAAAGCATTTGTAGCCAAAAAAACCAAAAAAGTATTATTTTCTTTTTAATGAAGATAGTTATACTTGCAGATCTCAGGATTTCTTTAAATGATGTTCTTACTACACAGAAAAGTGCACAGGAATAATTTACATTAAACTTTCTTTAGCCACTTACGTCTAAAATATGCTATTTAAAATATCTAATGGGGGAAAAATATTAATTGTCTTCCTCCCAAAAGCATAATTATTAAAATATGATTATATTATTTATCAGCAGACATTGCTAGTTTCATTGCTTGATTAGCTTTTGATTAATGCTCAGAAATTTAAATTCAGACATACTTAGCCTCCGATTTTTAGACAGATGTCAGTCAGCATTAGTGTATCAATTTTTCATCAGAAAATAGAGATGCATGTTAAAACCACTTTAACAAACATGGAGTCTCTACATGGTACCATATTATCAATGCTAATTACACCCTTAAGATAAGCATTAACTGGGGGAAAGAGGGGCATCAAACTGTTTACAGAGCATGTGAACCTCAACTGGACATAAAGCTGCCTACTTTGCTTCCTGCTTTACTTCTTCAGTCTCACGGTTGTTTATTTAGTACATGGAAATATTACAAAATTATTAGAGATACCTTAAATAAATATATTCTCCTGACATGGTTAGCTTGGTATATATGTTTTAGCATAACTGTCCAGGAAGCAGTGATTGTGTGCCAGTGTTAAAGCCATGTAGGCAGCACGTTCTTTGTGTGTGTTTGCATGCTCTTGTACGCAAACATTTCATCACCACTGCGTGTGTCTGTGTGTGTGTGTGTTTATAGCCTAGTGCTAAAAGTGAGAGTGAGGTCTGAGGGTAGAAATGAAGACCATTTCCTTTTGGATGAACCCTACTTAACCAAAGTCCTGCCCTCCAGTTTGAGAGAGAAGGATGGGAAGGGGCGCTGCAAGAAAGGTCCAATGCTACAGCCCATTGAAGTCACTTGTAGTTACCAAATGTGTTTTAAAGGAAAGTTTTAGATATACAGAGCTTGGAGTCCTACGAGCTGTATTAAAGGAATCACAGCTACACAGTTCAGGCTTACTATTCAGACTACCTTTTGGGGGTTAAAGTTAAGTGGCAAGCCAGATTCACCATTTCCCTGCAATTCTAAAGATAATTGTAAAACGATGCTCAGCTGGTGCAATATGTTATTTTCTGTTCACAAGATGGAGTGGAATTTAAATTTTAAAAACCAGTGAAGATTTTGAAGAGTTTTGAGGGAGGCCTATTTATCTTCCACCTAATTTAAAAATTAGTCTTGGCTGTCTTATCACTCCATCAGTCCTTGAATCAAAATTCCAAATCAGAATCTATTATTTTCGTACTCATGTTAAGCAGCATTAAGTAGAGGGAAAGGATTTTATTTACATTAAGGAACCAGCCCTACACTTTTCACACAGGAAAAGCACCCTTTAATGACAATAGCAATTTATACAATTTATATTTCTAAAAAAACCAAAAACCAACCAAACAAAAAACCTCCAAACAAAACAGCTTTCATTTTTCAGCATTACTTAATACGTTTACTTACATTAGATTTCACCGCATTCTTAAAACACACAAGAACAGAGTACAACTTGCAGTATCAGTGTTCCTTCTCTCCCTTTCTCTCCCTCTCTCTCTTGCCTACACCATTTTGATTTTAAATTTGCTGGAGCCCATTCAATTTATAAATAACCTTAAACCATTGAACTGTTCACTAGTTTATTTGAACAGGAGACAATATTATTGAAACAAATCTAGTTAACAAGGTAATCAGCTTTTGCAATATTCCTCAGAAGGCTGGAAACCAACAGTTCATCACAGCACTGTACAAATAGAAGTATGCAATGTTAAGTCTCTGCTTAAGAGTGTTTCTATCAAAACTCACTGGTCACATTACCAACAAAGGTACTGTTTCCAAAAAGTATCCAAGACCCACCAAAACTGATTTATTCACTTGAAGGATATGAAAATATTTCCCGATAGTAACCCACTGTAAAAATGTAGGCTACTGCTGGTGTTGAAAAGATGGGGCTAGAACCACAAAAATCCTTTTTCTTGCTTCCACAAAAGGCTTTGGGCCTAATTATTTTTAAGTATAATCCAGCCAATATCTTCTCATGCTCAGCTGCACTGAGTGACACTATTTGTGATGCCCAGTCTGCTGAAACTGAGCAGGTTGCTGTCAGTTTAAAAATGACTATAATAAAAGTGACCATGAAGATGGATCTTGTGATTTTGCGTTTCTAATCAGTCATCTGTGAAGAACACTTTTGCTTTGATTCAGCAGACTGGTGACAGCCATGATTGATAGTGCATGAGGATGAAAAAAGGTTATTAACTGTCTTCCTATTAAACTCAATGTATTACCCCTCTAGGTGCATCTCATACTTTAACTTAAAGTACTTACTCAGGTAAGGTCAAAAATGAACTCTATAAACACAGTATCCATCCTGTTGTAGATGAACCAGGAGCTCTAATGTGAAATTTTGAATGTTCAGCATTAAAGCACATCTGAATCCTGACACCCTAATTACTGTGCCAAAACAAAAAAACTGAGCAGACCTTCATATGCTTCTAAATATATAACTATACACAAGTATTTTTGTGTGAAAAAAGGACAGATCGGTTGCTTCTGTGTGTTGGAGCATACAAACACACAGACACATATGTTTTACTTATTGTAATAATCTCAAAATAAAAGTTCGAATAATGTTATGTTAACAAGAAAAAACGTAGTAGAGAGATATGAAGTGTCTGGGGAGCTCAAGTATAAATCTTACACAGAAAACAGCATTTTACCTGCTGGTAGTTAACTCCATTATTAACTTGATCAAGTGTGATTTAATAATTTATGAAGGCTTCCTATTAAAAGAAAATACAAATGTTTTAGCGTAAATATAGAAGCATATATTTGTTGCCTTATAACATGTTTTAGTTTTAGATTTTATTTCCTTTTTACTGATGACAATACTTACAACTATCTACTGAAAAAACAAAGGAAAATGGCACATATATTCATTTTCAAAATAATTATATGGTGGAAATACTGATTCCTAGGCCACTTCTAATTTCTAAGGATGTCTCTGGGAAGAGATAATTTTAAAGGAGCTTAAGGATAAAAAGAGTGAAATACTTTTCCTGTGTTCATTTTTATTCCTTCTGACACTAGAAATTAATTGAAAGGGGAAAGTTGTTCACATTGTGTATGAAGGTTTTAGATTCATGTTTATTTTTGGAATTAGGTGTTTTATAAACACTTCTTCATAATCAGTAGCACTTAAGATTTTTATATTTCCTTTATGAATAAATTTCAGATGCTCTTTGATTTGTTTATGCATATTTTTTTATTCCAAAAATTTTCTGGTAAAAATAAGTAGAAGAATAGATCAAAAATCCTATGAGTCTAACTACAGTGTGGACACTTTTATCTGAAGGAAGGTACAGACACATTTGTTTAAAATAAGCTTTTTCCATGTGGTATATAAGATGTCCCCATGAAATACATCTATTCTGTATTTGTTCTCCAGAGTATTAAAACATACTTTTAAATTTAGTTTTATAGTAGTCCTTCATTTCCTCTTTTAAATTACATCAAGTATATTTTTTGCACTCATTAACATCATTTCAGAGGGAAGCAAGAATATTATACCAAGCTAGATTATTTTGGGGAAAGAAGGAAGAAGGATCTCTCTATCTTGACTATTCTATAATGGACTGTCATGCACAAACTCTGCAGCCTAAGTGAGTATTTTAATCTTTTCAGGTGGTATTGAATTTTGGTTGTCTCTGGTATTTTTAAACATTTTTTTTTTAAATCACAGTTGATTAAAAAGAATCCAGAAAAAATATAATCTAATATGATAAAAATTATTAAACGGCCCTCTGTAACATCTTTATTTCTGGAAAGTGTTTTCCTTTCAGGTGTGGACTTGGGAATAGGCACCAATTTTGCCTTCAGTAACATTTCTGCTTTATAATAAATTGCAATCCTGTTGTAGCCCCATGTGGATTTACAACTGGCAGGCTTTCTCCCTGACAATTTGGGGTCACTGTGGATATAGGTGAGCAATAATTTCAGAGGTGATGGAGATATTGACAGAATTTAAGAGTCCAAGTTCCCAGGCAAATATTTGTAAAATATACACTCCTATGTTGGGTTTTAATTAATAAGACTTCTGGTTTATATTGTCTGCCTTGTTTGTGCATTGTATTTTCTCTGAAACTATAAAAAATATAAATTTCCATTTGTGCCTCTGTCAGAACTACGAAACATTTAATGTAAAAGCTGTCATTCCTCCCTCAAGAACATTTAAGCAAAGAAGAAAGTTACAATTATTAGAGGCTTAGCTAAAAAAACATATAGCATACTTTTAGAAAATCAATTATATGACAACATTTGTTTTGGGTAGCTTTATGGCGGCCTGGAACAGGTAAAACCATTTTATCAGACTTCACACCGAACAGAGGCCCTGACAGTAGTAAGAGTTTTTAGCACCAGGACAGACCTATGTTTACTCACTCGAGAAGGGACTGGCAGGATCAAGTCCCCTCTGTTCACTTCATGTGTGCAACCTAAAGACAAGAAGTAAGCCTAAACATAACTCCAGCCATGTGTAAAACAGCGAAAGCATTTCAGTCAGTATGGAAGAAATTAATGAATTAGATTTATTCCTCTGGCTTCTTTAAAAGAATTGTCACAAGAACCAAACAGAAGATCCCAATTAATGAAACAAAGGAAAGTTTAGGGCCATTTAACCTGGAACAATCGTTTCCTCTGGTTAAGGTTTATTTGAAACCCAGAGCAGGCCTGAAATGTCAACTCTAGTGGTACCCTTTGAAATCCTGCTTTATTCCAGCACGAAAGCAAATCCTTAAACTGCAGGCTAAGTGCATGTGGCCCAACCAGGACCATACAAAGGCGATACACGTAGCATGTGTCACAGCCAGCAGCACATGAGTGACTTCGCCAGCGGGGATCCCTCATCTAGATCCCACTCCAGACAATCAGGACACAGCAAGGGAA
>VYXC01000683.1:65820-80820 GCA_013397175.1 Platysteira castanea
TAGGGCACTGGGTCCAACCGAGAGAGGAGCCACATCAGTCGGGTTCAGCCTGTTTCACCTCAGCGCCGTCCCGAGGAGGCTTTAGCCACCATTCAGTAACACACCCTCCTCCTCCTCCTCTTCCTCCTCTCCTGGCGGCTGCCGTCGCCGCTCGCCGCTCCATCGCAGCGNAATCAAGTGCATCCCTTCCCATCACGGCGGCTAATGGCAGACGCGTCCCTGCTTCCCCGTCTTTCCTGACATGAAATTTCCTACAAAATTGCCAATAAACTTCCCCCCATCCGATGCCAACTTACAGCGNCTGAAGATGGTGGAGATTTACATTAAGCCAGACACAGGCAGGTTCACTCAGGAAGTCTGACCATCCCGTTTTCTGACAGTTGCATTTCCTCGGCTCCATTCCGTCCTCCTCTTTTTTTTTTTTTTTTTTTTTTTTTTTTTTTTTTTTNTTGCTCCGGTTTTATCAAGGATTATGTAGTTGGCAGGAGGAGAGCAAAAGAGTGGAAAGAGAGGGCTCGGGTGCTTTTGGGGTGGCTGCTGTGAGGGTGGTTTTTTTTTTTTGATGGTGTATTTTTTTTTTCAATCGTGTTTCCCCTGGATTTGCAGTGGCTCGATCCTTAGGAGCGGTGGTGGAGTGTTTAAAAAGATCATATGTAGCATTATATTTTTAGTTTTGTGGTGGATGGATGGAAGAGGTAGTGAGAAGCCTTTGCAGCCCTGCCTGTTGTTGGTTAGATTGAGGCAGAGACTTGGCTGCGATTGGGACGCGACTGTGACATGGGCATCGATCGCTTCCATTGAGAGCAATGCAAAAACACAGCCTGGGTATGTAACACTCTCAGTGCCATCAACACTTGTTTTACTTTATATTTACTGGCAAAACTGACAGAACGATCCGGAGTGCTTTTCTTTGAAATAAGGAATACAAACATTTGGATGGGAAGGTGCACAAAAAAGATCGTGGAAATAAACGGGGTGTTGAAGGCTGGGGGTGTGGGGGGGAAGAGCCTTAATCATCATTGCTCCGCTTCCTATTCAACTGCCTGTATTTAAGGAGTTTCTGTCTTTTCTCGTCTAGGGGATCCTACTAAACTGGTTGCAATGAAAAAAATCAGACTATCAACCTTGAGGGAATATCTGCTAGTTTTCAGGGTTTGCGGTTTCATCCGGTAGGAAGGCACACAAAATAAAAGATGGCTAGCCAGCTGTTTTAACCTCTTGCACCTGGCTCCAGAGCTGAGGCTCACCAGGATTATTCAGTTATTCGTGTTATCTGTGCTTGAATATTTATAGTGTACGATCTAGAGATCCACACAGTGCATTGTAGCATCTCTTTATCCTTTAGTCGTGGGCTTTTTGGACTTTGCCAACATAAACATGTATTCAATACTTTTCATTTTTATGATAATGAACGTAGAGGGTCAATGAAATATAGAGGGAAAAGTCGTAAATCTGCAAAAGTGAAACCTACCCAAGGAACAAAGAAAGGTCAGGTAAACCATCTGTGTAAGTCAGAGTAATAGTACCTGCTGTTTGGTTTATGCAGTGATACTGCTTTATTATTCTCTAAAATGGAACTTATCCGCTAGCTCAAGTTAAAACTAAAGGAAAGCTGTGGAGATGGCAAATGACATTGTGTGCATCTTTCAGAGTGGGGTGACAGATGTGTTCCTTGATTTTTGAATAGTTTAGGTTTATTTGTGGAGATAGTGCACCATCAAAGAACGTATAAAGGGGGCTGAGAAAAATCACTGTTTAATATTGCAGAATTTACTGCTTCCATCCTGACCATGAGCCTAAATTTACACAATGAAATTTGATTATCTCTAATAACAATATTAGATCCTGCACTGGATGGATGAGAATTGAGGTGGTTTTGTTGATTGCAAGGGTTTAATGTTGCATTTCAGAATCTGATGTGGTTTAGCCTCCCTTCCATTAACTGGAAAACCCCTGAGGTTTTACAATTATTTCTTAAAGATAATACATTTAAGATTGCATTGGTAGGCTGAAGAAAAGTCATAAAGGCAAGAAGGGAAGCCCTTAATAACTCTTGAGATTCAGACATGTTCAGCAGTTAGATTGGCTCTGACTTCACCAAGGGTCGACAATGTGTCATTTCCATGAAGCCAAATTGCCCTCTGCCTATATGATATTAATGTGCAAATCAATATTTCAGGGATTAAATTTCCCTTCTTCATTTTTTATGGTTTCTACCTCAATAAGTCTCAAGTCTATTAGAAGAGGCTGGATGATTTAAAATCTTTCACTGCAGAATGGCTTGTCGTAGCCTTGTTTCACAGACCGTTTTTTGGATTTTCGTTATAAAAGACTAAAGGCATTCCAGAGAAGTTGATAGTCAATATAGGGACATGCTCACTGTTGTAAAGCCCTTGTTCGATTAAGAGCTAAAAAGGTATTGAAAATATAATATATATGCTTATATAATATATATACATTCTACTGCTTTAAAAATATTGTGTTAATCACCTATTGATTTATTTCAAAATCAATTGAAGCTCCTTTCTTATTAGTGATTTGTTCAGCATTCTTCAGCCTTGTTGTTAATTTTCTTAAGCAGCATGCATGAATTAATCTGCTGGTAGAGTGTGTTATGGTGTTTTTTTGAAGCATACTTAAAACCAGGCATTTTTACCTATTTATGCTAAGAGGTGTGAACAGTTTAGCATTGTGGGGGAACCAGGACACTTCGAATTCAGCATTGTTTTAATGAAGCTAAGGGGCGTTTTGTAAATATTTTATGATTTCTGCTCATATGCTTATCAGTAATGTTTATTGAGAGTTTCCATTGAATATTCAGGATCAGTTAAAAATTAAAATGGAGCTATCTGATCTGGAAGGAAACAATGCATGATAGAAAATTTAAGTAAAAATATGAGGTTGTGACTTTATCACATAATCTTGGGAAGGCCCTACTGTCTATCATTTAGTGTTGTTTTATAGTCTTAGACCATCTGGACTAGGTTCCGCACAGCTGCATGAATTTCATATGTGATAGAACATTTTTTCCATTCAGTGTGAAATGTTCCTTCCTAAAAACGTACACCAGGCTCGCTTAATTTAGTCTGCTAAAAGAAATGCACATGAAAAAGGACAAAAGGCTCTTTAATCTCTGCAAGCTGTTTGTTTTTCTTCAAGATTCCTGTCTGTTTGGGTTTGAAAAGTCATGTTTATTGAGCAGATGATTCTGAGGTGTGACATTAAGATAATATATGATTTTTGTGCTAGTTTCTGCTCTCCTAGTTAATTTGCAGATCTACTTTTTATGCCTGTCAAAACACAGTTAATCTATTCTTATTTACAATTAATCTCAATAAAATTAATCTTAACTATGCCTTAGTCAGTAGCTTAAAATATCTAATTATATTCAATTAACTGCTGTCATAGTAATTAACACTGCTTAATTGCCTCTGCATATATTTATGTAAAGCTCATTAGTTACTGCTTGCTCTTTTTTCCTTTTCTCATTCCCATTTTTGTGGATCTGAGAGCACTGACATAAAACCCAGTCTAGTTTTTGACGATTCGGGTCTTGAAGACCTGTAACAATGGCAATACATGTGTTTGTGACCTGTTAGGTGGGTAAATATTTGTGTTTTCATATGCAAAAAGGGCACCGGAGCTGGGTGTCTAAAGAACTTCCAATCCAGTTCTCTCCACCCCTTGGCCTTTCTCCTACCCCACCACATACAAAAATGTTTTCTAGCCTGTTGATAGAAATACTAGAGGCCAGGTTAATCTTTGTGTTTATAAATGAAGAGCTTTTCTGCATCTGCCTTGGGGCTGTACCCAGAAGGCAGAGCTTTGCTGCTCCAAATTCATTCAGAGGGTTAAAGACTTGGCCAAGGTTCAAACTGAGAAGCGCCCAGGGAAAGTGCATGTGAATATGTACAAGTTTCATGTAATTAGTGCTTAATTATATTAACATATGCAAATTGTCAACTTAGGAGCTTGTTGAGCTGGCAAAGATCAGCCAGGCACAATTGCTGTATTGTTCTGAAACAATAATGGATTTCAAGTTGGATTGTGAAAACACATAACTAGCTATCTAATTTAACTCATACCATGGTGAAATTTCATTAGTCTCCATGGAGACTGGTTTAATTGTGCTGACTAATGTTCTGGGCTGCAGAGTGTCCTAAAAAGAAAGCGTTGTTTGCCTAATCCACCTTACAATGACACTTGTTTGTACATGTTTCCCTTGTGTGAGAATTTGCATATGCAAATAAATAGTTTCTCTGCCCCATTTGTCATGGCTGTTCATTACCCATGAAGAGGACATTGTTACTAGGCTGTTACTGAGTCTCCCAAGACAGGATAGTGTCAACCAGTCCAGCCACATTCTTTCATAATTTGTTTCTGATTAATAGACCAGAGTGAGGCTCATTCTATTCAGGCCTCTGCAAAGGGAAGGTCAGTTCTGTCACTGAAAAGAGTTTCCGCAGCAACTGAAGTTTTTTTCTCTCCCTCCCCCTCCCCCTCTTGCTTTGGCTAAAATAATCATATTTAAAATAATGTATTCTTGCTCTGAGGAATACCGCCACTAATAATCTCTAGTTTCCTAAAGCAAAAGATAGGAAAATAAAGGAGATTCTGGTACTGGAATATTAATCCTGTTTTTGACAGAAAGGTAAACTGATATAATTGCTTTTCAGTCGAAGGAATGGGGGTTTATACAAGTGTGAAAGCATCGGAAAAGGATTAGCATTTTTTTGCATAATGAAAAGCTCTGTTGAATAGGGCAGTGAATGGTTGACTGAATGACTGAGATGAAAGGAAGATGAAAATGCAGGCTCCTCTTTCTTTATGCCTATGTTCAGCTCTCCCTAAAGTTATGTTTGTCCAAGACTTGAGAAAACAAGCAGAAGCTCAGGTTTTAGCAAATTGCTAAGATGCCCCGAATTTACATCATCATGTGAAGTAACACGTTCGAGAGTAGTGCAGCGAAAGGATGAGAAACACAGGTTTGTATGGAGGGGAGCTCCAGGAGCATGACAGGCAAACCAAATATTGACTGTTGGGTATCAAGGATTCCCAGCACTTTGCTTGGGGGAAAGAAAGAGGGAGGACAGGGGCTGGCAGGGAGGGAAGGAGCTGCTTTAAAAGTTGCCAATGGAAATTATGCATCAACACATAATAATCTAATAAAAGTTTGGTATTCAAGGAAGCAGGGTTTAGTCAATATCTGTTTTAATTATTAAACTGTTTCTCCTTTGGAAAAAGTTATGAATTCTGACTCAGTGCTAAGTGTTTAAGTGGTACAGGAGCCTTGCTGGGGAAAAAATTACTCTCTTAGCTCGCCTTTGAAAACAGAGGAAGCTTACCGAAATAGCCATTGATACATGCACATAAGGAGTGGGGTGTTCAGCGTGGCTGTGTCAGCACACGCAGGTTGTTTAAAACATTTGGATTCCCGGAGATTCAGGTGGTGAAAAGGGCCCTGGCCTCCTCCTGCAATCAGTGCTGGCCCCCTTCGTCTCCAGCCACCGCAGGATCAGGCCCCTAGCCAGGGCTGCAAGTGGTTAGCTGTTGACAATGTGATCAGTGCTTCTAATTATGTTCTCTCAACAGTAATTAGGGCAGTTAAAATACCATAAGTGTTGAGCCACTTTTGAAAGTGGGAAGTGGTTCTTTTGTACGTATGTAAATCAAATGCAGTGTGAATAATTATTTGTATGTGTGCATATTAAATAGGCTCTCTTTTTTATCAGGTCAACATAATTACCGATTTAGAGCTACTGTGGAAAACTCTTGGTAGTCAGACTAAATATTAACTTGTTTTGGGGATTTTTTCCAGTTTGCAGAACATTTATTTATAAATGCTTGTTAGTTCAGTGTTGAGCTTGATCTGATAATATTTAAACACTGGAGATGCCTCTAAGAAATTAGGATTGCTTATGGATAAATGAACCGAAACAGTAAATGTGGAAAGTGCTTGGGAAGAATAGTCACAAAAATTCTCTTTTTTCAAGCAAAGATAAAGACCTTCTGGGGATTTTAGAATGTTTTGCTGCTTACTTTATGAAATTCCTTAAAACTTCTTCAAAAGGAGTATGCTTAGGGTATATCTTTCATTCTGGGAAGAGCTTATTAATGTATTTCCATTAGAAAAATGTGTTAATTAAAAAAATAAATCAATTTATATTTTAAAATATTGTTAACCAAGCACCATGTGTTGTCTCTGGCAAAGTTCCAGCCACTGTAGAACTGGATAACACATGGGTTAATAATAACTTATGTGATGTCTGCATTCTTACTGAATGGGCAGAAACCCAGCACACTGAGATTCTGGGATTCAAGATTTTTAAGAATAAGAGGTAACACAAAATATATTTATGTGAACAGATGCACAGATAGGAGAAACTAAGATATGTATGAGTTGCTTTTACTGAACAGGTATAACAGACCTAGTAGGTTTTGTTTGTTAGTTGTTGAGATTTTTTTGTTGTTGTTGTTTTTGAAAGGGTTAATAAACACATTTATTGATAGCAGGATTTTGCAGACCTGTACAGCTAAACTTGTTTTAGATAAATAACAGCAGGAAGTTTAGTCTATAATATATGTCACTCTATTCCTTTTTAATAGTCACTCGATAGCAGTTTTATACCAGTATTTTCATTATTATTGCAACTTTTGCCATGTTCCAAACTAACCAGAAAAGTTTGTGCCAGACTGGAATATGGCAGACTTGTTGAGGAATTATATTTTCTGGTTAAAAAAAATATTCTGAGGAATGGTTTAACTAAGTTACATGGTCAAAATAAAAGCTTGCCATATCAAGATACTCTGTTTTATGTTCAAATTACTCAGAATCAGCTTTCAATTAAAAGAAAGAAAAAGGAGAGATATATATTTAAGATTGTAATTTCTCTGAATTATATTTTATTTGCTGTTTTTATTCTTGAGAAAAAAATTAAAGAAACACACATAAACTGGGATCTCTTTACAGACAAATCTAGCAGACTTTTAGTACTCACAGTGATCTGATCAGTTATCCCAGATTCTAAGAAGGTGTTATAGTCCTCCAGGTCAATAGTTCACAAACTAAGGACTGTATGGACATGAAAGACCACGGTGACTCTGAAAACAAACATTTGCCATATAGGCTGCAGCAGTGTCTGCAGAACAAGCAATGTGCACACTAGATATACATTTAAAACTGTATTTAAATAGACAAACATCCCGTTTCTGCAACAAAGAAATCCATACGAAAGGCCTGTCTTGATGTGTGCCTATGACACATAAAACCAAGAGAACTAGATTCTTCCTGTTCACCCCAGCTAAACTAAATTAACAATTACTGCCCTGAAATTAGAGGAATAACATGGGTGTAAAACTGGCAAGACAGATAGTTTTGATATTAGTGGAAGAAGAATCAGGCCTGTAGTTACCACTTGACAATAATCCCATAAAATCAAATTCAAAAGGTTTCATCTCCTCTTTTTGTACTACCATTTTCATTTTTAAGGAAGGCACCAGAGGGTCTGTAAGTAAGAGTTTTTCCAGAAAGGCTGAGGAGGTCAGCTCTTTTCCTTATACCAGGTAACAGCAGAGCTGAGGATCTGTGAGAGGCTGCTGCTGAAGGCTTGCTCCTCCCTGTTTTGACACTGAGGCTGCCTTATAAATTCACCTCATCTGAGATGACAAGGCACCTGTCACTGGTAGTGCTCCAGTGTTTGGGACACTGATGGAAACCTGGAGTAATCCCAGTTGTTTTCCAGACTTGTTCCAGAAGATGGTAGTGTAACAGATAAAAATAATCTCTTTTTCATGGCAAAAACATTACTGCTGTCTATCTGTTGGGGATAGTCTTTTGATTTTTGGTATTCAGAGGACCAGAGTTTTCATAACAAGAGTGGGGGAAAAAAACCCCTTGGATTTGCCAGGTGTTACGTGACGTTTTCAAATGCAGGTGGTTTGCCTATTTGAGAAACCATGGTAGTCCACCTTTAATTAAGATTCTCCTTGTTTACCACCTAACTCTTCCCATGCCTTCCCTACTCCAGAAGAAAAAGGCTCTGAGTGAAAAGTAGCTCCTTAAGCAGGGAATCTATTCCTGTGGGTTTCACTCAGGTCCTTTTCTGTTTGTTTTTTTTTTTAATTGTAATATGGTTATTGATTTTTTTTACGGCACCAAGAGTTTAAATTAAAAAAAGTATAACATTTCTAAAATAAATTATTTAGTTATATATGTCACCCCTCAATCTCTCAGTTCCTTTGAGTTTTCACAAACTGTTCACAAAAAAATAATTTTTTTGCCATTGCAGTGCAGTCATCTCTGGGGTGGGAAGTGCCACCCCATGCACACAAAACCACGAGCCACTCTGCTAAAACTAAGCAATGTGCTTTGGGACTTTTTCCAGCAGGAGCAGCTGATTTCTGTAGAGAAGAAAAATACTATTTCTCACCAAGTCGTCTGCCAGTGCACTGGGACAGACATTTCAGTTCCAGTGAAAAGCATCACTGGAGTTTTAAGTCCTAACTGGTCTGGCCTATGGATTTCTCTCTCGCTTGACGGGTGGTTTTCCCAGTATTTTTGCAGTTTCCAGTTTTGACTGAGGGTCTGTTCCAAAGTCCAGTGCCGCCTCATCGATTTCCCCAGGTTTGGATCAGGCCCTTGCGAAGAAGAGCGTCATCTGCTGAAGCACCCGCCGCAATTCCAGCAGCGGCAGGTCAGTGCTGCCAGGCAGCCGCCCCCTGGCCCCGAGGGGAACACTCGCTGAAATCACAGCTTTTTCCCGAGTGGGTGGAAAGGCAACAAGAGACAGCAGAGTAAAAAAATGTTAGTATTTAAATATAGCAGAAACTGGGAGCCTGACAATAACTCAGCTACTAGAGTCAATTCAGCCATCTGGAGATGGTGACATGTCAAAAAGGGGGGGCAGGGGGAAGAAGAGGCGTTGTGAGGAAAAGAGAGTCCTTAAAAATGAAGGATTTCATTCCGTGGTGAAATCTATTCTTCATGCAGGATACGGCGTTAATGTTGAAGAGCATAGGTCTCTGAGTGGTTTTGCGCACCAAAGACATGCATACTGA
This sequence comes from Platysteira castanea, assembly GCA_013397175.1. NCBI lineage: Eukaryota > Metazoa > Chordata > Aves > Passeriformes > Platysteira > Platysteira castanea. The sequence goes on from VYXC01000683.1 coordinate 74,878, forward strand.
AACACCTAGTGTCATGCCAGAGCTGGATTCTAATGTTCCGGACCAGATTTGTTTGGCCCAGCACAAAGTTTACTGTTGAAATCAGTTTGATTTTCAGTGTTAGTATTCTTTAGAAATAGATTTTGAGGCTGTTTGAATTTTTAAAGCACAGTCAGTGGTTATGATTTATAAACATTCCTGATTTCAGCTGTAACTGTACAGAAGGGTTGAATCTGCTCTCAGCATATTTTCTACATGATTTTAATAACTGGAAGCAAATATACTGCATATCTTTTAGGTTCATTTAAAAATCTATGCAATTTAAACAAATGCTGAATTGTGTAATGGTTTGTCTGGGAATTACTTAGGCTGCACAGCATAATAATATTTTATTAGCTGTCATTTGTTTTCAAGAAAGAAAATGGTGATTTTTATGTTGTGTGTTATGTGAAAACTTGGCACTGAAACAGGACAGTCCCCAAATGTGAATTTCTTAAAAAGGTGGGACAGTAGTTACCCAAAAGGTGAAGACTTGAGAAAGAGTGGGGTAGGTAATTTCTTTCCTGAAATGAAGCAGGGTACAGATTAGGAGCCATTAAGGTTTGCCAGGAGTTGCTGGTCAGAGAAGCCTGTTTAAGTGCTCACTGTCAACAAGGAAATCATGGGCAGCACTTAAAGTGGCTCACCTCTGATTTATTCATAAACCTCACACGAGCACTTCGCTTTGTTCTTGCTCTGGTAAGGGGGAACTGATGCCAATAAGAACAGGAATAAAGAGCTTCTTGCATGGTCCAGAAGTGAATAGCACTTTATCTCAAAGCATGACCTCCATTCCCAAGATCTGTTGTGTTACAGTTGACTCCGCTAGATATGTATTCTCAGATGAATTGCTAGAATAAGTTACAACAAATATATACTTTGTAAACCCTCTAGATGTAACAAGAACTATGTAACTGGAACTTAGGTTCTAACTTGACAGAAAGGCTGTGGTATTCATAGGGAGCTGAGCGATTTCCGTTTCAGACAGTGCTTTGTGTTGGTGTTTTTAATGTGAGTCAGAAAACAGTGTGATTATGTGGCTGTGATTCAAATGAAAATTTTATATTCTTTAAGGGATTTATTTGAGAAACATACTTTGATAAGAGCAGACACACAGAATGTGAAGTGATTCAGAGACTAAAAAGGAAAAAAAAGTTGACTTTGTTTTTAGACATATTTGATGGCTGCTGCTATATTTTTGTTTCTCTAAAAAAGGCAAAGTAGTGCTCACAGTCCGCAGTGGGGGAAGGGACCTTTCGAAGACGGTCAACTGCCATGTTTGCACTGGGGCAGAGGTTGAGTACAGTTACTTAAATCCCCAGAGAAACATTTAGTTAACGCTAGACTCTTTCTGATCCCATCCGAGTCTGGTTTTCTTTCCTGCTTTTTAATGAAGTTTGTTTGTTGCTATGTTTAGGTTATGTTTTTAAACTGACTTGCATTTTCACAACAGAGTTGACCAAAAAAGTCATAATGGAAGACAGTGATGAGAGTTAATGATACGTCTTTGATAAAGCAGTCCTCGTGTGCAATCTGATCACAGCCATCAGCTCATTTGTCATGGCTGAAGTGAAAATGTCAGGACCAATGAGTGTATCAGTGCTGAAGGGGGCGAAAGGGCTTTTGGAGACACTTTTGTGCTGGGAGTGGGCCATAGCTTAGATGCAGCTCTAGGGAAATACTGGGATTAGCCAACTCTGTGCACAAATCCCTAGCATAACAGAATTAGTTGGGAAAATGAGGTTTGTTAGGGAAAAAAAAATCTGTAGAACTGCTCTAGGCTTCAACCCAGGAACTATGAAAAGCAGTAAAGCATTTTATTAAAATAATTTTAGCAATGTGAACGTGTGCACATTCCAGTGAAAATCATAACTGGTAGCCAACATACTAACAAAACCTATCTTAATGCATTTTGCATATGTACGTGGGTTTCCTTCTAAAATTAAAAAAAAAATGCATTAAAAAAATACGGTGTTTGCAGACTTAAAAGATTTGCTGAATTTGACACAGTGCAAATTATTGCCACATTTAAATACGAACTGATGCTGATGATCTCTTCGCATGGGTTAGTTTAAATAAAATATAAGGATAGTCTCCTGCTGTAGACACTTCTTTACTCCGGGGGTAATTCATAATATAAAAACATACTGAGTGCCAAACTGGGATTCTGTGGTGGCCAGCCTTTTCTCTCTTTGACTAGTCTGTGCAAAATGCTTCTGAAGAATATCGCAGTAGGCAGATGTGGATAACCTATTGTATATGCCTGCCTTGGCAAGATTGCAAATGCAAATTTTTTAGACGTCTGAAAAACAAGATTTAATATCCCTTACAATTTATATTTTTGTTTTTGTTTTTTTCACATTCATTACAATAACTCTGGATAATTTTGGCAGCCAGTTTCCATTCTTTTTTTTTTTAACCTTGGTAAATTCATAATTTCAGTGGTATCCTCCAGCAATGAATCCCCACTGTCTAACCCCTTTGCTCCTCTCATCATCAGGTTTTAATTTGTCACAGCTTAGCTTTCTTGGAAACCTGCTACTTGTCTTCTGGAAAGCTTTGTCTTGCTTCCTGTTACATACCTAGGAAGAGCGGGGTGCTTTTCCCACTGTGTTGTCCATAAAAATGCTGAAGAGATCTTGATTTCTTTGAGGTGGGGATCCTAGTTGCCAGACCTATTCAGCTGATGTGGAACAGTGCAGGTGCTTACAGGTAATCCCATTAGCTGCACTGTGCCAGCCCAAGAGGAGTGAGTGGGAGTGAGTTATTTCATCTCCAGTGCATGGAGCAGTTACTGAGAATTGTCTGGATACTGGATGTGTGTAGCTAATTGTCTGTCGGGCTACACCAGTTTATAATGGCTATTTACCTGCTTTGCTATATGTCCTGTGTGTTTGATATGGCGGAACTGGGGGTGTTTTAACTTCCCAGATCAATGCTGAGGACCTTCAGCAGGCTGTCAGCACTGGGCTGAGTGCAGTTTTTTCTTTGTTTGGTGTTGCTATTAAAGGTGCTGCTGCAAGTTTATCATCTTTCCTTTGGTTTTAATGGGAGACTGAGAAGAAAATTGTTACCACCTCTATCGTATCACTGATCTGGTAGCTGCCACCATTCCACAAGGCCTTGGAACGGGAGCAGCGCGTGGCAGTGGCAGCGGCAGCACCGGCCCTCGCTGTGCTCTGGATTATTCACACGCCTGCGTTGCTACTGTGTGATGCACAGCGTTTGTCCATGGCGGAAATCTCTCACTTCCTTTTTCTTTCCCAAAACTTGGGCATAAGTTTGGAAGCGGGCAGAACTGGCTCACATGCTGATTGGAGGGGATGGAGAGGAGGGCACATGTGGCAGAGCCTTAGGCTGTGGCTCAGGTACCAGGCAATTGCCTCTGGTAAGCTCAGGCTTCCTCGCAGCAGGCTTGCAGCTAGCATGTGAAACCAGCTCTTGTGGTCATGGGCTTCGGGCCCGGGGTCCTTCTGGGCCTTCTCATGCTGTGAATGTGGCCACAGGGACTAAAGATAGCATGTAACCTTGAGTCTGGCATAAAAATGTGTAGTAAAGCTGCAGCCACCAGTCTTTAAACCCCAAACACTTCCCTGTTTATGTGTGTCAGTGTGAGTGGCAGCAGTAAAGTAATTTATTTAATCTAACTAGTACTTATCTTTGTCAGGAGTCACCTGCAGATTTCTTCCATTTCATGTACAGTGGATTGTCCTTTTTCAGATAATGTGCTTGTACAACCCTTTTTTTTAGTTTAATTCTATTGATTTACAGTATTGAAGTGATATATCTGATACCTGTTTCCTGCACTTTGTACATAGTCAAAGAAGCTGATGGGATTCTTCCCTCCCTTCCACAAGCCTTTAGCTGTTTTAAATGTATAATTATAATTGCATGTCATTTGATAGCTGCACTAATTGCTGCCAACCATTGTCTGTTTGCACTTAATGCTGAAACCTGATCAACATCCTGCTTTGGTTGATGTTTGGTGGTAAACTTTAATTAACTCTTATTGCATTGAAGAAGAGCTCAGTCTCTGTGCTAACTAATCATTTACCTTCATTATGTCCTGACAGCTCCACTTGTTCCTGGTACTAATAGATACACCAGTCAGTAAATAAACCTGCAAACCTTCATGCCTTGAAGTTGTTCCTCATTGATATTTTGTTGCTTAAAGTATAATGGCGTAAAGATAATTATTTCAGTTAGTTTTGTATCTCTGCTTTTCCAGACACTGATCTCAAATTGCCTTTTTCATGCCAGACAATATAATTTTAATAGTAACTTTAGATTTAAGATAACATTATTCCTCCAGCATGGTTCCTATATACATGCATCTTTTGAATCAATACAATTAAGCTTGTCTCCTGTTGGAATTCTTGTAATTATTTTTCTTGAAATACTTTTCCTGTAATGATATTGAAGTTAAAGTAATCAGGTTACTGGCAGATCATGTAAAATTCAACTCAAAATTGCTGGCTGCTTGATTTTAATTTGTCTGACATCAAGTTTGTTTGAAAAGGGATAATATGTGGTTAAACCAAGGAGCTTATAATTATGGTTGACATTTGTTTGTTTATAATGAAATCTAATTAAAGTTCATACATTTTAAAACACCAAAGTTAATTACTGAATTGCTCACTTCACTTATGCACAGCAGTCAAATTAACTTGCAGAACAAAAAAATGACAAAAGACTTTGCATAATAAAAACAAAATGCCCAGCTGATCTTGGCAATACAAAACAAATTTGCCATGATAATATTCTAAGAAAAAAGTGCTTTATTAATAACTAAACTGTTTAAAAAACATCCTTTATTTTCACTGACCAGGCTGACTTTAATACAGAGTAATATTTAAATGTTTAACATGATTTACAGTACCACAGCTCTTTTTTTTTTCATTCCAGATGCATAATTAGAAGAGTCTTGCAGTCTTGTAAATCTGCTCGAAAGCAAGATTCTTTATATTTTGTTTTCACTGAGACTCTTTCTGAACTTACCTGGAGTTGTAGTGTCTCCCTGAGACCTGGAGTGTTTGCTTGACTCCCTGCCTCATGGTAACTTTTAGAAAGATAATTGCAGCATTTTTAGCAGACAAGCAAAAAAGTTGTTTATTTCACAGTTTGTTTTGAGACAACAAGAAGGTTAGGTGAATACTATAGAGCCACTCTGACTCCCTAGTCATTATTTGTTACTTTTGCAATCCATTCTTACCTTACGTATATGCTGACAGAGGGTACATCCAGACTTCAGTAAAATCACAAAGCTTGTGATAATTCACATTTTAGAAGATTATACTGCTCTATTTTATGTCATTAAAGTATTTTTAGTATACATACTTAGGTTAATATTACACTTTTGTTAAATTAGACCCAAGTTTAATGAAGCAAAAATCTACATTTCTGTAATTTTTTCTTAAGAGCTCTGAATGCAAATGATATCTTTCATAGTGTGTGAGAACAGGTGATGGATCCAGGCAGCATTATTTTTCATGAAGATAATTAGAATTAATTTCTAGCTGCTTTTATTTAATTTAGTTCCATGTGAGTTTAAAACAACATCTAATGTAAACTAACTTTGGTCAGAGTTAAAGATATTAAATGGTGAAAGCTTTACAAATTGGGAGTATTGACATATGAATAAACACAGTAAATATGATTTATTAATTCCTAGAATGATTGATGTAGTGAAGTTCTTTAAAGGAAAAAGGAGTATGGATTCAATAGCTAAGCTTTATATTTAGTGGAATTATTAACTTGAACTTCCAAATTTAATAGGGGTTTGGGGAGTGAAAAGGGAAAGCATGGGGGCTCTTTCCATTAATGGCATGCTTGTAAAATTGAGTGTAATTTACATAACCTTTCGTAGTGTGTATTGTATGTGTTATAATACAGGATCTGATTGATTTGTAGATTAATATTTATTTA
>VYXC01000683.1:83320-85820 GCA_013397175.1 Platysteira castanea
CTGTTACGAGGTGGCTAAAAAGCAGATGGGAATAAAAACAATAGGCTAAGAAGCCTCTTGGTCTTCTTTCCCAGCACTTAGCACTGTGGCTAACCTAGCATTCCTTTCCCATTATTCCATCCTCTTGATCAGATCACGTTCTTTTTAATCATTTCACAAACACTGTCTCACTGGACCGTAGAAGAGGGCTGGGACAATCTCAATTAAAAAACAGAGGTAAAACTGGCATTTGTGATTCTTTGTTCTAATGGGAACTCTGCATTTTAAATGCAGAGGAATTCTCCTATTGTTCAGAAAGCACCCCCTTTTCATTAGCAAATCTGGCTGTAGGTGGGTTTTTGTAATTTAGCTGAGCAGAGTTTAGAGCACAGTTTCTCCAGGAGGAAAGCAGAGGTTAGCAATTTAAGGTTTTCTGTATATTGGCCATTAGTTCCAAGAAAAGGATTTATATGATCAAAGTTGGTGGCCTTGTGAATTACTGAGAGAACTTTAAACACTAAGCAGAGGAGCAGGTATGTATTTCTGTGAACTCAGCTGATAGCACTGGCAGAGATTTGATTTTTTTTTTTGATGTCTTAAGGCTATACAGATACGTGCTTAATATATATCCGTTTTGGGTTTTTTCATTATACTGTATGGTTTGCATTGTGATTGCTTTTGTGAAGAGGATTGAAATCTGTTGTAGAGACTTAGTGGAAAAATGTTTGTTCTGAGGCAGTCCTTGTAAATTTTTTTATCTATAACTTTGTGAAACTTTGTTATAACTCTCATAGAAGGTCCCCGGGGAGGAGATTTTTTTTTAAATTTTTCAGTATTGAAGATAACGTAGCCTGTAATGGATGCATGCTCCATCATATGTTATGTACGATCAGTAAGTTATGCCAGTAATTTTTAATTTCTCATCAAGGTATAATGATTTCATCTACCTTATCTGATAGCAAACATGGCCACAAAGACTGTAAACAGCTCTAGTATGGAAATATACATTACAGTTTCTCTGTGTTCTGCTCGTCAGTTCAAACATTTAGTATTTGTTTTAATTGGATTGAAATATACTCTTGTTTATACAATTGTGATCAGAGGGCTGATGTCATTGTTTAGTACTGATTAATACTGAAGTTATATAAGGAGACAACTATAAATGTGCATCTTATTTTAAAATGTTGATTAAGTAACAGAAAAGATGTTATGACACTTGTTAGTGTGCTGATTTTGTTTTTCACTTTGACTGTGTGATGGAAAGTTTAAAAATATAGTTTACTTCTGCTAAATCTTTTAAGAGAAAATTGCAACAGCACGACTGTTCGGCACAGGGCTGTGGGAAGAAGGGGAAGGGTGAGATGCTACGCTGCAGAACCCATTTTGTATCTGCCTAAAACTACTTACTGCTCATAAATGCCATCTGGGCCCAGCATAATGTGCATGCCCACGAGTGTAACTGGCAACTGTTTCTCTGTGTGTCCTGGACCCTGTGATGCTGTGGGATACCATAATACGCTGCAGTATGGGTAAAGCCTGCTTCAAGCAGCAAAGGTTAAATGGAAGACCTCAAATAGGGCTAGAATAGTTTTAGGGAGTTGCATCTGGTTCCATTTGCTATATTAACTCCTTCTTTATCAGTTAGTTTTACCTACTAAAGAGGTTTCAACCTGACTGATCCTTTCATGGTACTGAGTAGGACAGATTTACTGCACATGCATCCCTCTATCATTGCTGGGAAACAAAACAGAAGTACTACTGCCTCTTTTTCTGTGCGATGGCCCAAAAGACTTCTTGTATGCATTTTGTGTGCCAGCTGGGTGCCTGTCTTCATGCTTGCATGTGTGTTTACATGTGACTGAAATAGCCTCACAAGTGCAGTTGCTGAGTGGATACGCATAAAAATACTTTGTACCAGCATTGTTTATCCTTTTGTGTCAGAGTTGAGAGATACCAGTATGAAGACATTTATACCAGTCTCCTACAGATGGAAGGGGCTGGGAGTTGCTTTCTGGTGCAACTCTCCTTGTGCAGCTTTTTATCTGTAGATAAGGCCTGCAGAGGAGAATGCATTAGACATGTAGGCTTTCTTGAGGATGTATACGCTATTTGTGCAGATTTGCCAAATGGGAGGGTAGACATGCTTGTCTCTGGACTAATTAGAGAATTATTAAGTTTTCATGCTCATTGTGATCAGATTATTTCAAAAGGTTTTTAAATTGCGTGTGTGCCATGAGCAAACTTAACCTGGTTCTCATCAGTGATTAAAATTACACACCAAGCTTTGTGACGTTTGATTCAGGAGCAATTAGGCTGTCATTTTAGCCATCTCAGATACCAAAACTAATTTTGATTCATTTTCATTCTATGCAAATCTTCTGATGTATCTTAAACTGATCACTTCCTCTCTCTGATGTAGCTGACAAGATTAGATTTAATTACACTTAAAAAAAATTAAGCAGCTATCCTTCGTACTTAATATCCCAGTGACCTTCACTGAAGCCTTTCTAGGGAAGGATTT
>VYXC01000683.1:90820-138320 GCA_013397175.1 Platysteira castanea
AGAATGACATCATGCCCAGTAGGAGTAATTAAAGCTATCTGATGAGGGAATTTAGAAGTTGAAAGGGATGATTGTAATTGATCCTGATTCAATCCTATTACAGCTTTTTATAGTTTAAGCTCTAGAGAAAGCAAACTCCTTGTCAAGGCTTTATTTTACGGATTCCTTTGTGTGTGCTATGCTTGCTGGTCTCTACTTTCCCTTTTAATTTTTTTTTTCCTGTAGTAAATAATGAGCTGCCGCCTGAAATCCGGCTTGCCAGTGGTCAGCTAATGGGTGATGACCTGTCCCTCCTTACTGCAGGAGAGCTGTCACCTTATATCAGTGACCCAGCGCTGAAGCTATTCCAGTGTGCTGTTTGCAACAAATTCACCTCTGACAGCCTGGAGGCCCTAAGTGTGCATGTGAGCAGCGAGCGCTCACTCCCCGAAGAGGAGTGGAGGGCTGTAATTGGAGACATCTACCAGTGCAAGCTCTGTAACTACAACACTCAGCTCAAAGCGAACTTCCAGCTCCACTGCAAGACTGACAAACATATGCAGAAATATCAGCTGGTGGCTCACATTAAAGAAGGCGGCAAAACTAATGAGTGGAGGCTGAAGTGTATTGCCATTGGCAACCCAGTTCACCTAAAATGTAACGCCTGTGACTATTACACCAACAGCGTGGATAAATTGCGCTTACATACTACCAATCACAGGCATGAGGCAGCCCTGAAACTCTACAAGGTAAGTCTGTGACAGCAACTCCAGCCAGCACCATGTAGGCTGGGAGATTAACCCTTTCAGTGCTCATCAAACAGGACTTCAGTTAATTAGTAGAGTAAATGTTTATTGAACATGAATATAGTTGAACAAAAACTGCAGGTTAGTCAGGGAGGAGTGCTACAAATAAGTGCTGTTGAGTCACCTGGGGGTCGTTGAGGATGCACTTTCTGCAAACGCAGGGTCCATAAGTTGTTTTGTTTTTTTGAAGTTCTCTCGTAATAAATGACTAGAGGTGTTTTACATCTCTCATAACCTTTTCAGACCTTGTCCATTACATTTTGATCAGAAGCTTGACAGAGATTATGGAAAATGATGATTTTTCCATACTGTGCATGGGGAAAGGAGATCACTTTCTGGCATATGTATCTGTTTGCAACCATAATGTATCACAGCCAAGTTATTTTACATTGGTATTTTCAGTAACCACATGCAATATGCCACATTATTACAAAGAATATTCAAAAGTAAGCACTGTCATCCTTTTGTCTGCCCTTCTTTTCCAAACCAGTAATGATTTTTCACAAGCATGAAAGGGTGTGGTGTAGATAAATATGTTAGTAGAATGGCAACTATATTTTTATCTTTACTGGAAAAAACTATGTGGATATAATGAATATGTGGGAGTGATGAATACCATTTATTACACAACTTGTCATGACTTTTTCCAAACCCTAATTATGGGGTAACTTATTTTCTGCAGTGTGTTTACTGGATTGGCTTGATTGTCTTGGTTCATGTACAAAATATAACACATTCATTTCCAAGATGAATAACTTTGTAACTTATTAAAAACTTCTTTTGTCTAGGGGATATAAAAATTCAGGAAATATTGCAAACCATTAGTCACTGTAACAAGCTCTAAATATGATTAGAAAATCCATTTTGCAAGTGTTATCTATTGATTTATACTAGAAATCTGTGATAACTAAACTATCAGGAGTCATCTGCTGATTACAGCAACTATGCTGGTTTTCTAATCATGTTGAAAACCTGTACATCCAGAGCAAATACAGAAAAGTCTCAGCAGACCTCTAGTTTAAGCAAGAAATAACATTTTTCTGGTATTCAGCCATGTTCAAATGGTTGGTCTGAGCTAACACATGCTGCATAGGCAGTAACACAGATTTTCATTTTATAACCTGATAGTTGTAACCTTGGTGTATCTGCTGTGAGCAAAAATGGCAGTAACGCAAGTTTTGGTCTATTATACTGTCCCACAGCGCTGGCTGCGCTGCTAATTTAATTATGTATTTTATTTAAATTGCATTTTTCCTTAATTCTAGAGGGCGATATTTTTTGCCCTTTTTTTTTTTAACATCCAACATCCTGTTATGAAAAGTACAAAAAGAGCTGAGATTCTAGTGACCCAGTTAGCCTGCTTCAGTAGCAAAACTCCCTTTAGAAGTTCCTGCTCCCTGTAATCTGTGAAGCCATTCTTTGCTCCCTCCATTTACACTGCACAGCCACACTCTAGTCAGGGGTTTTTTTTAAAAAAAATTTGGTCCCCATCTGTTTTTTGGAGTGTTAACCTGCGTTATTTCAGTTATTTGTTTTATAATGCCACCATTCAAAGAAATGCTACTGCAAATGGTGCCACAGTTAGGAATGATAGAGTAGGAGAAGGGAAGGCAGAAGTTTTCTCAGATGGCTTTTCTTCACTGCCAAAGCTTCTGAGACTGTTGAAAATAAGATGCCAGCTGCTAATTAAAAAAAAAAAACAAACTACAGTCACAAGGTACACAAACTATCTACTCAAAACAGTACTGTCTCTTCTCTCACTCAACCCGATCCCTTAGAGAAACCTTCATCAAATATGTTTGGGTTTGCAGCATGTCCTACAAAATATTTGATGTGGGATGCTGAGGGAGAGAGTATTAGCTCTTGGCCCTCATCACTAAAAATGTCCTGCTGCTGAATCTGCTTCTTTGCCAGGTCCTGGTTTGTTAGATGGAGCAGTTCAGTAGCACCTGTGTAGTGCAGCTATCATACACAGTGAGGGACCATCACTAGCCTTTGGAGCTCAGTCTTTGAATCAGCTGAGGACATCCCAGTGGAAACGGAATCCGTAAACTCCCAGATACCTCTAGGCTCCATGGCCTAAGCAGGGCAATGGAAAGTGTCTGGCTGTTAACCATAGGGTTCCAACTCTCCTGATGAGTGTATTTTTAAAGGACTTGTCCCTAGGATTGTTAGTGAGTATCTCAGCTTTTAAAAAAGTTTCTGTCCCTCATGGCTTCTTAGAGAAGCTTGGAAATTTGAACCCCATTAGGTTTAATGACTCTCAGAAAGCAGATAGCATATACACATGCATACACTATTTTTATATAATTTCGTTTTAAGGTTAATTTGAAGGAAAGTGATGTCACATTTAAAATATCAATTAGTATTATTTTTTTAAGATTTGGGGTTGGCATGGAGTGCTACAATGTGTCCCAAATGACCAAAATGTTCTAGATGAGTGTGCTCTATAACAGAATGTAATGCCTCTGTACATCACCCAGAGAACTTTACTCTTAATTTTAAGTGTGCATTCAGGCCTCAAGGTGGAAATAAATATGGTTTTGAAAGTCTGTTAAGTTATCTGCTAGCAGACTTGATAGTTTTGTCAGGTCTTGGTGAAGCTGTTGACACCAAGAGAGCTGTAAACTTTTTTCTCTTGATACATCAGATAAACTTTTAGAGCACCTAAGGAAAAAAGAACATTAATTTGTATGAATAATAGATATATGCCTTGGGAGCAATATCGAATATTCATGAATTGTGTTTGTATTCAAGCAGCTCCTCTTAACTCTTTTAAAATTAAGGTGCTGTGAATATAGTTTGGCAATAAAAAGTTTAATACTAAAACCATCTGAAAGCACAGAAAAAGAATCTGTGACTTTGTTCCTTTGCTTTGTCAAGTAGCTCAGAGTTTTTCTTTAGTCATTTATATTTATTTAGATGTTATTGTTTTGTGAATTTTCTTTTTATAAATGTTGCTGTAACAGCTTGATTTTTCTCCCTGTGCTTAACTATTGATGGAATAAAAGAATGTCTTTTCATAGTCATAGCTTTTAAAGCGACCATGAACATCAGAGCTTCTCTTCTGAAGCTGTATAATTTTAGGCAGTACGGAAATGTCACTTTTAGAGTTAGATTCTAAATGTGGCAAAGTGGAACCTTTAGCTGTTTTCTAAGTTATTTAAAGAAGAAATGGCCTGGTTGTTCATTACAGAAGTGCAGTATTCAAATGGTGTTGGTAATGTGGCTGCTAGGAACCAGAACAAAGACGGCCTTACCCTGAGTGAACTCAGCTTGGCCTCAATGAATTTCCCAAAGACTTACTTTTGGAATTGTGGAGCTCGATATTAGCAAATTAAACCACAGAAGAGTTGCAAGTTCTTGGCAGCATCCATCAAGAAGCATTCAGTGACTCCACAAGTAAACAGAGAAGCTTCTATAGCAACAGAGTGTATTTCCATTCTGCAAGAGGAAGCATTCAGCTTCTGCAGATTTGGGAAGCTGAGGCAGGATGGTGATCTTTCTCTGTGGATGTGAAATACATATAGCTGGAACTGCTCTTAAGGCAGCCGTTTTGTAGCTTAGTCAAATAGCTTTTGATTCAGGGAACCACATATATCATGTCCTCGTATGTCATGTGCTCATAAAATAGTTTCCAAATATTTTTATTAATAAATAAATAAGTACAGGGTAGCCTTTTTGTGAAGTAAACTGGGATGACTGAAAAGAAAATTTACTTAACCAAGTAACTGGATGACATGATCAATTTCTAATCACAAATAAATATTTGAAGTTAGTCTATCAAAAATATTATTCAATTAACTGATAATACCTTAAATAGTCATTGCTTTTACATTGTATATTTACTGCCGTTTGCATTGTGTATGCAACTATTTAGGAGCTCGGAGAAAATAAGAGGCAGCAAGTTGCAGACTAATACTCAGCTGTGTGAGAACTACCTTGGTTTTCCCTTTATTGACAAAATATTGATCCACAACACTATTAATGCTATGATTTTAAAATTTTGGTAGATCACTTTACCTCCCATGTTCTCAAGCAGCAAAGATATTACCCAAAAGGAGTGACCTGATTTCAGTTTAAGAAGGTTAAAGGTTAAAGGTTAGCTCAAAAGTATCATCTGCGTAGCTGCTTAACTTTAAACTGATCAATTTAATGAAAATCTGTTTTGCAGATGGTGTTGTAATGTCTTTGGCAGGATTTAGGCAGCTTTAACATTAGACGTATGCTAGTAAAAATTATTTCTTTATTTGACCAGAACAACACCTTTTCTTTTATGTTTTAAGGTAAAAGGCATGTGGGATATGGTATTTTGGCAAAGGACCCAGAAGCAGAAAGTGTTGATGGTCTTTCCATATGGGCTCAAAACCAGAATACCCTTATGCCTATTGCTAACGATGAATGAAGAAACAAACAAAGCTGTATTCATTTTTTTACCATAATGTTTTACTTTGAACCCATAAAAAAGCATTTCAGTCAGACCTGTCCTTGAAAAAGGCTTGTCTTCTTTGCCTAGGGTGGAATGCAACAGCATTAACTTCTTTAACCTGGCAGAGAATGCTGATTGTCTCTTTCAGACCGCGTATTTGTAGATCAGAAGTATTCTTTTCCCTACTCACAAACCAAGCAGTAATTGTGTTACTTAGCTGTAGATACTATAAATAAGAAGGCAAATTAGTCAATCCAAATGGTAAGTTTTATCTGATGGAGGTTGTCTGAATAAACAAAGAATTAGATCCTTGGGAGTGTAAAGCAGAGCTTTGTGTTTATGTCTTCTGAGAATCAAGCCCTCACAGTTTTTGCCAAGATAATTAAGTTTCAGCACAAGCATGTCTTTCTATTTTCAGATGTATGCAATTCAATAGGAATTTCTTGGGCTGCTAATGCAATACTATTATATGTTAGCTTTGTAATTAGCTAGGACTCTCTCCCTTTGCTGAAATGCACTGTAATATTACACACACAAGCATAGTTTGCATGTAAGCAGTTATGAAAGTGGTGCCCTTTGTTTCATATTGACCTTCCAACTTATTTAAAAGAGAGTTTACAATGAGCCTTTGTTTTGTCCACAAATGATCATAAACAGCTTTCTAAAGAGCCCAATAAAATGAGATAATCACAAATGTATAACATCACATATTGAAAGGGTGGAAGAACAAACGGAGCTTTTACTATATTTTATAGGATGGATTTATAATCTGTTCTTGGGTCACTTAGGGCCAAGAATTTTCACGGTCAGCTGCTTGGTCCTGCTAGCTAGCATCCTCTGCAGGAAAGGCAAATACCGTGCAGCACCTGCTCTTCAGCTGGGGCTCTGCATTGCTTTTTTAAAGTGAGGTCTCCACTTCTCTGCTGGTTTAAAGTCAAAAGCTTAATCAGACCAGCTTTTTTTCTGCATCTGTCATCAGCGAAGCAGAATAGTCTGTCTGGATTCCATAATGCTGTTTGCATATTTGGGTTTTAAATCAGCCAGGAATTTTGAATGCTTTGCTCGTCTTTATCACGTGCAGGAGGCACAAGTGGGATTTAGTCCTTAGGTAACTTTTAGTGTAACAGTTCCCCAAGGAACACTGCTTGGTTTTTTCTCATTATCCTTGTTCTGGATGAAAGCATCATTGTTAGGAATTAACAACTTGGGGGGGAAATGTGTGAAGTAAATGCATGTGGGGACGAATGGACTAGCAGCCCAAATCACTTTGTTTGCTTTAGTCTGTTTGGCATGAAATGTTGGTACTTGATCAGCCTGGAATTAACAGAAAGTCACATTCTTTTCATTTCAATTGTCCTGCACTAACTTTTTAATATAAAATCAAATATCCTACATGTATGCCAGTCCAATTATTTAACTGTCATTGTCCCAGTATGATGGTAAAAGAGGTCAGGAGATTGTGCAGCATTGATTTGCATAAAAATCATTGTGGAAAGGAAATTGGAATATGTCTGCACACCTGAGGAGCCAAACCAAGCTTTGCTCGATGTTATTCTTGTTGTTTGTTTACAAGAAAACTATTTTCAGTGATAAACAAAAGTTATTCTAATTTGTTCCTCAACACAAGCCTCATTTAGAGGACAGAAAGTATTTCAATTTTTATACTCCTTTGAGATTTATGTTCACTTAAGGTTTTAAATGTTTTATGGAATTTAATTTCCACTGCAAGTTTTAGTTACTGTAATTCAGATTATGCTGTTGTGCTTACATGTATAAAGAGAAACCAGTGTTCAAAGAAAGCACTGTCTAGTCACAGCTGTACATACGTTGTGTAGTCATACCTGTAAATAATAAACATGCTTATATATACTTGTACTCTATAGATAGGAACATTTATTAAAAAGAAACCCAAAAAAACCAAACTAACAAAAAAAATTGTTGTCTGGTAAAATAGCAATTTCAAAACTATCCTTTTTTGTGATAAATTTAAAATAAAACAGTAGAGAAAACATTTTCACATTATATTTTATGTACATTTAATTTGATATTCAGATGTCTGTCTCTCAGATTGTCCTACATAATGGTCCTTGTTAAAAAATATATTTTGTATTCAGCTTATGGTACACTGCTGAAACAGGGAGTTGTTCTGAAATCATAGTTTAAAGAATCCTCATGTTCTTTCATTGAAATGCAGAATCCCAGTCTGTGTGCTGTCCTGGGTAAGGGTGTGTGAGGCTGCTCTTGGAAAGGAGACTGTACCAGACTACTTGCAGTCTGCAGCTTGCCCAGTGGAGCCCGAGCTAGTAGGTTCTCTTGCAGAGCAGGAAAAGTGAGCAAGGAGGAGAGCCAAAGCAGCAGAAAGAGGATCAGCCTCATTTATGCAGTATGCTCAACTCACAAAATGGCTGTATAACAGCTGTTTTTTGTGCCTGGAGTTCTTTCATTCTGACATTAAGAGAAATATGTAATTATTTCTGACTGAGATTCGAAGCAGAGATGCAGTGTATAGCATATGTAAGAGTATTGTGTCAATGTGAGTGCATATGTATGTGTGCATTAATAGATTGCAGCTATGGATTTAGCAGCCACTCCCTCCCAGCCTTGCAACATAGATTTTCTTGTTACCCCTAGGAGATTTTAGCTGATATTATGCAACTCACTACAGGTGTCTTTTCTAAAATTGTAATTAGTTTGCCAGACTCTCCCAGGTGAGATTTTTCTCCACGCTCTCTTCCACATATTTAAGAATGAGCAGTAAAAAAATTAAAAAGAGTGAGACATGACAGGAAAGTTATATTTAGACATGGATATGTGTAATTCAGCTAAGTTATTTAGAGGAAACTTTCCCTTGGTCTATGCATTTATTAGTCCATCCAGACAAAATGCCAGAATTATGATTATATAGGAGAGTTAATGGGAATAAAAACTTACAGACCTCATATGTACAGGACTGAGATTTGAGCTGTTTAATACACAGCTCTTGAGACTGTATTTGCTCTATATATGTCTATATTGCTAGATAGACAATTAACTTTCTGCATTTCTTCTTTTTTTCTCCTTTGGGGTACTACTGGAGCAGAAAAGGATAAGGAAGGATAGTGAAGATGCTGGTGTGAAATGCTAAGTAATGCAATTTCTGTTGGTTTCAGCAAGAATTGAGCACAGTGCAGGAGACATATTTTCCTGGATAAACTTCCATGTGTATGTTTGTGGGCAAAATATAACATGGTACAACAGGAAATAGGTATTAATTATGTTAAATGTGAGTGGGGGCTTTATGTTGCTAAAACCTAAATTACAAGTGGTGGCTTGTAGTATCTTTTGATCCTGATAGTCTGCCTGTTAGACTGGTGTACTTAATACAGGCAGATAGTGCAGACTGATGATCATACAACCTCATGCTGATGTATTAAAAAAGTGAAGCTTCGCTAAGAACTTCAAGACCTTTGCTTTGTGGACAGCCATGAAGGAGGATGTCGTAGGAATGCCCCTTGGTCTGCAGCAGAAGGTGCCCACCCTTCAGTACTGCAGCAGACAGATCACAGCGTTTTGTGCACCATAGCCTCAGGGGAAATTGTATGTTCTACTCTCCCGGTGGGAAGGAAGGCATTAGAATAATCCTTAGCTTTTAAAGGCAGGGGGTATTGCAAAAAACAAAAATTGAGCAAAGGTAGCCCTTGAATGATGAAATGTGCAGATTCCCATGCCTTGGGTATCCTACTCCAGTAGCAGTTACCATAACAGAAAAAAAATGGTTTTGTCATATACAAGGAGTATGAGCAATATTCCTTGGTTATATGCATGAATAGGAACCATATTGCTAATGGGAGCTATGCATGGTAACATACTAGCCTCATTCCAAAAGTGGATGTTTGACCATCAGGGTTGCTTAACAAAAAATATGATTTTTTTTCTATTTAAAATTGTTATCCTAGAGTATTAATGAAACCATGCTGTTCACATGATTCACATGTGTAAAATACATGACTGTATAACTACTAGTTTATTTCTGAATTGTGTGTAGGAACCCTAGCATATAGGGACAGTATTCAGGGTTCTGCCCAAAAAGAGTGTTTATTTGTAGTCTCTGTTCTCCCTTGTAAACTATCTCAAAGATGAAGAACGTGCACTGCTTCCTTGCACTGTTCCTGGAGAAAAGAACCATAGAGCCACCTTTACCCGTAAAGACAGCACAGAATCTGCTGTTCTGGGATAGTTTGTACCCTAGCCTTTAACAGAAAACTTGATTACTCTTAGAGAAAGTTCATAACCCTTCTAAAACAAAGACCAACGATGGAAACTCTTCTCACCTGAACTTTAGCAGGCAATTCCAAAGGTCTATATCTCTTAATTTTAAAGTTGTTTGGCGCATATGGAATTTTTCCATTTGCATCCTAAGCTTCTGTTTGGACCTATAGCAGTCCTTGGGTGAGGGAGGTCAGTTGTCTCCAAACAACTTTATTAAAAAGGAAGATGTTTTCCATGGAAAATCCTAAAATGTTGCAAGAGGCTTAAGTATCATAACAGCTATGATTGATATTATCCTTACCCTAAATTCAAAACTCTGGGTCCTAATGGTAAAGGAGCAGGAAGGGCACTTCTTATTCACAGAATCGTAGAATCAGAATGTCTGGTGTTGGAAGGGACTCATAAGGATTATTGATTCAAACTTCCTGCTCCTTGCAAGGCTACCTAAAACTAAACTACATGACTAAGAGTGTCATCCAGATGCTCCTTGAACTCTGACAGGATTGGTGCTGTGACCACTTCCCTGGGAAGCTTGTTCCAGTGACCAACCACTCTCTCTGCAAAGAACCTTCTCGTACTGTCCGATCTGAAGATCCCCTGATGCAGCTTCATACCATTCAGACAACAGTGTTCCTATTTTCTATGTAATTTAGACAGAAACTGGCTCTATGGGAAGTAGATTGAGGAAAAAAATACTAACATTCTCTAATTGAATAAACACTTAGTGAATGACCAGAAACTTGATATTTTTACAACTAGAACAATTAAACAAAGTCTAAGGAGGATCTTGATATTCTTGTTCTTTGTGTGCTAATGATGAGAGCATGGAAAAAGGCTTGCTTTACTACTGAGATGAGACAGCTTTAATATCTAGATGTTACTATTTTGGAAACAGCTTTTGGCATTTTCGGATATGTAAGCAGCTAATAATGACTGGAAATTAGGAAGAATGAAGCTGGTGGAAAAAAATTAGTCCAAACTGCAAGTGTTTCTGAAAACCTTATGTCCTTATTTGTTCAGGAACTTCTGTGACTCAAAATCTTGACCCAGGAGGAAGCTGAAATCCTGCTGGAATATATCAGGATAGGATCTTCTGAAGTCAGCTCTTAGATGACAAAGATCACAGGCCACAGAAAATAGTTTAGGACCAATTTTACCAAATTTCTGACCTAGAGTTCGGGCAGATTCGAAAGCACTGCTGTATTGTTAGTCCCCTGCGTCTCACCCTGTTGCAGATGCATCTCAGTAATAGGTGTTATACCTAGGCTGTGGATATCCTTTGTCACTTTTTGATTTACTAAGGTAGTCTCATAGGTCATGATGAATTGGATATGCTGTCAATGTGCTCTGTCTCTCTGTTCCTACCTCCACTGGTGTGTTTTGTAGTGTGTCAGGCTTCAACAATATCTTCGCGACACTCGAATTTCTGTGACTTACAGAATTCAAGGAATGAAAGTCTTTGTAGCTAGTCATTAGGACTGCTTACAGGTATTTTTGAGAAAGAGCAAATCCTTTCTCAGACACTTTGTAGTCACTTTGAATTTTCTTTTTTTTTTGCCTTTTTTTTTTCTTGAAAAACAAAAATAGGTTTGCAGGTCCATTTCTGACTCTACATGTTACATGTAGGACCTGGATCCAAGAAGTCTTGCTAGGGTATTTCTTTCCTTTTCTTTCATAAGTTTTCCATTGAGCAGTTCAAATTCTGTGGCCTCAGCTACCTCAAAAGCATCAAACAGATGATAAGGTTTACCCAAAGCATTTTGGGGCATACAGAGTACAAGAGCTATGCTGGTTTTGAAGAGGTCTATGTAAGTAATAATTTTTATGACAAGGAAGAGTTGAGCTGGTAATCAATAAAAGGAGACTCTGAAATCTCATGCTACAGAGTTCAAGCCTGTATCCCAGTTCACTCAGCTTTTGTGCTCTCCAGATACAAAGGTTTTATGCCTCATGTGTCCACAACAGGAACTAAACAAACATCTCTCTCTTACTTCTAGTAGTTATTTGTCCTAACAGATTTAGAAGATAAGGACAATACTGTCTGGACTAGAAAACAGAGCATGGTTTTGGGAAAAAAAAATGTGTCTCTAACCAAGCAGAGGTGAGTGAGAGGTTGGCCTGTAATACATTTGACAGTCTAAATGGACCTCATAGAATTATAATTAAGCATAACAAGTTCTTCACATATGTCTGTCTTTCTGTCTGCATATATTTATCTTTACATGCACTTAACAGAGTGTCTGTAATTGGGAAGGATGAATTTGAGTACTGAGAAGAGTTAGAGATGGAGTCTGAAGTTGTTGATGCTCACAAAAGCTCGGAGAGACAGTTATCCAACAGTAATGTTAGGAGGGAAGTCTCAGTTGTTTGAGGCTGGGTTTCTTGCACAGGGGGTGCAGTGGGTGGTGACAAAAGGGCAGGTGTGTGTGCCTACAAAAGTGTACACTTCCTAGGAGCATAAACAGGATTTAAAACTGTGTGTGTCCATACATACCCCAGGCTGCTACTGTCATCTTCTATAATGCTGTACAAAGGTCTATATATGTCTGTGTATGTGGTAGTAAAGTTTGGATTTCCATTTTTCTTCTAATTTCCTTGTTCCAGTTACTTAAAATTTTCTTATAGACACTTTTAGGGCTGAAATTATCAGGACTTTGTCTGGGTGTAAAGAATATTTCTTTCTTCTTTGGAGCTCTTTCTGAGCCACTAAATCATGAGATATCTTTCCAACCTGTCCTAATGAAAAATACTCCATTGCAAATAAAGTTAGTTAAGTACATTTCTTGCAGGGGCTGTCCGTAACAGAAGAGAATGTTATTTTAAAAGCAACAACACATTAATAGGCCAAGTATGCAATCATTGTCCTATCACAGCAAATTATACCATTAGTCCACCTTATCTAATCTCTTTGCTACAGACTGCCTAACAACAATTGCTTCTCAGAGCAAAGCAGACCAAGAAAAAAAAAATCATGGGCAAATATAGAATAATGTTGCTTATACAGGAAAATTCTTGTTCTTTTCAGATGTCCTCTGTATTTTACAGTGAATTAACATCATATGAATTCAATAATATTTTTTTTCCCCATAAGGTTGTCTTTGGGTAGCCTTATAGGTATACGCACATCAAATCAGTTTATCAAGTGAACTTTTGGCTCAATCACATGCAGTGGGAAGGAGTTCCACAGGTTAATTTAACCTGCATATAAATACTTTTTTTGGCTTTTAACATTTTCTGTCATTAATTTATTAAATTTTGTTTGTTTTTATTCATCTGGCTAATAGAATGAAAAAGATCATGTGTTCTTACTTGCTTTATGATGTTTTACATAATCTTTATAACTTCACAATAATCTTTATGATTACTTTATGGTCTTTTTATCATGCCTCTCTTTTATTTACACAAAAAATATCACTCCATTCAGTGTTGCTTTTAGTGGAAGTTTTTCCACATTTCTGCTAATCCCATCACTGATCTCTGAACTCTTTCTACCACTGTTAAATTTTTCTGGAGATACACAGATATTTCAGAACTGAACGCACTGTTCTCAGTGGAACTGTATGATCTTACTGTCCCATGCCTGGTGCATCCAAAAATATAATCTGCTTTAAACAAATCCTATTGCATTCTGTGCTGGAAATATGTTGCCTTTCATTACATGCTTCTTCCCACGCCCCCCCGTTCAAACTGATGCCGACGTGTCCTAGAGTGGTTACATTTAACTTAGACACCAGTAACATGTTTGACTGGTTCAAAATATTCCTTCTAATATACATTTTCTTGGATTTATCTGTCAATACTCCGTTTCTGCTGCGTGCTCAGCTAACTTTAAAACTATCTGGCATTTCTCACAGTTCTTTGGCTGGTCTTGACTGTCATGAATTCATTTATGAATTCTGTAAGATCAGTCCTAGTTTGCTGTTAAAAGACTCAGAGGTAACTTTTTTCCTGTTAAATGCCCCATTAGTTCATGTAGCTTGTTTTCTGTCTTTGTCAGTTTTTAGTCCATGAGTTTTTTGCCCCTCTGTTAAGTGCCTACATTAGGTGGTTAGGCTGCTTCTGCATAGCTAACTGAGTGGAAAAAACTCCAGCTCTGAATTAACTCATGGAGTAATTAATTTCCTCCTAATATTAGGAGAGTGAGAGAAAAATGCGTCTCCCTGCGCCCATGTCACCTCGCCTGTCTCTTCAGACAGCTGCTTCTGGTTGTTTTCCCACATGTACTGCTATACCTAGTGGCTTAGGGTGCAAATGTCTGTTGGCAGTTAACTATTTGCTGAGCCTGAAGAACAGAAATAGCTAATTAACCATCTATCTGCAAATATTTACCCCAGATGTTTATTTACTGATGCAAAATAGAAGATGCTGTTTCTGCATGTGGACTACAAGGCTGAGGCATAACTGCAGTTGACTCTTTGTAGTGTGCTCTTTTCGTACTGTTCAGTGCTAACTTTAATGTATTATTGATTGTTATTAAGGTACACCATGAAATACAGATGGGATGTCTGTTGTGGTTGAACTCATACTGTGGGAGCTATGTTGACTTTTAGATTGTTCTGGCCTTCATGCCGCTTGACATGAAAACCTTTCACATTAGGGTTTAGACGAGAAAGAAATATACAGTAACTATGTTACCCTGTATGTAGTGTGAAGTAATGTGAAAATATGATGCCAAATTCCCTCCCCACCAAGTCAGCACAAAATTTGAAATGAAATACTAATTTCAGAGCAAGCCAGGAAGTTCAAATTCCCTGTGTGAGTATATACAAATACAAGTTTAGGACACTCGCTACCTGAATTTAAATTAGCTGTGCTACCTGCTGGTAGAAAGTGCTAAAAGTGGAGGGATTAGGGGTCTGATTTTCCAGTATACTGAGTCCTAGTGGGTCCTCTTGACGGTGTGTGCTTAGCGTCCCAGGATCCAAGGTCATGCTCACGAGTGACCATTGCCTCTGTGCTGACTGCCAACCTCCATCATTGCAGTCTTCTTGGCTGGATGTATTGGCTAGTTTGAAATACACAAAAATTGCATCAGAGGATCAATTACTGCTGAAATGTCACTACTGAACCCTGTAATAGTGCTAATTAGTTAAAGCAAAAGAGGCATTTATCTTGGCAGCAGATCACTGAATATTTTTTTCACAGAATTAAGTTTGAAATGCTTTACATTCTTCCCCCTCCCTTTTCTGGAAAAGTTAAAGTATGTAAATGTTGAGGGTTTTTTTCCTTTTTTATTTCCTATGCCCCCATAAAAAGAAATACTTCTAAATGATTCTCGCTATGTCCAGCCATTTCCATCTTGGAATAGCTTACTTTTGTTTGAAACTCTTAAAGAGGCTATTAGTCATTGGAGAAAACTTGAAACAAGGAAACATATGACAAACACACAGTCACAGGACAGCCCTCTCTAATGTTGGCTCAGCTCCCTTTCTGCCATTAGTGGGGCAAAAAGAAACTGGAGATCTGATGCAAGTTCCCTGCGGTGGGGGAGGGCAGAGTTATCCTGCCTGTGTCAGGGAGTCCCCGGCTGGCAGGGAGCCAGCTGTGTGCGCCCTGTCCTTCCCACCGCAGCCACGCAGGAGATGTGTCAGGAGAAGGGCTGGGAAGGGCAGTAGCTAGAGTACATGTAAGTGTGTCTGTGATGAGAGTGAAATGCCTGCTGCACAGGGAGACGTGGGGAGCTCCCAGGCAGAGCTGGCTCAGGGGGATGCTGGTGACTGCAGAAACCTTTTTATCTGCTACAGAAAGGCAGTGGCTGCTGCCACAAGCTGTAGGGCCTGACTGCAGTCCCGTGTTTTGATCCCCTGCTCAGGTAGGTTTCGTTCTTCTTGTGCTCACCTTGCAGGCAGCCTGCTTGGGCTGTGTCAGTGTGTTCTGGGCTTGATGAACTACCACAGTTCTTTCCAAGCACCAGTTGTTCTTTTTCAGTGCTAAAACATACACGAGGCTCTCATTCCCACATCCCATCCCCCAACTTTTCATCCAGCGTTTAGTTTCTGGTGAGGATTGTTTCCTCACTGTGCCACAAAGATAAGATTCTCAGCTGCCAGTGGCATGAGCAGAGTCTGTGAAGTTTCTTTAGTATGAGATAGGTCATACTGTTAAGCAAAAGTCTAAATATTTGCAAAGATTCAAGAAAAATACAGAGGTTTTGCTGGTTTTTATCCTCTGTAGAATTTGTTTGAAGCTTTAAAAACACTGTTTGTTTCCTATTAAAATGGTGATGAGAGGAAAGAGATGGGAAGAATGTAGGCCAAATCCATCTTTGTTGTAGTATTGCTGATCTCAGTAGCGTTACTCCAAGGATAGAGAAGTTTTCCAAAACGACAGTGTTTCTTAACTCTGTCAATTGACTGGGACATGGCTCTCCTGTGGTTTGGCTACTGTGGTTTGTCACTACTGTGAGAAATTATCCAGTTCAAAAAGTCCTGTTATTTGGATAATTTCTTGCTGAAATTGATGGTTACTGTTTCTGTTTTTCTCCCAAAGTTTATTTCTAGGGCTTTTCCATTTGTTTCTGGTGCTCTAGATAAAAGGCTAGTCACAAAGGCAGAGTCAGAGAGACTGCTCTGCTGTGAGGATGTGTAAAAGAGGAGTGGATTTGAATTTGGGAGTGTTTTCCCTCTCATGGAAGCAGTCTCCCTGCTTGATACAGAGTATGAGTTGATCTAATGAAATCCACCTCCTAAATCTCTTTTACAGATCAAACCAGGTTACTGGGTATTGATAACCATAACATACTTTGTGGGTCAGCATACGCACTAGGATACCTCGTTTATAGTCCATTTCTTCTCCTAAATTATTCCACATTTGTGAGCATTTTTTAAGCCGCTACTATTTAAAACCAGAAAGCTTCCACCCTAAAAGGCCCCAACCTGTCAGAAACATTTCCTCTCTTGCCTGAAGCTTGGAATTTCACTCCAAAATGCCAGCTCCCTCAAGAGTGTGCATAGTGTCATCCTTGCCTTGTGGTTTACTCTTTGCAGCCTCAGTTGCACACACAGCCATTGTTTACCACCTCACCACATTCTTCTTCTTCCTGCTCTACCAACATCTCTACATGTCTGTTTTTCACAGTGCCACTTCTACCTGGATTTCTGCAGCACTAAGCCCAGTTTCACTCTTGCCAAGCCCTAGACCCCTTTATATTTTTCTTCTTTTCTGCCAATAACCTTCTTTTCCACTTTCTCTGGGTATGCGTGTGAGTGTTTATGTACATTGTGAGATACACATTTCTAATTATCTGTGATGAGTGGGGTAAAAGTTTTATTGTCTTGAGCTTGAGTTGGCTGTGTTGTTTTAAGTAATAAAGAGAGAAAAAAGGTATGCTGACTATCCCACAGGAACCTATCATGCATTTTGAACCTCCTGCATATTTTGCATTACGAAAAATATGTTAGAAATTTGTAGGGTGCTCTCTGACTGTATCAATGCTCTTTTTTTCATATGGTTGCATGTACTGAGCCAAGCCCTGGTAATATTAAGGGGGGGGAAAACACTGCTGTGACTTTGTGACTAATATATTTTAGAAATGTCTTACATTTTTCCTGTAATAGCTTTTCCATACATAATAGTGTTTCAGTTTGAAGGTCTGACTTCTCAAGGCCTATCAGAGCTAAAAACAAGTGCCAGCATTCTGCTGAAAAGCTGGAAACTTCCCACATCCAATGCTATGAAGCTCCTTTTTCAGACTCACAGATCACAAGATTAACACATCATTGGTAAAAGGCCCATTCTGGGTGTTGGCCCAATGTAATTTGAAAGGAAATTTTTCATTTGAAAGCAAGGAAAAAATCTTGATGGTGGTTTGCAGCAAAACAAAACTAATGACAGCGGATTTAAACTAACTGGTCTGGGAGCAGTAACAATAATTACTCTTGGAGAAAATTTTAGGTCTTGTTTCAAGAGATCTTGTTGACACCATCATCTAGGACTCGAGACTTCTCTGAAGACTATGCTCCTCTACCTTTCTCATGACAGATGTAGAAGTGTGCCTTGGGCAGTCAGAGTGCCCTTTGTGAGGGAGGCTGGACCTGTGCTGGGTTCATACTGACAATACAATATCTTCCATGTGGCATCAATAAGGCTGGGATAAAAAAAACCCACGACATATAATAGTTCCAGACCATGGTCTTTCATTCTTTTTTAGGCATAACCACTGGGGCCACATATAAATAATTATCTGGCTATGTAAGGGGGTCAAACCAGGGCTTTGATATTCACAGTACATATCCTGATGAGACTGTGTTGTTGTTGAGGTAGGGTTAATTTTTGTCCCAACTCCAGCAAATGGTAAAATTTCCACTGAACTTGGCAGAACTAAGATTTCACACATGACACTTAAATCTGTGCTATATAAAGCTTTGAATAAATACGTCTGTGTATAATACATATCACAAGCATGTACAAATGTGTTTCTGTATATTTTAGCCAATTACATAAACTGTGTTCAAACTGTCTACTATGCAGATGGCTAGAATGAACGAACTAAAAAAATCTGGATAGTGGTAAAATACTCAGAGAATGTCATGGGGACATGTTTTTCAAAATTGTAATGTTGAGAGGTTTTGTTCCCTTTATCAGTTGCCTTTCTCTACTATAAAATCATGTGGGATTTTTTTCTAGTTGCATCAATTTTCAGCTACAAATGTTTTACATTACAAAACTGTAAAACAGACTAAAAATTGGGAAGTGTAAGAACAGCTAATCTGAAGACTTAAGTGCTTTGGGCAAACTTCTCTTACCAGCTTTCAGAGATACAGAGGGAGAGTGTATTTGAAACCCCTCATCAGAGCAAAATGAACGTTTTAGTGTTCTCGGACATAATATCAGGCTAACATGCTCCCTGACTGACATCCAGTACATACTGTATAATTGCCAGCCTGCTTCTCCAAGTACCTTGAAGATTACATTTTTTTAATGTCCCAATATTAATAACCAGATGTGATCTTCTTCCTGCCCAGGGGTCAAGCTAGCTGGCCAGGTCAGGCTGTTTGTCTGTGTGCACAGACTGTGAAGTCTATTCAGAATGACAGGTATGGGGGGGGAGGCGGGTAGGGTGTTAACCTCAAGACCACCAAAAGGGAGTTCTCCCTGCTGGGAACAAAGACCAGCAGGAGCTTCAGCCTTTTTCAGTACTCCTGGGATTTTAACCAAGTGAACAAAAGATGATGCACAGCTGAAGAAATGCTCTTCACAGCTGATACATAATTTAAGATGTTCAGTTACAAACAACCGGATATGTATTTGTGATTTCATTTGAGCACAGGCCAATTATCTGCAGTCAGTTAATATTTTTGTATGAGCAGTTTCTGTGTGCTGCTTTATATGCTCAGAAAACGCTCAATTGCCAGAGTTTGAATACACGCTAGCCTTGAAAATAGCCTTAGCACTTAAAGAAATAGCATTAAAACACCAGCAGTTGCTATGGGGTGTTTTGTACCTTCTAGTTACTGTTTGCCAGTCTATGTATAGATTATTTTATAACATGATATAGTTTCATTAAACATGTATTATAAAAACATTTACTCTTCACTCTCTTTTTTTGTTAGGTAAAAAAAATCAAAAGAAGAAGCTATTTGTTTCCTAATTGATTTTCTACGTTAGTTGTTCATTGAATAGATAAGTAGTGCCTGTGATATTTGATTACAGAGCAAGGCACCCGTTTAACCTTCCATTCTTTCCTGGCCAGGATTTCAAATACAATACAACGTACCTCCCTTAGGCTCAGTAGGATTAGACTGCTAGCAGTAATCCCTGATGCTATGAAATAGACCTGATAGAACTTCAACTCACTTGTTTAGGATTATGCTCATGAATTTCAGTCATCTAGTTGTATTAACCCTTTGGGAACTTGTGTGGTTTATGCTGCTGTAAATAATAAAACATTATAATAAACAATGGTAGATGCATATCAAAGCTTATTTATGTGTTTTAAAGAATTCACTTTTGCTTGGCGATCAAAGTGTAAAATTCACATTGAAATGAATTTAGCTCCTGTAGCATAAATCCTCAGAGTTTATTTTAATTCTAATGTTCAGGTGCCTTTTGCAGTTTAACAGTATTTTTAAACAGGTTGGTCTCAATTTGTGCATTGACTTTTAAAAATTTTTTGAATAAATTTTAGTTCTCAAGGTTGCACTGAAAGGGCAGACAAGTCATATCTGCTAACTACAGAGCATCAGTGCAGAATCTTCCAGTATAATGACCTGAATGCTAGCATGGTCCTGTGGTGAAGAGGAGGGGTACTGATACCTGAGCTATCATTTCCAGGCTTTTTTGATTACAGCAACAATCCTGATACAGGCAGTACTGATTTAGGATGACTTATGCCCTAATCTAAGAACAGAGTAAGAGTGCAAGAACATTTCTGATTGAACATGAGACAGTTGGTGGGAAAAGGCATTGTTATCACTCCAGATTTGGACTACTCTTTTGAACTGGTGACTTCTATTTAAATGCTGATTTTTAATCTGGTCAAATCACTACAGGGAATAACTCTATACAAGCAGTAAGAAGGAACAGATCTTTTCTTTCTTTCATTTTCAGGATCCCAAAACCTACCAGTGAAATAAATATTGTTTCCTATTGCCAATCTCTTAAACTGTTGAACCCTTAGTTCAAAGACTCATTAAATATTTACATGCACAACTAATTGTACTGATTATTGAAATGAATATATGCATATGTTTTAGAATATTTGAAGTCAATTACAACGAAAAATTGTGGAGAGTTTGACTTGGGATCTCTAACTTACTCTCACCTTCTTGGCAGAAGAGAGTCAAATTCGGACTGACTGAATATGCACATTCAGGCATCAATTGGTGAAACTACTGCCACTTCAATACACCTGCATGTGGAATTGCTGTATCTAAAGGCAAGATGACAGGCAGAATCAGTGCTACTAGCTGCACTTGATGACAGAGGCATCAGGGCATTTCTTTACCCCTTAGACACTATTAAAGCATGCCTATTATTGTAGATCTGTTGGATAGTCTTGATATATCTGATAAAGTGGTATTGATGAATAGCTGAAGGCCATGAGAGCAATAAATGAAGTCACTCTTGAGTGATTCCATTCTTTTTTTGCAGGAGAACTTGGGAGTGGGAGCAGTTTGGGATGGTTGTTCATCAGCCCAGTGGTTCACTCACATGCTCTCAACTGGAGTATTGCTGAGTTCTAGTCTGTCACCCTTCTTGATTAACATATGCCTAAGGCCATTATGGGAGAAT
The DNA here is from genome assembly GCA_013397175.1 of Platysteira castanea. Taxonomy (NCBI): domain Eukaryota; kingdom Metazoa; phylum Chordata; class Aves; order Passeriformes; genus Platysteira; species Platysteira castanea. Next base: position 111,515 of record VYXC01000683.1, read on the forward strand.
CATCTGTGCTTGAGGTGTGAGTGTCTCCCCGATGCAGATGATTTTCATCTGCACAACAATTTCATTAAACTTGGATGGTGAAATCAGTTGTTTGACTCCATATCTTGCCAGCCTTGGGGTTTGGATATAGCAGCTGTGTTGTAAACCGAGGTCACACTGGTGGGATGCACAGCTGGTGGGAATAGACAAGGCAGCACCACATCGCTGTCCCATGCTCCTAAGCCTTGCTGATTCTGCATTGGGCTTCTGAGGTAACCCAAGGAGTGATAAGCATCCCTTGGTAATTTCTACGTATATGTATGGCTGGTTGCTACATGGATAGATGATGCTTCTCTTTCAAATTGGCTTCTAAAATGTTCTTTTGTCTTAGAAATATCTTCCAAAAACTGTGCTCAGTCCTGCTGCTACTGCAACCTACAGTCCAGTTGCAAAATTTAATACATTTAAACTTTTGTGCTTTGTTGGTTAATTTTGGTTTGACACCTGGTATATTTCTGTTCCCTGATTGATTGCAAATATACCACTAGAAATGGGCTGTTTCATGAATTCTCAGTTTACACATTCAGAATGTGCTTTCCCTGGATATTCTGCAGTATGTATTTAAACATAGCTGTTTCTGAAGCAAATTCCTTGCTTAGGTCAGCAGATTTAGTATGGAGAAATTCATGGTAAGCAAATAGCCAAGAGGTGGGGCGTGGAAGGAACTAGTTCAAGAATTTCAGATGAATATATCCAGTATTTTCCAGCTCTCCATCTGATGCTTTAATTCTAAATGCAGAACTTGCAGAACTTAGTGGGCCGCATGTTGCCACCTTCAGATCTGCTGGGTAAAGAGAGGTAAACCTGTAAAGTTTGGTGAGATTTGGGCTGCCAGGAATATTGCTGTCTATCCATTAGCTGTTTTTTCTGACAGCAAGTATTTTGCAGCTGCAGTTTCAGTTCTATTCCAACTCTCTCAACTTGCTTCTAGTTGCAGTTCCACTGTGTTTCAACCTATAAAGACTGAAATGAGTCAGACCCCAATTCTCTCTAAAAACCTCACTTCATGTACATAATTCAGATCAGCTAACAATGCCCTGGGCTAAATCTCAAAAGATACTGAAAACTTGTGTTTTCAGAGAGTTGTGGGCAAATAAACAACCTGCTTTATCATATTCTTGATCAAAATTTGCAATTTTCGGTTACTCCACCAATTAGCAAGTTGCACTTGTCTTTCAGTTTCTTACAGGGTAAGGGGAATAAAGGCTGGCCATGTTGGGAAAGTTTGTTTCTAGGTGAAAATAAATTTTGATGGCTCAGATAACACTACTATTTATTAATGTGCGTTTACTTAGCAAAGCAAAAAAAGGTAGCGTGTGTGTGTGTGTGTGTGTGTGAAGGGAATCTTATTAAGTCTAAATAAATAGACTGTAGAAACCATGGTAATACTTTACACTTCTGTAAAGCCTTTATTCAGAGACTTTCAAAATGTTTTAACAATGTTAATTAAATTCAGTGCTCCTTCATTCTGTGTTAGCCTAAGTGCATATAGGGCCATCTTCATGTACGTACTGGTAGAGCGGAAGAAAGCTCGTGTTTAACTGTGTGCAGCAGCATTGCACTGCAAGTATTTTCAAGGCGGGTGAAAAAAAAAGTAAAAAAGCCGTGTTCAAGTGAAACTGCACAGGGAATTGCCTGTAGGTAGGCAAAACATAATTACAAGTTGAAATTTGGCCAAGACATTTGTCTTAACACTCTTCCTCCTTTGAAAAAAAATGTGCCACGTACTTAATAACTTTATTAAGTACAAGCAGTTGTGAAATCTGTTCTTTGTTTCAGCCAAAAGAAAACATTTCCTAACAGGACAGTGCTGTTAAACACCAAGCTAGGGCACTGACTCATTACTAATTTAGACAGAGAGCACCATCAATGAATTACCAAAACTCTTTTTTGTAGCACTGGTGTTTTCCTTGGAGATCTCCCCTCCAAGTACTGACCCTGCTTTAGCCTGCGAGATCTGAAGGGATCACAGCACAAGGTGGTATGGCTTAGGGCTGTATATAAAATGATGAAGGAGAGAGTGAAACCCAGCCATGTGTTCCCTTTACTCGACACTGTAGTAGGAGAAGGAGGTGGCATTCAGTGAAACGCAGAGCTACTCTTGTTTTCTGCAGTAAATAATCAGCCTGTGAAATTCACTGCTGCAGTGGGGGGTTATCCGGATAAACAGTTTATCAGGATTTTTAAGAAGGATAAGGGGATGAACATTAATGATGTTTCTGATTATGTGGGCTAAAACAAAAAGATACAAGAACGTTTAGTTCTCTATTATTATTACTAAAGTCAGGATATAAACAGACTGTCTTCCAGGGTCAGGCAAGGATCCTTCGTCACACTGCACATTCATTTAGGTTCTCTAAGGGTTTGTATTTGTACCCTGCTTTTTTGTGAGTCTGACATTAGCTATTTGCACAGAGAGCATGTCGGAATACCTAGGCCAAGGGTATGATTCATAGTGTTGCTCCGGCATTTCCATCTCTCTGTCTCCCTCAGTGACTGTTCTCAGAGGACAACATTACACTTCAAAAATGAATACGAGAACTGAGTGTTTCAAATGTAAATAAGATGCCTTTCTGTTTGCAATTTTAGTCTCACTAAGGCAAGGTACTACTCCAACAGTAAACAACTGAATCTGTATGTCTGGGTTATTTTGTTTTTCTTTGTCAGCTTATCACTCAGCGTGGGAGAGGAGTGTCTGTGTCATAATTAGTGTTTCATTTACTTAATTTGGAAGTACAAACAATAGACAGAAAGGGCCATTTGACAATTAATTAATTTGTTTCTGCTCAAAGAACATGACAAGAAGTTTGCCTTTGGATGAACATTCATAGTCTGTGGATTTGCATTTGAGTAATAATTCATCAGCATTACTCTGTAGATAATTTGATATCCTCAGTACAGCATGTAAAGGTACAGGCTTTGAATATATTTTTAAAAGTTTAGATGACTATTGGAAACACTTGGATCATTCTAAGACCCGTTATGATTCCATACCACACAAGGTCTCTCCACGTTTCTAGGAAGCACAGTTTTATTCCACCTCCTGGAAGAGGATGAAGCATCTGCAGCCTGGGTCCTGGGACAGCTAGTTCTGCAGAATCCACATGGCACCATGTGAGACAGGGCTTGACTCAGGTTACTGGTTTTCACTGCAGTTTTGTTGGCATCACGGTTACATGTTAACTCCGTGTGCTAGCTGTTATTAATTGTTCGGTACACTCTGCTCCGAGCAAGGATTAGGAAGACAAATTCCAGTGTTGTGAACGTTATTATCAGGATAAACAATCCAGGCCTACGGAGGCTGTGTGCAGATAGCTGTCTGGATCGTGACACAGTGGCTCTCCAGCCGTGGCCGGTCAATCTGTGTGTGAAGCCAGGTCTTAAATGGAATAGGGGAAGCGGAGGTAGCATAGTGCACTTCAGGAATTGTCCTGATACAGAGCTGGGAGACGGCAGGGCATGCACTTGGACTCTCTGCTAGGAAGCACCAGTGGTTTCTGTAGTATAGACAGAGTGTGAGAGAGCAGAAGATTTGAATTGCAATAGAGGGATCAGTCTTCTTTTGGGAGAGGCATGTTGTTGAGCCTGGTATTTTTTCACATTTCCCTGTTTTCTCTTTCCCTGCAGAGTATTAATAATGTATTGTAGAATTCTCAGACTTTAGTATGTCAGTGGGACTTGAAGAAAAGCTGTAGGAGGGAAAGGTTTTGCTTGACCCAAAAGAAGAGGAAAGCTTCTTCTGGTAGAAAGAAAGAAAATACATTGAGTATTTGAGGAAAGACCTCAAAGGGAAAACTGAGATGTAATTTTTTCCAGACATGCAGGCTGTGATGGTAAGAACTACAGAGGAAAAAAAGTTACCCCAAACAATACTGTGCAGACCCTGGAAGGTGAGCTGATGTGGAAGTCAGTCAGATGCTTTCAAATAAAAGCTTTTTCAAATAAAATCCAAGTAGCAAGAGAAACAAGACTACTGCAAAGTGAAAATCAGAATGGAGCAGTTTTATTAATACTGTTCAGTGAATGAACTAACATTTAATAGGTTTTTAACATATCTTCCTCACATATCTCTGCAAGGAACTGTAGTTAGTAATACTGGTATTACAAGTTAGTAATTGTAAATATTAATTGTAATAACATTGTAATGTAATCACTGTAATGCACCTTTTAAAATCAAATATTCTAGTAGAGGAATCAAATTTTTCTTTGTTATTTCTAGTCTTAACCGGAGGTGTGTAGAAGGGGAAGGGGATAAGGATTATTTTAATCCCCAAGTCAGACATGGGTATGTCAGTGGGCATTGGCATGCAGACCAGCTAAATCTATTATTTTGAAGCAATGTACAGTAGCTCCAAGTATGGACAATGATAAATAACATTGACCTAAAACAGGAATGATTTTAAGCCACCTGCACTTATCCAGCTTCACGGAGATCTGGAAATAGAAGTTGATTTTACTTTGCATCCATCTGTATATACGGTTCATTAAATGATTTAATATACTTAGAAGTGAGATGTCCGTTCTCTTAGTCACTTTCTTCCCGTTGCCTTATACATTGTCACAATAGCCTAGAATAAATTAAAAATAAACATATAAATAACATTAAAAACAGAACATAAAATAGCATTTCCATTTATTGATCACTTCCCTTAAGATCTGAACCACAGCTGTTCAGAACGAACAAGCATCTTCCTAACTCTCCCCTTTTTACAACTGTCCTTTGAATCGGGGATTCAAACCTGAAATAACACAGTGGCATTTGGAGACAGTCTCAGAGAAGTGAAAGAGTCACTGGATCCTGACACAGTCTTAGAGTTTAGTTGCTTTGTTTTTTGGTTTTGTTTTTTTTTTTTTTTTCTGTTGTGTGGGGTTTTTTTCCTTTTCTTCTTTATTTTTTTCTCTTCTGTAGCAGTGGAACTTTTAGGTTTTGCTTGAAAGATTTTAGTAGCTCAGACAAAGAGGAAGCTTTTGTCTCAAGGGCTTGCAGTTCAGCCCCTTCAATAGAAAAGTGTTAATTTCAGAAATATTTTAATTTTTTAAATAATAAGCTATGAGTCAGGCTTTTAGAAAATAAGGCTGATGTAACCACTATATAAGTAATAATAAAATGAAATAAAAAGTTTCTCCTCAACCGTCTCTCCTATGTTATGCAGTAGGAGTATGTTCTTTTTTAAAGTGTTTGTCCAGGTCAGATTCTTTTCCCCTCAGTGATTGTGATTAAGAGTTTCTCTTCCAACTGTTACACAGTACTGTGGTCTCCAAAAACTCAGCAAGGAAAGCTCAACTGTTTTGAGACATGTGCAAATAACACACTGGTTTTCCTTTTAATTTTTTTTTGGTAATGCTGATGCCATATGACATATCCAAATAAGCACTTTAAATATGCTTGGCAAAAGTTTATTAATAGATGCCATTACTACAAGTCCTCATGTGTGCCCCTTTGAAAAACAGTGGTCACTTATTAAAGACTAGAGACAGAACATTTTCTTAAATAAAGTTGTTAATAAAGCACATCAAGACTTGTTCCTATTAGTATTGGTCCATGAATACTTCATGTGCTAATTTAGGGTTTAGAGATATTTAGTCCTACAAGCCCTCCTGTCTGAAATAGGCAGGTACCTTATTATTATTATTTAAACAGTGGCCTTTTTTATTTAGAATATATTTATAAAACATACCTGTCCTCTTCATAAAATTAAAAGCATCTGCTATGGCTTTTCAGTTAAAATGTTGTGGACTTGAAAGTCTGGTGATAGGTCAGTCTGCCATTTTGAATGGCAATTAAGCTGACAGTGCACCCTGTACCAGTGAGACTGTGAAAACAAACAAAAAAGGCAGATGGTTCATTTAGTTTAGTAATTGTAATTTGTTGTTCATTAAAAGCAATTCCCACATAGGCATTCTCTATGCAGATGGAGTATATGGAAAATTTTATTCTGCCAACCTGTCGTAATAATTATTTTTGTTAGTGTAATTTGCACCGACATTTGATAGGCAGTTGATTAGAGCAGTATGGTTTCATCAGAATTAAAATTAATTATAAATTTTGCTGCTTTCATTAGTGTGCTTTTATAACTATCATGACCAAGCAGCAGGGGTTTGGCTCTGAAATACTGAAAATCGCAGCAGCATTTGTTGTGTGGGGTTTTTTCCTTCTTGAGATGATTGAATCTCTTAATAAGGGTTTTTGTTTGGTTGAGGGTTTTTATACCTATAGAAGATGAAAATTAGTGGCAAAACTGTTTTAGGATAATTCTAAAATATGCTTTTAATGGAGGGATGTGTAGAGTTAGAAAAACAAATTCAGTTACTAAGCTTGAGATCTTTTTCAGTCTTCTTAAACGTAGTGATAGCACTTCAGCTCCAGACATTCTGATAAGTAGAGAGAAACCTTATGGCCAGTAATAGAAATACCCTTACAGGTAAAAAACCTTATTTGTTAATAGGCTTTTTACAGGGATTTTGTCTTCCCTTTAGAGTATAAAATTATGTTACATAAATTTCAAAAGAAGGAAAGTAGTGCCCTCTTTATGATTATAATTACAGAACTGCTCATTTTGATAATCAGGATAAAATAGTTCTCTTCTAGATGGCTGAAATTGCAAAGGAATTCTTCAAAAATAAATATTAGAACGTCTTGGTACAGACATTGACAATTCTCATGACAAATCTGAAGGGCTGAGTGCAGCATAGATATTTTACCTCAGCACATGGTGTAGCACTTCTATCAACCTGCAATATTAGGAAGTAGATAAATGCTGAATGTAAATTAAAGAATGCAGTACTATGAGCTTCAGTTTGCTTTTAGTCTTTTATGTCCTGGTTTTTTTGGTGGTTGATCTGTATGGGTTTTTTCTCCATTGCAATTTAATATCGGTAAGGCAACAGAGAGGGTTGATGTCCTTGTCCTATTCAAGTCAGTGACATCTCCATTCTTAATTTCAGTTGCTCCATGTAACCTATGGAAAAAGCTAATAGTTTAGAGAAGCAGATGAATAGAGTATAATCAGTACTGCTTTACAGCTTTTTTTTCTTCAGAGACCAGGGTTATTTTATGTTATAATTCTGCTTCGTCTGAGGTACAGTATCCACTGGGGTGTAATTCCCCTTAGAGTTCCCTTAGAGTTTAAGTCAGAGCATGCTTGACCTACTAATTTTCATTAATACATTTTTTTGTCAGAATCTCAAATTTATAGAATTATCTGTATCTAGGAATCAGGCTGGGAAAAGTAGAGAAACTCTTCTGGTTTGTAACCTGACTCTTGTTTCTGCAAAATATGAACAAGACAGTGTTTATTGTAGTCAGAAAAATAGTTGGCATGATTGTGCGTAAGTGAAGAATCTCTGGATTGTCTCAAAGTGTTAGCTGCCCATTTGCAGACAAGCAAGCTTTTAGTGTGCAATTTAGGTCAATGGATAGAGGGGAGAAGATGTGTTTAGGCGACAGATTTTAAATCACCATAATATAAATATGCTTCCCTTTTCATCCGGAATTTGCTTTCTTTCAAGGTAATTTAGTGGAGCAGACATGCACTTATGCCTGTCTTTGTAATTTTAGGGATTAGGATAGTGAGGATTAAATGCTGACCCTTAATCTTCAATATCAACTTTAAGAGCAAAATATAATATGCAAATGGAATACCTTCATTTTGTGTTTATATATTTTAATCTCTGTAATTTAGTTTTAAGAAGATGGAAACTCATCTTTGCCTTATTTATTTTGAATCCCAAAGCAAGATGCCATTAAAATCTTTATCCCTGTATCTTAGAGGATAAATGTTTATCCTTTAGGGATTAAAATATAATTTTTTTAAAAAATGAGTTTAACCTAACACTCTTATATCAGTCCAAGAGTTCTGTGTGTCTGATTTAAATGTATCCTTGAGTGTCATGTCAAACACTGATAATGGGGAAAAAGTCATTGAATGTTTATTTTCAAAAATCAGTGAATGGAATTTGCAGTAACAGAAATCAGTTGGTTGCTGTACCACAGATCAGTTCTGATCTGTTCATTCTAAGCTTTTCCTGAAACTTCAGTATATATTCAAAGTACAGAATTTGAAAAGGGAGAGAGAGAGAGAGTATTTATAAAAGATTAAATATTCTGCAGTTATAAACAAGTAGGATATCTCAACCACTACAAATGAATGATGCAGTATTAAGGAATCAGACCAAAATGAAAGATGAAATATGAAAAACTGGCAAAAAATGGATTTGTGAAATAGTCTTCTTTTGGTATTAATACTAGAAATGTAAAGTGCAATTAAAATACTTGACCCAATTAGATTTATATTGTATGCCCATATAGATGTGATTTTTTAAAAAGAAGTTTATTTTGACATCACCATTCCTAAAACATTTTTTAATCAGGCTGTCTTATTCATTGCTTTATTATCTGCATATCTCTTTCCTCTGCTTTTGCTGATTTTAACTAACATGGCACTTTGAAGGTCTCAAATAATTTTCAGCTAATTTGAGATTTCTTCGCACTGAGGATATAGAACACTCTAGTATGAGCTGTAATTTAAAAGTCTGTATCATTAAATGGTAAATTAATAATAGCAATGCACCGCATTCCTGCCCAGTGAGTCATCATTCAAGGACCATATTCTGACAAGAATATTCTTACAAAGAATACTTTCTTCTGTGACGAATCTTTCCAGTATTTTGATGTCCTTTGGAGAGTAAGGTGCGACCCGGATTGATACAGTTGTCAGAACAGGGATCAGTGAGAATATTGTGAGAACTGAAGCACAGCCTGAGCAATATAAAAGTAAATAAAAATCCTACATAGCAACTTTGTTTCTGTTATGGCATTAGAAGGTGTACTGGGTTGCTGCACATGGTTTTCCAGGAATAAACTAAAACTTCTAATTGTTAATTATGGACTAATTCCCTTGAGAAATATTGAGGAAGCAAATGAAGGAACTGTTCATAGTTCTGTCTCTCTGTCTTTGGGATGTTTTCTGGCCTCAAAGTGGCTCAGGGGAAAATAAAAACGGGCCTTTTACCTTATGGATAGAAGCTTGCTATCATGTCTTGCCCTTCCTTAGACCTTGTAAGAGTGAGAAGCTGATTTGTGTCCTTATCATTCTGTAACACTTCTGTAAAAGAAACTATCTGGATTTTACAATAAATTTCATGTTTTAATAATTTCTGCAGTTGTAATGAATGGGAAAGACCATACCACAGAGTAAAAGTACGGTTTCATCTTCATTACTTCCCAGTAGAGACTTAACAATTGTCAAGAGATTTAGTCCTGCTGTACTGATCTGCAGCTGAAAGATTTTGAAAGTACTCCGCAAGAAAGGTCAAGAAAAAGAGATATTACATGCTATCCTGTTGTCAAAGGTAGCCAAGAGGCATATATATTATTTGAAGGCCATTACAATGGTAACTTTGCATATCAATAAGTCATCTTTGCAATTTGTATTTTTGCTAGACTTACTAGCATATTTCAACAGGCATCAGAATATCACATAGAAGACACATAGTCTCTCCATCAAAGATCAAATTATACTTTCTAGAAGTTTGTCTGTGTTAATGGAGTATATGTAGGGGATCACACACTGTTACAGATGACATTCCTGGAGGTGGATTTTTCTTGATGTTTTCTGCTAATTTCATGTTATATTAGGCTTAAGATGTCAGCAGCAATGTCCTCCTATGCAAAAAGAGAATCTATTTTAACTGTGTGTTGGTGTTGATTGCTCAACGTGTTTTTGTGATGCTTCAGTCAAATCTTTCATCTGAGTGTCAGGGGCATTCTTTATATATTTCAAAGGTGTTAGCTCAAATTAAAGTGATACCTACTAGGGTAAGTAAGTGAGCTGTCTAATATATGGATATATGGGTACCACAAGTTATGTGAGTATCTAAATGTACCTAACAGACCAACAGTAGTTAAAAAAATTAGTTGTGTTTTATGGAATAATCAGTAACAGTCATTAGACAGTAAAAGGTTGCAATTTTGCATTATATTCAAAATAAAGGTAACTGCCAGTATAACACTTGCTGTTCTGAGTTTCTAAACTGAAAATACTTTCTCCTTTTTTAAAGGAAAAATACAAACTTTTTCCTTATCCCATCCTTATAATATTTTAAGCCCAAATGGTTGGAACTAAAAAAAACATTTTGTAAAATTGCATAAAGCAAAATGATGAAGTAAATTCTGCAGATTTCTCAACTCAACCAATTTTCTGTGGGAGCATGACTGATACCATGATGGTGTTGGTACCTCACAAAAACCGGAGAACTTTTTTATTATAGCAGTTGGACACTGTGGTCAAGGGACTTCCACTGACACCAGCTCATGATGCTCAGAGTTTAAAGCTTGCCTAGAACCTGCTGTTAGACACAGTCAGGAGGGAGAGGCAGAAACTGAGACAGCTGTAGATACCAGTATTATAGTTAATGGCTTTGATGAGAACATGTTAGCTACTACATTTTAAAACAATAAACAATATAAACTTTCATATTAGAACCTGGTAAAGTTAAAACCTAAGCTTTCTCTGAAGGTTTAACTCAACCTAGCTGGGTTAAATGCTTTTAAGTTGTGCTAGGAAGCATATTTTGATGTGTTAGAAATCCTCATCTAAAGAAATCCTTAAAGATTTACGTAGATAGGAACTATTAGCAGCTGCAGTGTCAAGAGCACAAGTGCTATCTACAGGAAAATTTGCTAAATAAGTGGGCAGCTGCTTTCTGCATTAGCTGCCATTTTTCAGTGGTCTTCACAAGTGGCTGTAAGTAAAAAACATTACTGTAGCCCTTGAGGGAAGTGCACAAGAGATCTCATTTGAGGGCATTAGGGCTGAGTGTAGAGTAGGTCCCTCAGATGGGACCCAGCTGGGTGATGGAGCCAAGCTCTGCACCAAACCCTGGTCCTGCCACAGCCTATTGCTGTTTGGAGGCTCGGGCACCTGCACCTGCTGGCTTTGGCTGCTTCGGGATGTCACAGGCATTTGTAAAGACACAAATCTTTCAAAGGCATCTCAGATGTGTCACAGATTTAGGGAAAGGCTGCATTCAGGTAACTTCTTTTTCTGGAGGAAGAGAATAAACAGCAATGTGAATGCCACACAGAAGCACACACAGCCATGCCAAAAAGCAGTCATGTTTGTGCCTGACTTCTGGATGTGCTGTATCCCCAAATATCCATATATTACGAGGGTAAAAGCCTCAAAGCAGGTATGTCCATCCAGCCCCAGAACGTATCTGTGTATATCCTTGCATGCCGTGGTGAACCACTGTAACCTTGTCCTATCTCAAGCCTTACATCATTAGCACTTATCCAAACCCCACTTTCTTCAGGCAGTAGGAGAGCTGTATGACTCACTGGCCTTATTAGAGTAATTGGAGAACTTTGAGTCTCCTAGCAAAATGTCCAAAGTCACTGTGACATAAAAGATAGGGAAAGTGAGCAACAACAAAATACTTTGGCCTAATAATTTCTTCTAATCCCTTAGACACACTGATTGTTGGGATAGTCTCCATGGCACTAACCACCAAAAGTGCATGAAATATTTGTTGAGGAGTAATAACTCCTTGCAGAGTTCACTTCAGTGCTCAAAAACTGTCCACTTAGAAGCAAGCAACAACCATTATAACCTCTGGGACTAGTCTTGCTGTAAAATCAATATTTGAAGGTAATCACTTTATAGCTGATACATGAGCCTGGGTGATTTTACTGGCCGCCTGTTGTTAATATGGACCACTGCCTAATTGTCATTCCAGAAGAGGATCCAGATGTCCCTTACTCTCTCCCCCCAGCCCACCATGGCTTTCATTACCAGAAAAAAAAAATTCCTAAAAGGTGATATCATTTACTGTTAGAAGCTGAGCAAGAGAAAGGCCATCCCCCCCTTGCACCTTTAGGCTAGTGAACAGATTTTAAAATTAACACCTCTCCTCAGCATGACAGATGCATGTGATTTCATCTACTGGTCCACATGCAATCCCCCTTGAATATGCCTAAAGTCCTGAAAGCCTGTGTCTTTTGCCATAAAATCTTAGTTGTCGTGCCTCCACATGTTGTAACAGTGGCATAGGAATTTTTTTTCAGCATGTTTGCTAATGGAAGGTGCAAATGGGACATTTGACTCCTGACTTCAGTGGTTGTATTCCACATGTAGTATTCAAATGCCAGCACAAAAGGTACATGTGAAGAGAGGTTAAATTTACTCTGTCTTTTGGTGAGTTTACATTTTTAGCAACTGTGTAAAAGCTTTATTTTCAAAAGATACATATTACTATATTATAACATTATATATTACAACAATAACAATAATTATTATAACATAACAATATATATTGTTATATATAATATGTTATTTAATAATTTTTATGATTATTTATTTTCTTCCCATTGAATCACTCTGGTAATAACTATGAGTCTAAATTACCCCCAAGTACAAGAAGGTCTTGAGGTATTTTAAGTCTACCCATGTGCTTGTTGTAAAACACTCCGTAAGTGTGCTTTGTAGTGTTTTACAGAAACATCACTGGCTGTTTGAGAATTGCTGTTTGTTTGAGGCTGTCTGGTTATGGGGTAGGTAAAGATGCAGCTAACATGGATATTGTAGATAGCTTTTTAACCCTAGAAACCCCTCCTGTTTATATTAAATTTGCATTTGTTTCCTCTTATTTATTGACTGCTAAAGATGGTGATCCTTCCAGGCCATGATTTGGTAGAGATATCCAGAGCCTTAATAAACTTCTCACTTCTGTTAGAGGTAACATTTTCAAGAATGTATTCTCTCACCTCAAAGTATGATCACCTATTCTGGATATTCTTCCTCTCCTGTTTTTTAAGCTAGACTTTTTGAATAACAGTCAGGTAAAGCTTGTTCTTGCAAGGATTAGATTTTTTGAGAATTCATAGCCATGATTTTTTGTCAGCTATGGAATACAAGTAGCACAGAGTTTTGTTTTAAAAAAAGGCCTTAAATAACTTCAGAAGTTGTGTGGACAAAAGACTTCTCTTAAGGTGGGGGAGGGGCAGTGCATGTGTTTAATACATAGTGCTGAGCTTACTGTATATTTAAAGTAGATATATACCTTGCTGCTATGAATCTTTGACAAAGTGCCAAGTGTTGCATTGCCAAAGGTATAGCATTTCATTTATTTCTTTAGGCTCAATAGCAGTTACTGGTAACATATGTTTGTAGGGTGTCAGTTCTGATGGAATTTTTTTACCTGGCCTGTTTCCAAGTAATGTTGGTATGTGTTTAAAATGCTTTAAAAATAAATCAGACTTTTGTGTTTCTGCAATAGAAATTCCAGGCAGAGTGATAAAGTGGGATTCACTTGCCATCAAAATTTTTTTAATCTATTTTGTTTATGGAAAGGGACTTTAGTCTATTTCACTTTTCAGTAGGCTAAACCAATGTAATAATCAGGAATAAGTACTTAAGACAAACGTCTAATATTTTAAAATAACTTTAAATAAGGAAAAAAATTTACTTCTGTCAGAACATGCTTGTAATGTTGCTTCCCTTGTGTAGTTTCTTTCTCTACCAGATCTGATATTTGTGCATTGCATCCTTGCAGACTTGCTTCTGTGGCTCTGAAATTTTTGGTCTGTCCTTTCTGAGACATGGAGACCTAGTACAGACCATTGCTTTTCATACTGAGACTTTAAGTCGGTTGCTGTGCACATCTAGTATCTCTTCTGGGGTAGACACTGGACACACGTTGGATATGTGATAGCTAAGGATGCTTAATAATACCATTCCCCGTAATTCTGTAAGGATTCCCAAGAAAAGGAATCGGGCTGTGAAAAATTCAAGTCTGTGGGTCCTCAGGACATTGTAGCCAGGGAGAACCTTCTGTAAGTGGAATAAAGACGCCTGCCGGGAGCAAAGTTTCTGCAGCAGTACTTGGATCCTCTGATCTCTGCATGCTTTCCCCAGGTGACAAACTTCCCCTTCGCTTTGTGGGCATCTGCTACCCTGGGCTCTTTCTCCTGTGGATGAATATATAAATCCATCAGCCTGGTAGGGTGTCCAGCAAAAGCTTGCCATCACTTTGTACCAGCTGTTGAAAAAAAGTTGCTTAGTGCAGATGCACTGGTTCATATACCTTAGACCTGAGTTTACAAGGGTGCTGAACGCCTTCAGATGCTAATCTACTTTGTTTATTCTTTGTGAAAATTTGGCCTGTACTATCTCAAGCTGAGCTTCTAAAGCTGAAAATCCACCCTTCAGAAAAAAAAAAATATTACTGTCTGTTTTTTGGAAAATAACAGGCAAAAATCATGAAATACTGATAAGCTGGGTCAAATTTTGTGTCAGTTATTTTTAAAACAAAGAGATATTACAATTTGGCCTTTACCTTTGTCTGCCATGGAACTTCTCATCTTTCTTTAAGGAAAGGGAGTATTTTCTTGAGAAAAGACTTACTGATTATCTTGTGCTGCGGTAACTTTTTTTTTATTTTTCAAAGGATGTTCAAATTTAGAATTATTTCACAGTTTTATAGCATAACTCATTGAGTATTTATAAAGTGAAACAAGGCTGAAAAAATAAGTATTTGATATTTGGTATTTACTCTGACTATGCAGTAGCAAATATTTACTGCTTCCAAGTTTCATTGTGTATCTGGAAGCTTGATAATAGCAGTTCATATTTTCTTACCAAACTGATAATGTGTTATTAATTCAGATGAAAAAAGAGGTAGCTCTACCAGATTCTTCTGTTTTGTCCCAGGTTTGAAATTTTATGAGAACCAGACTACACATTCCTCTGCTGTTAGACAGTATTATTTTCAGAGATGCTAACCTGTTAGTGATTAGCCCAGACTAGTGTCTTGGATGCTTGTGGTATCAGAAAGCCTTTCCCTGAGGACTTGTCTGCTCCAAAGAGAATTTCCACATCTGAGCTTGAAAAAGATGGTCTGAACCTGTGCATATTCCCAACTAAGGGTCAAATCCCATGAGTCAATGAGAATTTTGTCTGAGTAAAGACTGCAGGATTTGACCCTTCAGGATTTATTTGTTTTTTGTACAGATGTTTAAGTAATTTAAAATTACGTGGCCCAATGTTCAAAGCATTAGCTGCGTAATAGAATTTTTGCTTCTAACTCCAGCTAATTCACTGTCTCTGCTTCTTGGTGTCTTTGCACTTAACTCATCCTATATGGTAAATTAAGGAAAATTCAGGCCTCCAGTGAAGTGATTATCAAGGACAGTAAATTACAAATTATCACAGACTGTATGTGGCCCAAAAGGTCATTTTAGATTTATTTGTAAAAAATAGCTATCATCTTTATGATAGTACTATTGGTAGTGCCAGAAGGCAGTTTGTTTCCTATATTTCTTTGTTGCTCTATGCAAGATTTTGCTCAGTGATTCTGATCATTGCTTCTGTATGTTTTATTGCTTTTACCATAAATGTGTATTTTTAGGGACCCATCTATGAACTTCTAATATGTGCTTCCTTGTGCAGCGTATCACTTCAACTCTTTATTTTGTCTGGATGACAGAGCAATTATGATATTTAACATGGTCAAGTTTAATACAACAGTTGGAGAATCAGGACATGCCCTGTGTTGTAACATTGATCTTGTGTTTGTACATGCACATAAAACACATACTTGTTTCTGTGTATGTGCACTAAGACATGTAAGCTTATGACAACATAGAGTATACTTCATCACATGGTTACTTGATGCTGTTTTCTGCTTGGTTAGTGCAGAGTGTTCTACAGAAATTCAGTATCTGCAAAGATATTAACGTTTCCTATTAGGTATGCTCGCAGTATCTATGTGTCAGGCTTTTCTGCAAACATCTTGATTAGTAAACTGTATGCACAACAGTTGCTTATATTTGATTTTTTTTTTTAGTGTTTCTATTACAAATTCATTGTTGTGCTTTATAGTATATTTATTTAGATAAGCACCTTCAATCGGAGTGTATCTACTAGTACTTAAGGAAAAAACCCTACTGACCTGGCAGTGAGCAGCACCTATGAAAGGGGAAGACTAGCAGGAGATGGAAAGTCAAAGGAGTCAGCCTGACCCCTATCTCTTTAGTATCCCTGAAAAACTTTGTGGCAAGAAAAAAATTATCGTCTACCTCACTAGGTCTGCAGTATCAAACCCCTTGTCTGAACTGTGTCTTTGCAGCATGGAAATGAAACAAAAGATGAAAAGGTTGTGTGGAGAGGCATTAAAAAAAAAAAAAAGAGAAGACAAGAGATGAATTCTTCCAGACAACCTAATAGGAAATTTCATTTAATAGTAAAGAACCTGGCTGCTAATTAGGAGGGGGCAAAGAAGGAAGGAGAAAGAAGTGGAATTTTGCTAGTTGATAGTCTTTAGTTTCTTTTCCTCACTCATCTCATTGCTTGGAGATGAAAACAGTCACTTTTGACACCTGTTTTTCTCCTTCCCTGTAAACTGTTGATATTTGCTACTGCCCCCATAAAACTTTTCACTGCCCTGCTGTGTGTCTTTGGTAACCAGTCATACAAAATGCCTTTCATAATCTTTCCGCAGTCACAGTGGAGGAGAGGACACAACAGTACTAAAGCCATTTGCTTCTGCTAAGGACAAGAGGAGACGGAAGCTGCATTTCTAAATTGGGCACTGTGTAGTTTTACTTATTGATTTACAGAGCACTTATTATCATAGTAGAACATTATAATGAACATAGCTGAAGACTGAACATTTGTTGAAACATGTCTGAGGCATTTTCTACATGTTGCTTGAGGGATGAATTAATTTACATGATGTTTTACTTTTAAAATAAAACAATTTATTATAGAAATCAAAATGTCAAATCTAAAGGCTCTTATCTGTGAGCTCTCGTAAATTATTTCCTTGAAGCTTTTTTGGAGCAGGACTTTTCACATATACCTCCCTCAAGCCTAAATTACACAAACAATAAGTAACAAGTTATTGTAAGTGTAATGGTAATTAACCATGAAAAAAACCCTACTTGTTTTGATTTTAGTTGCTTTTCCCTTTAGATAAAAGTGTCTGCTATGCATTTCTGGTTCTTCATAATTTCAAGTTTTTGGCCTGTTTTTTTGGCCTTTTGCCCTTCATTTTTTTAAGTGGACGTTTACCTGTGTATGTCATTAGATGAGTTTCTCCCAGGCTGATTAGCCTCCTGTGTTCTTACAGTCTCTTGGCAGCCGCAGAATAGTGATTTCTGTTTGCATTCTAGTGAGGTTCTGGTGATGAGCCGTTAAATAAAATGATCTGTCCCCAGGCCAACCACTTGGTTCGTTGCCAAACAGTAATCCAGTACAATTAAGTATCAAAGATTGGACTACTCCATTATTGCAAGAGATCTCACTTCAGGCACCTGGAAAAGCAGAGAATTCCAGAGGGAAAAGGTGATCAGGACATTTATTTTCACTGAGGTATAGTAATTTCATTGGGGTTTGTTTGAACATAGGGGATTTGGATATCCATATATTTAAAATTAGCATTTAATTTTTCAATTTCAGCTTTATTTTCCTTCCAAAGCTGGAGTTGAGAGAAGGAAGAGATGAAAGTAAGAAAGAACTGACTCAGCTTCTGAGACTACTTCTGCTGTTCTTGACTTCCTTATTAAAACACAGGATTTTATGGTCCCATTGTTTTTTCCTGTTTCATAAAAATGTTGTGTCAGTTGCTGCTGTCATACTCGTGCACACATTTAAGCATTTAGTAGTGGCAACAAAGCTAGAAATTTGACAAATTATTAGCAAATTGTTTTCATTGTTTGCTTTGCAATTCAGGGCTGGGAATGCTGGTTTTTTGTTCCACTACTGGCCGCGCAAGTAATATTTTTTTCTTTTTCCAAAGAGCATTGAATTCTGATGGGTGGAATTTTACTAGGATATGCCTTTTCTAGCCATAATATTGTAAAACACACCATATCTAAAGCAACATCTTTTTATAGTTCTGTAAATAGAGGAAATGGCTAAACGTGTCAGATATTTTCGTATTTTGCAGCCAACCACAGCTAATCAGATAGAAAATTGTACCTAATGAACATAAAGGAGTGTTTAAAATCTTATTCATATATAATAACTGAAGAAAATCCTGACTTTTGTTACTTTGAGCTAGACTGATTTTGTAGGTGCTTTAAGGTGTTCAGTGTGAAAGGGAGGCATTTGGTCTATTTCTCCACTTCAGAAACTTAATTGTAGAACCCTATAAAATCACAAGAGTTTCCATATTTATGATTCTTGAGAAATTCAGAGGATATATTCATATTACATAAATGTTAGCACAGTCCTCTGAAGACATAGATAATGTACAGGTTGCACTGATGGAGAAACTGAGTCGTAGGATTGTCAAATCATTTATTATGTTTTACAGCTCAATCAGAATTGAAAATAGCAGGCAGATATTCCCAATCACATTTTCCAGCTGTGACTTGCCTCTCTGAAAGGCATTAAACTATAGGTTTTAGAAATATGAAAATATATGGGATAAGGAGAAGTTGGTGTAGTTTCACCAGGGGCTGCTCTGTGGAAGCCAGATCTCTCCCAAGGCAAAAATGAAAGACGGAAACAACCAGGAAAGTTAAAACTCTTTTAAGACTTGGAAAAGTTAAAAGAAATGCAAAAGCAGAATGAGTTAATACTAGCCAAAGGAGCCAGGGGAAATAAGAATAGCATTTCAAATATATTGGAGAAAAAAAGAAATAATGGAATGAAAAACTAAGCTCAATAATAAATGAAGAGGGTGACAAAATGAAAGCTGGTTCTGAAATGGCTGATGCACTGAGCTACTTTCAAAATCAGTCTTTGACAAGAAAAATAAAAGGAGTAAGGACATAATAGCTCAAGTAATTAAGACCTTTTCAAAATAGTTGTTGATAAAAAAAGAGTAAGGCAATACTTAGAAAAAGATGGAATAAAGTAAATCAGCAGGTCTTGATGATAAGCATGGTGTGGTCTTAAGAGACATAGATAATGAATTTACATAATCACTAGTAATTATTTCTGAAAAGTAAAGTACAATTGAGGAATTATTGTAAGATTGGGAAAAAGCAAATCTAATACCAATCTTTAATAAAAGAAAAAAAAAAGAGTAATTCTGGTAATTACCAGAGGGCTGCCTGTTGTTTTTTATAAAGCTTAGCGGTGTGATAGGAACTTTACTGAAGCTGCAAGAAACAATCTTTACCCCAAAACAGTTTAATTTTCAACTTGATATGCCTTAGTCGAAAATGACCTAAAAGTAGGGTGGTTAGAAGGATGAGAAGAGTAGGAACACAGAGTTGGGGGTTTTTTTGGTTCATTCTCTATATGTACATATCTTCATGATTGCATAAAGATTTGTGGTCTATCTGAAGTAATAACAATGATTAAGACATAAGATAACAAATACTATCGCTCTGACGCTGAAGGTTTGACCCCATGGTTTCTCTTGTCTCCACTTGCTAAGCCCAAAGGCATTTTCAGGAGGCCAGGAATATCCAGGCAGGTGCTACTTGCTTCTTCCCTGCTGCCTGCCCCCTCTGACTGCCTCACATGGAGATGATAAGGTGGAGCTGTGCTTCCAAGAGTTCTTGACTGTAGTTTGTTCCTAAGCTATGCACACACACAGTATGGAAACAAAAATGAACATGAAGATAAATAACAGAAGTGGTCTTCTGGGCTTGCTTTCCCATAGACTTCCTAGGTGGATAGTCTCAATCTCTCTCTTTTCCTAGTCGCTGGTCTCAAGAGGGTGTACCCAGGGGCTTCTGAGGTTTCAGGAAGGAGGAGACACCATGCCATCTAGTGGAACTCCCTCCACTTTTTCCAGCTCTTTGAGAAACATGGAGGAGAACATGGTTGCTGGAGGTCCAAGTGAACCTTGGATCACTTCCTGAAGAAACAGAGGAATGCAGTTTCCACAGATGATGTAGTGAGGGGAATAAATGAGTTTAAGTGCAGAAAGTCAGGGAAAAATACTTGGAAACTGTGATTTAATAAAAAAATAGTATGGAGGAAACAGCCTCACAGATCTTTGCTTAAATGAAGGGATAGATAGAGATTTTTGAAAAAGGTTTTTGGCAGTTGAAATGACCATGGGTGTGCCCATATTACCATGTGAATTTGTCATTTGGTTGCAGGAGATCAAGTTGTGTTTTGGGGGTGGAGTAAGGTGTCTAGAGGCCTTCTGCCATTGTGAGTGGCATACTTAATTTGTTGATCATGTGATTAAGGAAGGGGAGGTAAACAGACCATTTATTAAATCTGCAGGTTGTACTAAAACTGGAAGGTGTTGCCAACACCAGTGAGGACAGAGTGTAAAGATATAAAAAGTGAGGACAGGTTAGAAATATGGAGAGGAAATCACAAAATGGGATTCAGCCTGGCAAATGGAATCTGATACATCTGCTGAAATAATAATGGAAAACACAGGTATTCAGCAGGAGAAAGATGCTTGTAAAGAATTGATGTTGGAAATAAAGGCAGGGGTGATAGCGGGCAGCAAATTTGGTATGAGTTTGCAATATGATACAAGAAGCAACTGCCCCCCATCCCCCAACAGTTTTGTTCTTGCTTGCATCATGTTATAGACTAGAAATGGGATGGGCCTCCTTTCTACAGACTATGATAAGATGTAATACTGCACACAGCTTTAGGCATGTCATAAAACAATAATAGATATGAATAGGTATAGTAATTGCAAGCTCTCCCATAGTGAAATGAGACTGGACAATGAATCTTGAAGCATATAATAGGAAGTCATTCTGCATGGATGGATGAACGCTGCTGTCTTTTTCAGCTTTAATTTTCATGTTTCCGTATAAGGCAAGTAAAATGAACAGTAGTTATTGTTTAACCAAGTATCTTTGCACACCAAACATGTTAATTTCGTTTTTTTCTGGGTCAGGTATTTCGTTAACCATGACATCTTGGCACCAAATTAACCATAATAAACTACCCCTTGCCCAAGTGGTTCAGTTCATTCTGAGGTGATCTGTAGCAGGATGTGTTAGTTTTCTTTTTTGACATGGTAGCTGAAAGAAGTCCAACCAGAAGAAAAGACCATTTTAAAACACACTTATCCTTACCTGTATGCTTCGATTTTTGGACATTGGCAGTCTGAGTATTTTTCAGCCACTCAATCAAAGGTCACATTATATTTGTGCAAGTCTATCTATCTATCTGTCGATCTATCTATCTATCTATCTGTCTATCTTTTATACTAATATGTATGCCCCACTTTAAAGTAATCGATTAGTGAAACTTGGTAACTTACTCTGTAATTTGTGTAGGTGACTTGACTTACCCTTTTACCTAAGTCTGCCTTTGTGGAAGAGGGCTGTCTTTGGCAGAAGCAGAAATACAGGAAATACTGTCTTTTGGAACAGTGACTCCTGAAATCAGGTGCAAAAGGATGAAACAATCAGTAGTAGTCCTTATATAAGTACAGCTGTTGCTCCAGGCATGTGTGGGTGCTGCAGACCTTTTGATTTGCATCCAGCTGGTTTTCTCTGCTTTTGATGAGTCTAGAAAGTCAACCGAGTCCTAGTTGCCTTGGCCTTTTTGCCAGTGTTCTGTTTCTTACACCCAAATGTTTATTACCTAGAGTTAATACAAACAGGCTGCTAGAGAACCACATCTCCCTTGCCTTGTCCTTCACAGAATGGATAATATGTGAATATTATCCATTATAATTTTTCATGTCACACCAACTACTGCAGAATATAAGTACGTGTATTGACATATTGGTAAGGAAGAAAATGGAGAAATATGTATTACAGTAATGTTTCTAATATAGAAGGAACCAACAGAAATTTTTAGTTACTAATGCCATTGAAAATTCATTTTTATTAAAATGAAAGGATCTACTGCACTCTCTTTTACTGTATAAAAGTATCTCTTAATATCAGCACAGAAATACACTTTTTTGTTGACCTTCAGCAAAGCTGTCAATACAGATGAATGTTCTCTCTAACACTGATAATTTTTCTACTGGTAGATGAACCTGTCTCAAAGTCTTATAACTTGTTGCTTGATAAAGAACAGAAATGGAATTTCATCATAAAATAAATATTTGATTTATGAGGTTCTATTAGTGGAGTGGTGCATTAACATGTTTGGAACTTTTTTCACCCTTACTTATATATATTAGCAATGTACTTATTAAGACAGAGACTCTTCAAGTCAAGTAGCCTGGTTATATATTTAAGCTAAAATCATGCAAAGGACCAGAATTGCAAGGGAATAATCCAGTATGTTCAAGCAATATTGAACGAAGCAGTAGTTGCTTGTTTTCTCTAATGATCAAATTAAGGGTAATAAATAAAGGACTAAGCTCACAGTGAAAAGTCTAAGTTGAGGTCAATATTCAGAAAGGATGTACAAACTCCTAATTTTTTTAACAGGAAATTTGTTAATTTGTGTTCATTAAGTTGCAGAATTTGAGTCTCCACCTCCTTGGTTGAATACGCATCTTAATACCTTGTTAAATCAGCTTGTTAAAACAGCTTTTGATGTACTGTGTTCATGTAAAGGCTTCCAATTTTTAAAACATATATGCTGGTGCACACACACAGCATTTAAGACCAGAACTAGGCTATTAAAGTTTCCTATTTCTCATCACGGCTAAAAAGGTTTGGAATTGCAGTTAGCTGTAGAATAAAACAAGTATGCCTCTTAAACAGGCTTTTTGACAGTGGCAGCCTCTTTTCTTATCAGCATATTTATTTTTGTGTGCATTTATTTAAAGAGAGAGATGGATTTTAAAGATATTGTTCGACTACAGAAGAGAAAAAAAAAAAAGTGAGCTGGAGTTCCAAAAAGGGTGGTTTAAGTCCTTATTAAAGGAGAGAGAAAGAGCCCAAGTTCTAGTGTCCATTCACAGTGTTGTAGGTGCAGGTACTGTAACTACACTGGGGGTAGACGCAGCCTTAAAAACATAAGGGTGGGAGAGCAAGTCCCTGAGGTTAGGTTTTTCCAGTGTTCCATTTCAAGAGCACTTCATCAACAAGTTGCAGGTCTGCCCAGGCAGAGCTGGGGAGAGTGGGTTTGTGTGTGGAGAGGAAGGATTCGGAGATATGATGACAGCTGTGTATCTGTATATAGATTCATCCTGCAGACATAAGTGGCTAGAAAGAGTGATAGAGATGATTTTAACTAAGGTGAAAAAAAATGAAAAGAGTAACAAAGATCAATGCAATTCTGTGTTGTTTTGTTAGGGAAAAAAAAGCTACAAATAGAGAAAATAGCTATTTTATAAGAAGGTTCACCACAGTCTTGTAATCTTCTTGTAGAACCACTTTTAATATTTTATTCAATAAATATCTGCTGCTATGTGTATGAGATTGCTACTTTGGATGTTGGATTTAGGAAAACAGAGGTAGCAGACAGAAACATGCACAGCAAAGTAGTTTCTTTATCAGCAGATTGCCTCTGTTACGAGTACCCTAACTTCCTAGAGCTGGTTAACATTCTTGGTAGTATTTCCAGCTTTCTAATAGTTTCTATCTCGCTTCTGCCATTTTATGCGAAGTACAGTAAATGGGTGAGAAATTAAGTAAATGCCCAAGGGAGGATCAAAATAATTTATACTACACCACAGACATTTCAAGTCCTGCAGTCTCTGAGCAACCACTTGCTGAGCTGAGTAGCTCAGAATGGTAAATTATACTCTATAAATCAGAAATCCAAGTCAGAGTTTCTGAAAAAACATTATTTTGCCAATGTTTTTATTAAAAACAGCAAAAAATACGTAGTTTGACATAGGCCTTTTGCAGGCTTCAAGGAATTTGAGGATTTTGATGAAACAAACTTTATTTAAATGAATAAGCGGTGTACTTGGAAAGGTATGTAGTTATCAAGCTGTCTAATAATGATAATGGTATTTATGCAAAACACTTTGGCTAAATCCAAGATTTTACTGGGCAGGTGAAACTATATGACTATCAAACTCAGGGGTATTTTAGAAGAATATTTGTTAATTGTGTATACATACGAAATTAGTGACCACTAGAGGCAAAGAATGGATAAACTTAGAACCCAAAATCTTCCCTTTATCTATGGAATGGATAGATAGAATGTCACTCTATAATACTGTATTTCACACTGAGCCTCGAGACCATTTTCTCTAGGCAGGAGGGAGTCAGTGTATTCCCCATATCTCAAACTCTCATGAAGCAGCAAATTAGTGCCAGTTAAAGTGTTGGCTTTTTTATATTGTGAAAGCATCTGGTAAAAATGATGCCTACAGATTAGCCTTTACGTAGGCCAGTGAATAATTGTTATGGGGTAGCAATTTCAGCTTATTATTCTAGACTTTTAAATTTTTTGATAAGTGGCACCTAGCAATAAAGTTTTACTATTATCTACTGCAGATGCCATGTCCTTTGATTTGAATGCAACCTTATTCAGAGGTATTTGACTGATAAAAAACATTAACTTTAACACCAGAATTGCAAGACAGCAAGGAAATTATGTTTACTGTGCTTAGTTTTATGCAGCATGTCTGGTGTCTGATGGTAACTGGCCATCCAGCAAAAAGCATATAAGAGGATGTGTATGAAATGATAAAATCAGGAATGTGATTCAAGTATCATTTTGGGTGGAAAATCTAGAAATTTAAAATGCTTTGTGGTTCTAACAGTAATGCTGCTTTCATTACTACTGTACCTCGAATCAGCAGAGAGAAAAGCTTCTGAAGTTACGATTACCCATAGGACTTGTAAACCAGATTGATGGAAGTAATTGGTAAACTGCTTAATCAAGCCTTGCTTGGAGGTGAATAAGGACTGCAGGATAGAAAATGTAGGCTGTGTAAGTAACCCAACAAGTCAGTAGAGTTCTTTTTTCTGAAAGAAACAAAGATAGCAGTAATTAATGACCCTGACTCTGTGCCAAAAAAGCTTTCTTCTGACAACTCCAACTTAATTAAAACTTAAGACATTTCAATGGCCTCAGAAAGCCCCTGATGGGGTGAACTCTTGCAAACTCGTGAGAAAATTTTGTAAATTAAAGGAAAAGATGTGTGTTACCACTGGTGCCATGACTCTAATCCCTGGCAGTCAAAGAATCTATTTAGCCAAAGCCTTTTCTTTTAACTGGCTCACACCTGCAGGCTTACTGGCACTTCCTCTGTACCAGAGAAGGCAGTTTTTGTGTTTTACGGAAGATCAGATAATAGGAGTCTTGCTGTTACTTTTGTTTTTGTGCATTGTTCATTAGGCTGTGAGTGTTACAGGCACACTTGATATGCTTGGCTAGCTTGCGGGGGGAGAGCAGTGGCTGAATGCTTTAGGTGGTGCAACATTAGTGAGGATGGGCTGGAAAAAAAGTAAGTTTATTGCAAAAGTGCTTCAAATTAAAACTCACAGCTGATGAGACAAGCTGAATGGCAGAGCCTGCTGTTTTTCACAAGTCCGAGTTACAAGGAACAATATTCTGCCCTGGACAGTGCTGGATTTAAACAAAATGAAATGTGGTTTTCAGATTCTCCTTGATCCTTTATATTAATGTAATTTTTATTCACTATGGACCAACTGGTGTAAGAATGTCCCACAAGTACCCTATATGGAAAGTAAAGCTCTGTTTGCACTGCAAGGAAACAGGCTATTTTGTGAGTTGACGTGTGTGCTTTATTAATAAACATAGGATTAAATTCTAGAAATAACATCAGTTGAATACTAATTGCACTAAATAGTCACTTGATTTACATAAGGGAAAAAAAGGGAGTTTAAGTTCATCTCTCATTCTAGAAAGTGCATTTGTGTGTTACATTGTGAAAATCTCCCCCATGCCCAACAGCTTTTTTTGTGGCCTTAGGCAAATCCGCGTATCTAAGGCAGTGAAGAAGGCAATATTCTGGATTGCCTTTTCCTTTTTGTACATGGTGGGGTAATGTGCTGTCTGACTGGCACAGAAAAGCCTTGCTTGTTTAGGCCAAGGCTAAGGAATATTTTTTAGATATATATTCTGGAGGAAAAGATAGAGAGCTCAAGGTACTCACGAGTCTCTTCCTTTGAACATTTTTCAAGAGTTTTGGTGAGGCTAATTATGATGCTTGTTTTCACAGGTGATGATCCATAACATACAGGTGCTTGGGCTGACATGTTCTTTTTTACTGTGGCTTAGGGAACAGTGGTGGAAAATACAGCTACAGACTTGTAACTTTTCCATCGATTGGCATTTAATTCTCCACATCAAGCTGACACAAAAAAAGAGAAGGGGGAAGAGAAAAAAAGGAGC
The DNA here is from genome assembly GCA_013397175.1 of Platysteira castanea. Lineage (NCBI taxonomy): Eukaryota > Metazoa > Chordata > Aves > Passeriformes > Platysteira > Platysteira castanea. The sequence goes on from VYXC01000683.1 coordinate 137,716, forward strand.
CTGTAGGAGTTTACAGAAATATATTGTATGTGTCATGTCTCCATAGTGTTGGAAAGATTCACCTACCAGTTTGTTAGTAACCACTTTCAGATGTTAAAAATGGGATGGAGGATGGAGGGGGAACAAGGGGCAGAGGAAAGCAGAAATCAGTGTTTGATCCAATACAGAAACTATTGTCTGCAAGACTTTCAGGATACCAGCTGTAATCTAACTAATCTTAGTCCAAATAAATACCACCTGTACCATTTGATATCTGAAGGAAAAAGCAGCGCAGTATAATGTATTAGAAAGACTCCTGGCATTGTACTGAACTCTCACCAATAAAGTGATTATTTTTGCAGTATGTTGCCATTCTTATTTTTGGAATATATTTGTTGTCCCTGTGAAATGGAAGTACCTTAGTTTAAGTAAAATATGTATTTAAAAAATAAACTACTGTAACGGAATATGTTTGGGAGTTGTAAAAGTTTTCCATTGAAAAAATCAGAATTTAAAAGGATCCTGTTACATGCTGTGGGCAGAAATCAGAGTCAGCAATGCTTGTGAAAAGGGGTTTTTTTAACAAAAATTTGTTGCGGGTCACAGTAAATGGTTTTTGAAAAACT
>VYXC01000683.1:143320-210820 GCA_013397175.1 Platysteira castanea
CAGAAGAATAATCATCAGGGAGGTTAAGCTTTTTTTAAAATGTCTATGAAATTTGACAAACAGATTAACATCCCTGTTATTTAATAAATTAAACCTACTACCTACAGTCACCGCTATCTTTACAGTGAAAGATCAGAGATCATTATACAGCAACCTAGGAACATGAAGCTACTCTGTACTGAGGAGATTGGCATTATTGGGATTTAGTATCAAAAGCTTCAGAGCAAAATACATAAAGTACAAGCTTCATAACCATACCATTATTATAAACATTAATTTATTAAATTCTCCCATCTGTTTATGAAAATGTAATTGAAAAATTGCACTCCTACATTAGTTTATTGAGCTGATAAAAGAAGATTCATTAGCAAAGACAGAAATACGCCATCCTAATGATCACAATAATATCACTACATGTTAAAGTGTTCTTTTAACCCTTTTTCAGTGGTTTTTACTGATATCAATTAATCAGCTTGGATGCTGTCAACATCTCAAGCATTAGAATGATAGTTCTGTTCTGTGCCAGGCATTTCTCTGCATCTCTTTCTTTCATATGTTTAGCTAGAAGAGTCTAGAAGAGCATTAGCAGAACAGTAGAGAGAAGCCTCTTCCTGCCCATTGTTTACCTGTATCATTGCCTGATGGAAGAGCTCGTGTCCATAAGCCTAGGTTTTTCATGGCCTGTTCCATTCTTGTTCTCAAGGACTTGAATAAATGAAAGATGGGATCATTTGGAGGTAAATATTGTCAAGAACATCACTTTAAGCCTCATCATCTTCCACAGTACACTAAAACAGAGGGGAAAGGTAGTGGTCAGTGAGAAGGATGATTAAACAAAAGCTTCTGTGAGTTCTGAGATGAATGACACTTGAAATGTTGCTCCTTTGTGAGTTTAAAATCTAAAAAATTTGCATGGCTGCCTTATGCTTTTTATTTCTGCCGAGTAATAATACTCTGGGATGCTTCCAACTGTAGCAACCTAATTGCTAGGATTTAGATGATAAACATTTACATATTAGTTTTTGGCCAGTGGATGCTGGTTCCAAAAGTTTTTGTGTATTGATTTCCTAGCATTTCTCCCCTTTCCAAATTTTTCCACTGTGAGTACAGTGAATCTGAGAGAATGTATATTTTTATCTCCCAGCATTCACATGCATGCTTATAAAATGTGTGGCACCTTAAAAACATATTTTTTTGAGCTTCATTTGGAAGATAATGTATTTCAAAGACAAGAGCATAAAATAACTAGATATCATTGGAAAACAACATTTAATTATTAATGAAACCAAGACATTGGCTTTGAATGAGAAGCGACTGCTCATTTACTGGAGATTTTACAGCAAAGGTAAATAATGAAATCTCTTTCCTAAGCTAACCTACATAGTGGTTTTGACTTAAAGGTTTTTTAACATGGAAAATACAAATAAACATTTTAACTCCCCTGCAAAATAGGAAAATAGTCTTGCATGCATGCAGGTTTTGTGTGCATTTGTCACAAGCAGCTATTGTGGAAGTGGGATTACTGCCTGACAATTTCATAACGTCTGTGAAAGTAATGTTTAGGAGGTGAAGTAATACAATGATGCTAATCCAGCTTTTTATAATCAGCCTCCTATGTATATAATATTTATGTTATTGTCTGTGCAGGGTTTTCTTTTCCTAGAAGCATTCCTTATCTGCTAGAATTCTTGTTTGACAAATGAGATTGGATTACCAAGTCACAGCTGTATACACTGGTTGATGTATTGCTGTAGGATTGATAATTCAGAAAAGCAATGTAGTATTTGGGGGTTAATTTTCTTTTCTTAGATACTAGAATCTAATGTTGCTTGCTAGATATTTTCTTCATTTTTGTTATCTAAATTTTACCAGGTTTAGTCTAGTTATGGACTCAGTTAATGTAAAAAATGTTGATATGCTGTCAATATTAATGTAGATGTCAGCCCAACACTAGTCCCTAATGTATGTAAGAGCAAGTATTTTTTACCTTGATACAGAAAGGCAGTCATGTGTGAGATTTAATATACATCCTAATCTATCTTGTCATTGCACTAGCCATGGGTGATGTGCTAATGTATGGGCAACCATTTTCTTTCTCTCTTCACACAATGGAATAGATACACATGAATGACAGCCAAGTCTCCACTCTGTAATTATTTGGAGGGCAGTTAGAACGTACAGAAGGAATACAGTAATACAGTAGTTTTAGTTACAGACTTAAAGTCTGTGGCCTGTTGTTTTGTTGATCCGGGGTTTTTTTTCTAATTTTCCAAGGAACCATATGATCACTTATAATTAAGAAAAAAACACACATACCCCCCAAAAAAGAAACCCCAAAAACCAAACTAAAACCCAAAACAGACAAAAAGCCCCCCACCTAACCCCAAGAAATGGCTAAACCTAAGTAAGCTTCACAACACATAGGGTTCAGAATTTCAGTTCTGAGTTCTTACACTCACAGGCAAATATTTTTATGTATTTTAATGCATTCTTTGTGCTGACATCATTTTGATTCACTTTTCTTGGCAAAATATATGTTTTGTAATACCGAAGATTTGTCATAAAGTATTTCTAAAAAGTGAATAATCAAATGAGCTTTTTAATTAAATGTCTCTTTTGTATTCATTTTACTTTTCCCTTTCTCCACTGCTTTTTCAAATTGTGAACAATTATGGAAATATGGGATTGTGAATGTAAGTTGACACAATGTAAGATAAGCAAGCAAAAATTTATGTCCATAGCATGTCTCATCTTTGTGCACATTGGCAAAACCAAAAACCTGAATATTGCTTTTTATATAAAAGACAATTTGATGAGATTGCAGTTTCCTAAAAAGAGAGCCCAAAATTACATATTTCTTAATGCAGCTTGAGTCAACAAATCTTTTGACTTCTCATATTAATTTATAATATAGCTTCCTTTTGTTCCTCTTTTCAAACTGTAAGAAACTGTCTTTATGTATTCAATCTGTCTTTGTGTGAGAGAAAATGAAAATGAGGCACACTGTCCAGATCATAAAGATAAGCAACCGCCTGCAATTTCAGCATTATTTTTGCTATATATTTAAGGAGGGAGGGTACGTTTTCTCCTCTGTGGTTAGATGCTATTATTTGTAGACTAAAACTATTGCTTTTCTGGTATCTTGCAGTGTTCCATTCAGAATTAAAATCACTATGCACATCTTCACTAACTCTAAACTGAGACTGGTATAATTTCAACAACGGAAACTGAGTGCAAAATTCTGCTCAAAGTGCTTTATATGGAAATATTCCATTTAGGGGAAAAATGAATAAAAGAAGACTCCCAAAACATTCCATTTTTAGAATATATGTTATAATCCCCATAGTACTTTAGTTCCCTATGAATATTCTTCTTCTCTGAGAGTAGTAATATAGGGCTAAATTGTTACCTTATGTTTTCATGGGATAGGTTTGTGACCACTGACAGTTATAATTTACAGTGATTATGGACATTAACATACTTGACTGTCACTATTATTTTTATTTCAAATAGACTTTCAGTGGGCTAACGGTGTGAGGAGTGTATTTTTTATCATCACAGAATACTACAAACTTCTGATCAGTCTGTAGCTAAGGTGAAGTGATGTATCAATACCTGCAGTCAATAGGAAGTATTAGTTTGTGCCTTTGAGACAATCTTGTGTAGGCTTGTAGATTGGGTCGCAGAAGGTTCTTCTGCCTGTCTCTGATCTATCCAGCTACCTGCTAGGTGACACGGGATCTGAATATTTGTTGAAATGGCTAAAAGCAAAGAGGGGTGGTTTCAGATGCTTTAATATGCAAATAATTTCTGCTCGCTAAAGAGTTTACAACGGCTTCCATGTCACTACTCATTCAGCTAAACATTATGTACATTTCAGTGTTTCTAGGTTTCTGAATTAGAAGTATAAACTTAGATGAGACACAAGTGATGTTGAAGCGGTGTGACAGGCAGTAGATGTGTTCTCACAAACTTACAGCTTTTGCAAGGTCAACATTTTCAGAATATCTAGTCAACTTAATCATCAATCTTCCACCTTTTATAACTCAACTCACAAAATCTATTGCCAGTTAAAATTTATGTCAGGGTTTAAATCTGAATTTCTTACCTGCAAATGCTACCATCTCCTCTTGTTGTAGATTAGTGGAGTTGCTGGTAGTATGTCACCATGTAGGTACTATGAAGATCTTGAATTAAAAATAACAACAATAAATTATTGGAAAGCCCAAGAATATTGATTTGAAATTGAGCATAAATGCTAAATTTTTCAGGAGGAATAGGAAATCAGTTCTTTGCTTGAATATAAGGTACGTATCTCTGATTTAATTTTTTTCTCCACGAAGTGTTCAAAAACACTCATGTAGAACACAAGACCATGCAAACCAGTTAATTTAGTGTCTTTGCAACCTGTCATGTTAATATGTAAATACATGTGCATATGTATTTAGACAAATCTAAAAACATGCATTATTTACATGCTGTAAGAGATTTTTTTCTGAGCCATTACAGTCTATTATGTAAATATGTGTTTAAGGGGCGTAATATATATTTTTTTAATTTCATTGGATTTTTGACTTGATAGGTCGTAATGGCTAGGATCCCTTACACAATACCTCATAATTTATTTCAGTCTGTATTATAGATGTTTCTATGATGTTAATATGAATTTGCATATAAAATATGCTTCAAGAAGTTACTGTACACATAAAGATTAATAATTCACGGATTTTAAATGGAAGAGAGAACATCAAAACTGATTAGTTTACATAAGGGTAAGATTCATCCTCTCTGCAGAAGGCTAGCACAAAACCTAGGCATCCTGTAAGCCTCACTTAAGCCCTCAAAATGCAGCTTAAATGGATTTTAACTGGTGCATAGGCTTTGCTCTGGCAATTGGTGAGGTAGTGAATTTAATCTGAAAGAGAATAATGCATTTCTAAATGCTTCCCATTTCTAGAAGTGAATTAGTAGGTTTTCTAGGAGCACTCAGCTTCCAGAAGTCCCCAAAATTTTACCTCCTTGTTTGCAAGAGAAGTGAAATTCAGTTTTAGGTGAAACATGTAAATTGCCTTTCTCTGTGAAGAATCCCATCTGGTTTGGGTCACGTCTTCATCAGCCATGGAATAACACACTACAGAGATGGCCGACCTACTTCAGAGGATATGGTTACATCTGCTATAGGACAATTATTTAACCCAAATTTATATTCCAACTCATGCATATTTAGATACCAGCTCATATTCCATAATTAAATACTGAATTTAGCTATTCGGTGGATTCTGAGGTGCCCTCAAGATCATTATTATTCATGGAAACTGTGTGTTCATCTGGTTACTGAGATGAGATTAAATGTTTGGATATGTTGACTTTCGGTCAACAGATATGACTAAACACAGGCAGAAGTTTTAAAAATGGGCTTATATTGTTCTTTACCAGCTAATACTTCTGGTTACGGGACAGTGCTGGCACTACTGGATGGTTTTGTAATAGGAACCTGACAGCCGCCAGTAGCAGAGACTGAGGGAATGAACAGAGGAAGAGGTCAAGCATATAGTCATGCTTCCCTGGCATAGCATCCCAGCTTCTGGCAAGTTTTCCAGACATCTAGTTTTCAGCAGACCAGGCTTAAGCTGTACACATGGAAGAACAAAGAATACCTACAGAGTTTAATAATGGAGAATGTCTCAGGAGGGACAGTAGGAAAAGGGAAAGTGTGACTTGGGCTCCAAAAGCTGCTGGGAATGAGGATGTCAGAGGAAAAATAGACATGTCTAGATAATTGTGAAATAGCAGAAATATGGTTATTCTGGATCTGTGTTGGGTGCTGGTTGTTTTAAAATATTTTAACTAATGCTTTGTTTCTAAGCAATATGTTTTGAAGCAGAACAGCTGTTTGTAGAGTATATCCAGGCTCAGATTGCAAAAAGAGCTGCAGGGCCTAACTTGAGTCAGGCCTGTGGAACAATACCAGTTTGTAAAACAGAAAATATGCAAAACACATTGCAGCCTCAGAGTAGGAGCTGTGTGGAGAGGTACAGGAGGCTGTAAGATCCAAGAAATTCTTCCCAAGTCCACATAAATCCCAGGAAACTCAAGTGTCCAATCCAAAAACGCCGTACAGATAAAGGCCAAACTCTTCTCTGCTGGAGTTACCCCTGCTCATTAGGAAGAGGGAATTTGCTACACTCTTTGGAAAAGAAGGCAGAAGTGGAGTTTAGTGAACCAGAGTGATAATTGTTTATGGGCAATTATCAAGGCCAGGGTCAAGGCCAGGGTCAATTTGTAGCTACCTAGTCCAGGTGGAGTGCTACAGAAGTGTCCACATGTCCTTGCTATGGAGTTGTCCTGTAGGACAAATTGTTCTGGCAAGAGAAGAGAATTTGATTTCAGTGGATCTCTTCTAAGCATAATAAAAACCAAAACCAATCTGAACTACCCTAAACCTGGGTCACGTACTCACTGGTCACAGTTAATCTTTTCATTAGAATCTATTGGCTAGGCAAAAATAGGAGTCACATTAAAGGTAGTTGACATGTTTTGGGTGGGTTTTTTGGTTGGTTGGATTTTTGCTGTTGCTGTTACAGCAGCCTGTTGAGTAAGTCAAATTCTAATGGGCCTTGTGGAGAAAGGTCCTAATGGGAACAGAAATGCTTCTCCTAGATAGGCTGTGCCAGGCCCACGTCAACAAGAAAGATAAAACAGTATCCTGATTTCATGTCATGCAGTCTTTAAATACATTTAAGGCCTGAACTGAGGCCTGGGCTGTGTAGGGAGAATCCATGCCAAAGAAACTGTTTCTTAAACTCTGTCTCTGTCAGATGACACATGACACACTGAGAGAAACTGAATTTCCTTAATTTCTCCCTATTCTTTATCTTTTCCCCCTTCTATATCAGGAAGACCCATGAATTGAAATGACTGTCCGTCTGGCTTTATACATATAGAGATAGATTTATATAGATAAATGTCACCTTCGATATTTGTAACGGCAGCTCTACAATATCATTAAACATTATTTTTTCAAATTAGTTTAGAAGAGGTAATAATATTGAGCAGTTGTACACAAATAATTCAAATAAATCCTCTGGAACGTATGGATAGGAACTGCTTACAATTGTAATCCAGAAATACTAAATAATATACATCATTTGGGGACAGAAATTACATTATCTATGCTCTGTGTGATAATAATTACTTCACGTTCATATTCTGAATGTTTACTAGTATATTTTACAGGAATCTATTTCAGGGCTTGCTTGAAAACCTCTTTTTTAGCTATTATGAATCTCATTCCTTTTGTCTTTCCAGGGAAATACCAGATGTTATAATTCCCTGTGGTGGGCTAATTATTTGCTAAATTTTTATTATTTTAAAATACATCAAAGATATGGTTTAACTATGTGAGCCTTGAAAAAATTTGTGGATTTTTTTGTTGGTTTTTTTTTTGTTTTTGTTTTTTTGCATTGAAGGTCGGATTTTAAAACATTCCAAAATAATTCTCTCTCTAGTTTGATTAAAAGAATCATATGAGCCTGGACTGAGTCCTCACTACTCAACTTCTAGCCTGGAGCAAATTTCCTTAAAGAGCCAGGGAGAAAGGGGTTGGAGGAGAGGGAGGAAAATGAAGGAAGGAGGGAGGGAAGCCTCAACAGTGGAAATGCTGACCAAACCTTAACTAAAGCATCGTGAATGGCGATGCTATAATGCAATGCTAACAAGGACTCCTGAGATAAATACATCAATTAAAGGCTTGCAGGTGTGTCACTAGGGCTGGATAAAAAGAGAGAATGGGAAAGGATTTGTGCCAGCAGACCTTACGGTTTTGTTGTAATTAGTAATCTGTGCAGGTGTCTATTATGACTAACTGACAATAAATCTTAGTTTCTGTTTTGAATATTGCTTTTGTTTCCCAAGTTCCATGCCTGAAGGGGAGAAAGAAAATGACTAGAAGATTAATTACTGCAATGGTTACTCCCAACAAGATAAAATGGAAAGTAGTAATCTACTGAATGAGATTAAATATTGTTATTGTTATTTTCATATTTTATTTTGATAACAGAAAAATGGAGGTAGTGTAGGCTGTGTGGGGGTATGTATGTACTGATTTTGATAACAGAAAAATGGAGGTAGTGTAGGCTGTGTGGGGGTATGTATGTACTGATTTTTGCATAACAATGGAAATATAAGTCTACTTTGTCAACAGACTTTCTTCAAGCTATGTGCATGTGGCAAATATTTTTTCTTAAATTTTTTTTTAAAAATGAAATAATGGAAAGGTATCCAAACCTTCTACATTTGTGCAGTAACCTCTAATTCTAAGCACAGTGATGAACTGTAAGTAAATTTTACCATAGAGCCGTGTTTTCCTTAGCCTCTCCATCTGCTCATTTTTGACACCCCTGTCATTAACTGTCATTTTCCTTTAAATATACAGTGAAGCTGAAAGGCCAGCTCTACATCACATCATTTCAGATTAGGGGCAGTTCCTTTGAGCTGAGCACTGTTTAGGTGTCAGAAAGAAGTCTCTGACCTCTCTCGTACCACACTGCCTCAGGGCCTTAATTAGTACTGACTCCAGCCATTACTGCAGAGAGGACAAAGGCGACCACATCATTTTTCTACTTAGGAAGTTAGCGTCTGACCTAATAACTTGTCCGGGCTCGCAGGACAGTGTAACGGCCGCACAATGGGAGTGGGGATTATTTGTCAGATTCTTTGCTCCTCTAAATGTAGGAAAATCAGGGAAGTTAGCTATTCTATCCTGCAGTCTTGCAAGAGCTGTTTTAGGCCTTCACTCTGTTGATTTGTCATGGAGAAAATGACAGACAGCAAAGGAGTCAAATATTCAGAAAAATAAAGAGTGTGATAACGAAGTGTAGAGTGGTTCTCGCCCTCACTAGAAGTATCTGATTATTTAAAATATCACTCATCCTACAAGATCTGTTCTGGTGCTATTGACTTCAGTGGAATTTTATCACTTATTTCATGAAGAGCAAACTCAAGTCCAGAGTCAAATGAGCTTCTTTTTTCTCTCTCCTTCTTCCTTTCTCTCACCCTTCTACATCCCATCCCCCATCTCCTAGCAGAAATTCACTATCACATGAGAAGCATTTTACAGTGCTTTTGGCACAGGATTTTTGATCTATTTCACTAGAAATTGTACTCACTGCATCAGATAGTTCCACATTGCATTATATAGTTCCACAGAATCTCCTTAATTTTCCTATTTGTTTAGTAACATTCCACTGAGAAACCTTCATGCCAGAATATAACCACTTCTTAATCTAGAACTCTTTCTCTCTCTCATTTTATGTTATTTGTATTTTTTGAATTATTTAAAGCAATGGAAATTGCTGTAAAAGTTGTGCGGTCTCACATCACATTCCTTTATTATCAGCCAGTGTCACATGCTGCAGCACAGAAGCATGCTTTATGCTACTGCAGCAGAAATTGCTTTCACTGTAAGTACATTTCAGAGAGTTGGCAAGATGATCTAAAACTTGCAACAAGCTAAGACTCTGCTGATGATCAGTTTGTCAAGGTATAGGTATCATGAATACGTAGTATTTTTGAAAGCTGTTTAACCATAAACAATTTGTCTATTAGTTTGAGGCTTGAGTTTTGTCCTTTTTCTGTAGACAAGAAGTAACTCTTTCCTGCTTGTCTTACACCTCCCTCAAAGCAAAAAGAAAGAAGAGGAAGAATTTTGTTCTAATTCTGATATGCTTTTCCACGCATCTTGGTCTTTGTAATTTCGAATCTTGTTAGGATTATTTTTACTGCAGTGACTTTGAGCCAGGTTAGAGTCTCAGAAATGCCATAAAGTTACTGTATCTCCAAGGAAATCTCTTCTGAAGTGATCACACAAACGTTATTACAGTATTATCAAGGCTGCAAAATGTTGCATTAGTGTTTCTTGTGCTCAAACTATTTTAAAACGATAGTGTGAATTTAAGTTCTACAACAGGGCTCAAACTTAGCAAAATTTGCAAGAGACTAGAAAAGCTTCTATATAGAGCTATAACATGGGGTAAGACTGTTGGGGCCAGACGCTTCAGTCTATGACAGTGTGATCAAGCATTATTTCATTTAGTCTGTGAGCTGAAATAATAGCCTATAAAGTGTTTCAGAGTAGTCCTTTGACTACATATCATATATTGCAATTTCCTTATTCTCTTTTAAATTACCCACATACATTGATTTTTTTCTGAGCAGCAGGAAGGTGAACTTTACCTTTCTGAGCATAAATAACTGCAGATTCAGAAATGTTCATTTCACCAGAAAGATACAGCACAGAAGAGGTCTACATGAAGGAAGGGGCTTCTCACTTTCTGTGTGTCTACAGAAGTTTATTCTCCAGAAATGGGAACAGCGTCTTCTGGCAGCTATTTCAGCAATTTAGCTGATGCTTTTTGCCCTCCATTTGCTGAGGAACAATATCTGGTCTGTAATTTTATTCATAAGTTAGATTAAAATTTTAAAGGGCCACTGCCTAGCAACTTCTTCTTCTTAAGGATTGACAGTTTTATTATGAAAACCACATTAAAATGAGAGTTGCTTGCCATCATTTTCCCATTGCACTGAAGCACTCAAGAAGGGCAGATGGAAAAGAACCTCAATGCAACCTGAAGGCATCCTGGATGCAGGAGTCCCTTCCACCTGCCGCAGAGCCAGTCCTGGAGGCATTGCAGGCAGCTACGTTCAGCAGTCATGGATGAATGGCAAAAAGGGGGATCTCATCTTCCCCTCTGTCATTTGTCTAATCAAGATTAAACACATTTTCAGATTATTGGCCACTTCACTGCCTCTCCCCACTGGTAGTGAGGCAAATGGGTTGCTCTAGCAGAGGAATATGAAACTGCCTGGGCTGTGGGTAGAGAGTAAGGAAATAGGGAAGGGGGTGAACTTGTATGAGAGTTTCTCTTTCACCAGAGACTTCCTTTCTTTTGTGCCCTATGAGGAAGGCTAGAAGTTCTTCTAAATTGGTTGATGTACCAATCTTTAGGATTTGGATTCAGGGGATTGGAAGGTCGGTAGTGTGTACTGTGGGGAAAGGACCTAAATAATCAAGATCATATATGCGTATTTGCATTATGAGGCTGTTATTTGTGCATACACAATAAGGACTGTACACATGCAGAAGAATATACGTGGTCATTAATAAGTGAAGTCTTAGCTTATGATAGCTGCTTTTACAAGATTTTTTTATGTTACTGGTTAGTGATAGGCATTTTCTAACTTCCAACAATTTTTTTTAAAAAGGCTGTTTGAAGGAAAAAAGTCAAGAAAGGAAGAACCGAGACAAGGACTAGTTACAGAGGACACTAAATCTTAGACATAAACTCAGAAAGCCCAGGAAATCAAAGTTGAGTTTGACATGGTATTTTTCTGGTTTTCACTTGTGCTTCTGTGCACCTTCCCTTTTTCTTTGTTGCTTGTTTTTTTTTTTTTCCTTTTTTCTGTGGTAAGATAAGGAGAAAGTGTCAAGCTTAGAATATTCTGGCTTTTGTTGCTTTGAATCATAACTTTACTCTTGCTAAGACCTACCTCCTTGGTCTGTGAATAACAGTTTTTATGTCATGATGGTGTAGTTAGAAGAATCAGATAGTTTTAAAGCATATTCAACCATCCTTTTTACTTACTTTTAATCAACTTGTTCTTCCAAACAAGGTATGGAATTGATAGCTGTTATTGATTGCTTGTAGCATTACCTAATCTTCACTAAATGTAGGAAGCTTTTCAGATTTAGAAAGGTGGCAGAAAATGTCTAGTAATGATGCTGCTGGGAATTGAAGCTCAATACTGTGGTCAGTATAAAAGTGATATAGCTATAAGAGGTATTTTATTATAGGCCCATTGTTTTTTATTAAATGCTCAAGCTGGTGTAATTTACAGATATTTTGAAGTTGCTTATGTTTTTATCAACTGTTTCAATATTTCATTTGTTTGAATTTACACCAAGAAAAGCTTTTATTAATGATAATGTGCTGGAACTTTGGAAAACTACAGAATGTAAGGAATACAGTACTGTAGTAATGTAAAAAAGAGATGTCATTTATGCTTTCAATACAAAAGGGAAATCATTACTAAAACAGATATAAACGTGACCTTTGCTGTAGCTCAGTAATTATCCTAGTCCACGGTATGGTGTTTGTATCATGATTTCCCTTATTTCCTCTTTGTTTTCATTTTTATCTGGGTACTTCACTGGTGAGTAATAGCTAAAGGGAACCCATTTATGCAAGGCGAGCATTCAGTTTGCAAGTGAATTTGCTTGTAGCTATTGCCACATTTGAACCTCACTAATGTATGTAAATTAAAAACTCTGGTATTTGGATCGCTCCTGTTTGAAATAAAAACAGAATCTGATCATTACAATCTGCAAGCCAGGTATTATCACTGGACTAGTGAGCCGCTGATGATAAATTGTACTGAATAGCTTGTGGATAGAATATTTTATCTCAGTTCTCTATCACACAGCACTGCATAAAATAAGAATGATTCATCAAGCATGAGAGCTGGTGGTTTATGAAATTCATTGCTCACGGCAAGTGTATTTTTTAAAATTCAAAAGACAAAGCAACTCACAAGGGTTATTTAGTAATCAGTGTGAATTACTTCTAGGTATAAGCCTTAGTGGAAAAAATTAAAAATACATTTGCTGTACAGGAAGCGTTATTGCTGTAGGTGCTATAATTTAACTGCTTCTCATCTATACTTTTGTTTTATTGTGTATGTGTGTGACCATTTTGGATTCCAGTCCTCTTCCCCTTTATTTTTAAAAGTGAAGCTGCATAATCAGTTGTAACAGGATTATTACATCGAACAAGTCTATTCTATGCTCTCAGCAGCAGCATCTTCAGGGGCTTGTACACCTTAGGCAGCAGAAGATATTTTGTTTATTCAAAAAGACATGTAAAAGGAGAAGAGCAATATAAAGTCATCTTTTTTTCCTTCAGATTTACAGTAGGAATGTTTCATTTCTTCTTGTGTATTGATGTCCCAAGGCAATGTTCCAAATGAAAAGATAATAACTTATGAAGAAGTGTCAAAAACTAATTAAGTTTTGTAACTTGTTTTTCCTTCACATAAAGTATATTTTTCATCACACTGTCCAGTCACATGCTGGGATTCTTGCTAACATCATCACATGCCAGTCACACCAAGTCTCAGTGGTTCTTCTCCTCCTGTCATTATTTTCAGCATCAATTAATTTTCTTGTGACCTCGCCTTTGGAAAATGTAGCAGGGAATTATCAGTGCATGCTTTGTGCAGTCTATTTGGAAGGCATTAGGCCACTGTGTGTATTTGAAAATGGAGTAGGCCAAACATTATATTTTCTCACCTGCAGGGTTGCCTAGTAACCTGAATTAAGGATTTTCACCAAGCCTTCAAGACAAATAGAAAAACTGTAAAGCAGGTTGACCCAGGTGGGAGACTCAGACCCACTCGTGTAGATTAGCATTTTGAGTGGGGAAATATAAAATGCAGCTCCTCATTAACATTATTGTGGAAATGGTTTTTGTAATTAAAGCAGCCTATTTTCTTGGCAAGTGAAAAGCATTGTGATGCATCGTATTTCACTGTTGCTAAATTTGTGCTGTGAAGTACACTTTGTTTTACTTTTTGACGTATTATTTGCTTGTGGATCGTCAAAATTGAGCACTCGATGAAGGGATTGAGGAAATGTCTTTAAAACATGTAAATATATCTTTGGTGACGTTCTCACTAAAAGCATGCACGCTCGCCTGTGTTGGGTAGCAGTTCACGTAGATATGTTCAGCTTTCATTTAATCACTTCAAGGAACTAAATTCCTTGTTTAATGTATTGCCATTGAAAAGAAAGATTAGTGTACTTTAGAGGTGGGGGTCATTCTTTGTAACGCTATTACAGCTTTGTCCTTGACATGCAAGATTCCTCCAGAAAAGGAAGAGGAGGGGGGAGAGCTGGAAATTCTGCCTCAAAGGTACAAAGCAAAGAAGTAGCACAATTAGAATGTCGGCACATAGTGACAGTCCTCTGCAAATGATGGTGTCAGGCCACTGAGGGGCCGAGGGTGGCAGGAGTGACATTCACCCTAGCAAGATGGAAATAAATGCCCTGTTTGATAAAAGAAAACAGACAATTTATGTATACCCTGAAGAGTTAACAGCTAGTGAGCCATTCCTATGGGTCAAGTGCTGCATTTGCATTTTGATGGGATGTTATCAAGTAATTAATGCACCAGTCAGGATTTATTACCTCAGGAGTGAACTGAAAGGTTCATTACAAAATCGGTTTCACTTGAAGATAGGCATTTCCTCAGAGTTAGCTTTTGACATGTTGTTCCTAGCTCTCTCTGCCTGTGGCAGCAATGGTAGAAGGCCAGTGAGGTGAAATTCATTGCTTAATAAGGGCATTCACTTTGGGTATTCTTGTGATAATAAATGTATACATCAAGGCCGCACTGCCTTGTCAGTTTAATTGCTTCTTGTGCTCCTTAACAAGCCAATCTTAATCAGTCTGGACCATGTTATGAATAATTTAGGGATCAGCAGACTTCACGCTTAATAAGATATACTAGATTATAAAACTTAAGTGCACTGTTTATAGAAAGCACGGAAAACACTTTAAGTTTTTATTAGCAGCAAGGAAAAAAACCAAAACAAACCCAAACTCAAACCTAGTAGTGAGGTTTTCTAACACTTGCATTTTGTGAGCAACAGCTGTGTGTCTCCATGCCGAAACCCCCTCCACTTCTGTCAAAGGGCCACAGTTCGGCCTCTCTGTCCCCCTAAGCCTCCGCCAGACATAATGGGAAATTTGAGCAGGCCATGAGATTAAAGCCCAGAATCTGTGGCCAACCAGCAACTGTCATTTTAGAAAACATTCTTTTATCTTTTTAAATGCAAAGCAGATCTTATTTTAAAACATTTTCTGATGAACAAAAATTACCTTTTTGTTGTTTGGTGGTTGACTGCCTACATGGATTTTAATGCAACTATTTATATTTGAGACTGGGTTGCCAAACATATATCAGCAATAGGATTTTTAAATGTTTTTCTTTTGTTTAATGATACAGGTGAAATATAGGATCGACTGTAAATCACTCATCTATAAAATGTGCATTATTAAAGTAAAATACTTTTTATTTATTAAGGTGATACAGAAATACATTAAAAAGTAACAGAAATAGTCTCCAATCTCTGTGAGCCTATTATGATTCCTCCATCTAATAAGTGTTGCTTGATTAAAAAGGAACATTTAACCTTTTTGTTTTAAAAGAATTCTTTGTCCTTCATTTTACCTCAACATTTGCAAGCTATAAGTTGTCCACAGAGTAATGCATCATTCAGTTTATGACATCTAATAAAGGCCTACTGCAAGCTTTAGAACCAGGTGCTTCAACAATTTTCCTGTCTGCTTGTAGCTGCTTCTGTTTGTTCCCTTGTAGCCTAGATAGGAAAAAAAGAAAAAAAAAAAACAAAACCAACCCTAGCAAAAACCCACAACATTTTTCATTATTTTCTTAGTTATTCCTTTCTGTTTAAGCCTTGACACATGCTGACAGCACTACGGTATTATTTGATGCCCGTGTAAACAATAGCTGCATGTATTTCTGAACACAGAGCGTATTTATGAGTATAAATAGAGATGTAATTAAAGGCTATGCTTTCAGTTGTTAGATAATGTATTAAAATAATGTTATTGTTTAAATACATTTATGAGTCAGGAAGATAGGTACCAGTAAATGAAAAACAACTTCAAACCTATTTCCCAACCTATAGCTGGACTATCATACTCCTTTGTTCTTGTGCAGGTTAATAGAGATTGAGGAGATGGGCAGAGGAAAAGCAGTGCAATTTTCTGCTATTTAAGCTTGGCGAAATGGCACTCTTCAGGAAGCAGCAAAAAGTATGAAAGCGTAATAGGCATTTTAAAAGTAGAAGTCCATATAGCTGCTTGAGGGATCCTCAGATTTAGGCATGCATAGAATCACGAATGAGATAATCAGCATTGTGAAATTGAAACCTGTCTGCTGCCTGCTGCTGTTCTTCCCTCTTTCAGTGGAGTGATTTGTAACACTCATCTTCTTCAGGCAAGGCAGCCTTCAAGATTATCCAGAACTGTCAATAGTAATTGCCAAAGTATTTTATTACCTACAGAAAATCAAAGGAATTTTATAACCAACAGTTATCAAGTTTCAATACACGGTATAAAGAGAGCAATTTTAGTTGGAATACAATCGTGTTTGGCTTGCTTTTATGTTCTTGAGACAATTCCTGTGCAACCAACTACAACATTCACTGTATTTAAGCTGGAGGCAAGAATATGCATGTGTACTTGTACTTTAAAAAAATTACATAATGCTTACAAGCTTCTGCAAGCAAGTGGTTTTTAATTGCCATGCAAACTGTGCCTTAACTAATTACTTCTTAAAAGAATGAGGTTTCTATAAAACTTGAGATGACATTTTGCAATTCTGGCAGTAGATAAAAGTTTAACTGGGGCATTCTCTGTCATGAGGTAAATAAAATGCCTGGAAATTAGCAAAATATGACACTGATTATGAAGTCTGAAAACATTAATGTTGCAGCTCTTATTATAGTCTCTGAGTGTTACTGCTATGTGAACCACAGTTGTGATTGTCAGGCGCTCATTTAACACAGTTCTGTTTTGCTACAGGGTCACCCGTGATTCAAAGCTTTTCAGATGCTTGGCTTCTTACTCAGGCTGTGCATGAGTGAGGACTGCATCTTCTGTTCAACAGTGCTTTTCTGAGCCGTGCATTTCACTTTCCTTCCCTGACACCAGGGAAAAAGGAAAGTGTGACTGTCTAAGTGTTCGGTGGGAGAAAATTTGGTTTCTACTTTTGACAGTGTATTTCCCCTCTAATTCATAATGTCAAGACTTCAATAACATGACTGCCTCTGTGGGTTCTTTTAAAAACAAATACACAAATTTACTTGTGAAAAATAAATTGGCATGGGGAAATCCCTCATTTTAAGTTCCAAAGCAGATAGATGCACTTGTATTTTGAGTCATGTGCACAGGATTTTATTCACAGCACCAAAAAGCAGGTGTCATTTCTACTGAGGGGCTGCGCTGGAAGAGAAATAAGCCATGAACAAATTTTATACTAGTACAGCCATGAAGCCATGATTATAGCATAACAGAGAGCTCTCCTTTCAACTGTGAACCTCCTTGCTCTTTCTACATAAGCTTTTGTTTTTTAAAAAAAGACCTGTTAATTGAATTATTAATTGTTGTTGAAAGGGTAAAGTACTTTACCAAGAACCTCCTTTCATAATACTGCAATATATGAAAAATTTAACAAAATGGTAATTAGGGGAGAGGTTATTTATATACTATTAAAATGCTGATGTAATTATCAGAGAGTTATTCAATAACACCGGATAATAGACATTTTTAATGTAAGGAAGATGGCTAGCCTGCTGGAATTTTGCTAATTTGAGGAACCAACACTGGGTCCTGTATTTTTTTCACTCTTATAATTTATACTAATTTGTTCATATTGTACAGTGTGTGATGCATTGATAAATTATTCCATCTAGTATTTCTGTATGGATTACAAAAGTATATTTTATATATACATCAACCAAAATTCTGCATATATTTAAGCACATCAGAAGGAACTGTACTAATTTGTCCCTTTTCAAGAGAACTTCATTACCTCACCTGCATGTCCTGAAAGGAGAAACTTTCAAGGCTAACACAGAGTTAATACAACAATGTAATCTCATTTCTTGTTTACTTAGAGCTGTGGGTTTTAACTGAATAATGAGAGGAGAAGTTGATGTTTGTATTTTTGAGGGCCTGGAACTTGGTGTTTGTTTGAAGTAGATGGGTGCAAATGCTATTCCCTTTAGTCCCTGGTTGTCTTAGTAGAACCCCATTGATAAATCTGGAATTGTCAAAAGCCAATTTGGGCATTTTGTCACTCTAACATACATATATAAATTATTTTTCTTTTTGTTTGATTCATTTTCGTTTACACTTTGCCACTCTGGTTGTATGTTTAAGCATTTTAGAAGTCTCGTTAGTTTGTTTATTAAAAGGAAGGAATCTAAATAGTACAGAGGAAGCATATGCTCTATTATTCCAGATACTGGATAGCTCAAGAAATGACTAGTGATCGTTTTTCTATTCAGATGTATGATCATGGAGACTGTCATGATGTAATGGTGATATGGACATGTGGCTGTAATACCATTTTCTCAGAAGAGGAATGAATTGTCTCTGATTCTAAGCTGATTGAAGTATTGGCATTCAAAGAGTCAGAGCATAGGAACAAAAGAATCTGTCTGTGCAAGGCTATACTACAACTCATATTAAACTACAATGTCTGGCAATAAAATTGAGTCTTTTTAAAATGTTCTTTTTCTTCCAAAAAAATCCAGAGTGCAAGTTGTTGGAAGTTTTAAAACAGGAGGGAAATGCAGAACAGGATATTTGTAGATCATAGTTCAGATATAATTTTCTGTTAGGACACAGAATCTGAAAATGCTCCAGTTAAAATCAGCTTAGGACTAGCAAAACTCTATTAAATTTAGCAGAGCTATTCTTCATTTTCACTAGTTTGTGTGAGAAAACCATATTTGTCAGTCATTACTGTAGAGAAATAAATTGCATTTCTTTCTTAAGTCTTTGTTTGTTTAAACCCTGTATGGTTGCATTTAACATTGGATTAGGTAGGGTAAGAGTTTACTGAGAAATTGCACAGCTGTATTTGTACAGAGCTGTACCTGGTTCCCACCTCCTGTAGTGTGAGCAGTGGTAAGTGAACTGTTTCTGTGTTGTTCACTCACTCTGTCAGATCGAAACTCGGCTCAATAGCATTAAACTAGCTCCCATTTGAAAGATTTGTCTTACAAAACCCTGAAAACTGCTCTGAACATGCATACATTGATTTTGTTGCTGGAATCTCCTGAGCTTTGATGAAAAGGAGACTCCACATGCAGGTGAAAAAGGGTTTACCTCTTCAATATTAAAAAGAGAAGATTAAGGATTTTTGTTCAGCTAAGGCTGAACTAATCAGTGGCATGTGAAGGTAAGAGACCTGGACTCACTCCTGTAGTATGATAACGTTATTTTCTTGAGTTGAACAACAAGTTCAAATTTCTCCAGCAGCTACTTCTAAGTAACTGTCTACCATTATTCCCATTTGCACAGGTAATTGAATCCATGCATCCATGCATCCATGGGTGCAGCAGTAAAGGTTTTTATTTTAGCCACAGAGAGGGAGGTATTTGTCATGTTCATTGCAGGAAATTTGCTCAAATTTTGTTGTTTGGAAAAGATGCAACTGTTATATCAACTCACTGAACAACATCTGTATGATAGTATTCTAAATGCTGAGCGGTTTGGTATTCATAGACAAGACAAGGCATTTTTTGTAATCAGAAGTTTAGTTTCTGTCCATTTAATTCTCTTAAAACATTAGAAAATGGGGATGAGTGATTTTCACAAAATTTCAGGGTTCACTCTGAACAAAAAGGTTCATTTAGGCTTCCAAGCTGGAGAATCTTTCTTTTTCGTCCTTGCTGAAGACATATTCTGCACAGTACTTGTGGTTATCATAGCAAATACAACTACGTGAATTTTAGTGGAAAAAGAAGAATAGGGTAGCTTTAATTTGCACATCATCACTAGAGAAGAGAATGTCACCACAATGTAATGCACAACATCCTAGGGAAAACAGTAGTTTTTTACCCTCTACTGTCTGATCCAGCTTTGTCTTGCATTCATCTGTGGAAAGTCAGATAGCAAAAGCACTGCTTGAAATTGTGGCACAGGTAAGGCTTTGCAAGATACAGAGGGAGAAGGCAATAATTGTTTGAACAAAACTAGCTATGCTGTAAGATATCATAGCATGTTACAAATATATCTAAACTTAAGTCTTATCAGCCATGCTTTTGATCTGTAGTAAGAAATACAGTAACAAAACTAAAATGAATGCTACAGAGACAGATAAAACTAGATAAGCTGTTTTCAGAAATTAGATAACATTTATTTTTCATCATTTATAAGAATCACTTCTTTTGCCTCTTAGGCATATGGTAGTTGCATTCTTGCACAGCGTGGTTCTTCCTCAGCAGATCTGCTCCCCTGCCATCCTTAAACTGAGGTCACACTCCAGAAGCACATGGAAGTCCAAATAAAAGAGAGTAGCTTCTTAAACATATCTCATAGTTATAGAACTAATGATGACTTATCTGAAAAACTAATTGTGGATTATGACTTAGCCTTACTTCAGTCTGAACATAGAGAGGACAAGAAAAACAAGCTCTGAAGTAACTCATGGGACTGGAGGAGTATTTGTCTAACTCAGTGAAATTGTGAATAATCTTCAAATCCTGCTGTAAAAATAATGTGCAGATACTGCTCAGTAAATTTGAGTTAAAACTCAAATGTATTTAATGACCACATATATTCTTAAAAGTATTTAGTGCTTTTATTGACAGAGAAATATTTATTTTACTACAGCATTTCCAGTTTGCTTGACTTATGAGACTCAGTAGCACACCTATAGCAATTCAGAATTGAGGAACTTAAAAGCAGTAATGATGACTTTAGGCCAGTTGCAATTTAAAAGAAGGTTGCTGACATTTTAGAATTACATGATTCTCTTGGAACTCATTTCATAGTTTAATTCTGTTATACCAAGAAACGTTAAGGGTAGAAGCTGAACTGGTAGCATTTTTTTTTCCTGAGCCAATCCATAACGATGTCCCTACACCTCTTCAATGTGATAGGGAAGTGTTAAATCAAAGTGCATCCCTACTCTGCATCTTGGGACAGGATACTGCTTAAGCCAATTGTTACTATTCCTGAGTGTTTTAGACAGTGAACCATGCATCTCTCTCTGCACATCAGAGAAGATTGTAGCAGTCATTGTGCCACCTGCTATCACTTAATTAGTATAATCATCTAATTTCCAGTTGGAAATAATGGCATCATGCACTATTTAGTAATTGTAACCGTCATAATATATTCCAAATTATGTTACACTAACATTATGTGATTTAGAAATATTAGGAGGAGGTATTAGCTTTGCATTTGTACACTGGTCTTTCTGATCTTGACTCTCACCCAGGAGCAAAAGTCCATAACCAGTTTTCTGTGTTACTGTGATCCTAAAGATATCACTGATTCATATTGTAACTTTGCAAATGAGCCTTTGGTAAGTATGATTTAACCTTTAGTAGAGAGAGAAAAGAAGAAATAATGGAAACAGCAGCTTGTCATAATGTAAAACACACCCATGCTTCAAAGAATTTTATCTTGTTTCTTAGGAAAATATTTTAAAAAAACCCCAGAATTTTGGTGATCATGTATGCAATTTATATTTTATATACATTCTGTTTGTGGTTCTCAGTTTAAGGAATAATTTCAGTTGATCAGGATAGGTCTTAATGTTTAAACATTATTATACTGCAGCAGGTTTTTTGCTCCTGGAGATTTCATCACAGCAAATGAATAGGTAAATGAGTCAGTTTGGGGCTGCTTCATTTCACTGGACGGTTCTGGGCTATGAGGCTTCAAAAACAGAAAGAGAGAGCAAAAGAGAAAGAAATAGGCAATGACATGAAGGGATACAGGCAAACCTGAGCCACCATCAGAGCTAACCCTCCCCCATTCCCAATGATACTGTCTGGCTAAGCAAAGCACTGCCACATATGTATCAGGCAAGGTTATTACCACTCTGCTTTGTAAACATGCTATGCCTCCTGGACATCTTCTATTTTTATTTCATTTTTGTGTTATATCTTGTATGTAAATCTAGGCTGGCCAGAGTCAGGAGGCATTCATAGCGTTGGGCCAAATTCGTTCCAGGTGCAGTTCCAGGTCTGTTGATTTCAATGAAATTACACCTGGGATGAATTTGGTCTATTATTAACTATAGAGATTACATGTCCAGCTTCCATAGTATACTAAAATACCCAGAATACATATAAATAATGAAGTATGTAATTACAGTCCTGGTTTTAATTTGTGTTCCTAAATGTACTGATGCTTTTGCATATGTTTATAGTTATAGCTATGCTATTGCAGTATATTTTTGTTTAGTGCAAATATCTTTGAGTTTTTCTTTAAAACGGAGATACACACAATGTTTACTTTCAAATGTCTCAGTAAGTCTTTCAAAATCCATATGATGACTGATTCCATATAACAATATTAAATTATATTGGTCTTAAATATCATACACAGAGAGAGAGAGAGAGAGAGAGAAACATATGCAGGACATCACAATACTGCCACTTAAAATCATTCTGCAAACAATGAGCCTACCTTCCTATGGATTATATGTTTAACAATACACACAAAGAGGTGATCTTGTCATAGTTGATAGGAGCCAATAGAACTGTTACCTATCAGTATGAAAAATTCCATTCATTTTAATGTTTCCTGTCTCAGTGCATAACAGCCCAGTTGAGAGGAATTTGTGTCAGACCAAACCCAAAAGCTAGGCAGTATTTAAATAGACTCTTCCTTCGTTAGGAGACATAAAAAGCATAAGTATGACTTACCTCTGCCTACATCTCATTCCGTTTGCTTCCCCTGTATCGTTTTGCACATTCCTGCATCTTTCAGCATGGCACACTGTGAAGACCTAGTAAGCGAGTTAAAGTCAGATGACGCTAACGAATCCCAGCGCAAATGACTGAATCAATAGGAAACCAGCCACTGCTGTTTAAGTGTATCGATAAATGTACCTTTATTTTCTCTTGAATGGATAAGTGTCGCAGTTAAGAGTCCTATGGATCTCTTAATTGAAAGTTAATTTTAAATCAATAAAGAGAGTCATTTAAATATTGATCAGTCCTTTCTACACGAATTGTTAGCTGATTATTTTTTTTTGAAACAACTTTGTTTAAATGCAATCAATAGCCCACAATCAGTGCGTTCCATAAAAAATTGACAGATGTTCCCAAAATGCCTGCTAGGCATAATGTTATCTGTTTACATATGTAGCATGGATATTTCAGTCCTTTTCAAATGTATCCAGGTGTCTATGGCAGAAATGTGATTTCCTTAAATACCAACCTTCACTATTAAAATGCATTCTTCCCCTTGTTTTTCAATAAGGTGGTTTAAAATTAAAAAGGAGGAGTTGTTGGTTTTCCTTTGATTCTACAAGTAATATTCATACTGTTTTATTAGTGCAGGCAGACTGCAAAAGAAGAATGCCCTTGTTTTTCACATAGGGAAAAGAGAGATAAGCGCTTATATGAAGCACATGTTCTCTGGAATTTGTGTGTCATAATCCATCAGATGTGCTACTATATGCAAAATGATACCTAGCTTTTAATTATATAGACATTTATGTACACTTTGTGCATGCATGTTGAATAGTAGTAATTTTTAGCTTTATTTCATGGATATGGTCTTTCTCCTCAGCAGTACATAGCAAGACTATTTTGTTTCAATTTGACAAAGCACACAGTTAAGTTAAAAGGATACAAATTTCATTTCATGAGATTCGCTGAGATTAACCTAATAAAATAAACCTAGCTACATATGGCTTTCAACATTTCAGCAAATATGACACTCTTCTAAGATGCCTTCCCACAACACTTTCAGTAATTTGCCTGTAGTGGCCTGGTACAATTTAGTTTGTCACACCTAGTGATGAAGTCAGACTGGACACTTCGGTACAAGCAATATGAATTGAATTTTTCTCCTGTACCCTCTAATTAATTACAAAGTCATACTTTGATGTACATAGCTCTGAAGTCCTGAAGCTGGCCTTTATTATTATTTTCCTGATTTTTCAATTTTCAAATCCAGTGCCTTTTAAAGAAGGTCTGTACTTCTAGGTAATTAAGCCCTTTTTGAAGTATGAGAGCATAAAGTTAATTATAGCAAATCACAAAATTACATATATATACAATTTTTTCAGAATTAACTTTTTATTTTAAGTGATCTGATTTAACTATAAAATAAAATTGACGGACAATTATTTTAACTGACATCTAACTGAAGAGTGTTACCATAATAATATTTCCTAAGTGACAAACTAAAAATTAAGTCCCTAAACATAAAACTGTTTATGATAACGCATAGTAATTTAAGGCAGAAAATAATAAACAATTTTTTTTTTAAGAGTACTGTCTAAGGAGAATAGGGGTTGCTTGACGGGGGGAAAATATGACATGCAATATAATTTACTCTATTTTTGCTATTAATACAAATGCTTCCTGCTGTTCTGAAAATCCACTATTTC
The DNA here is from genome assembly GCA_013397175.1 of Platysteira castanea. Lineage (NCBI taxonomy): Eukaryota > Metazoa > Chordata > Aves > Passeriformes > Platysteira > Platysteira castanea. The sequence goes on from VYXC01000683.1 coordinate 167,554, forward strand.
TTAATCCAGCATTATTGTCCTCTTAATGCAACATTTCAAACCCATTTTGCTCCATTTTCTGTTAGAAAAGCCATATTAAAAGGGAAGATTAAAAAGAAAGAACCAGGTATCATTGGTTCATATGCATATGGGTTCAGCATGTGAGGATGCTGTTTCTAGGACCAGCCTTAAGATGTGACTGATAGATCTTATTTGTCTGATAGAGTTGACCAGGGAAATAGAGCTACAGCTGGTTACTTCATTAGGTCCTCTCATTGATTGAACCCTGCTGAAGTGATGCAGCAGGCTCCTGAGATAACTGCTGGTAATAGAACAAAATGAATTCTTATCACAGAGATTGGAAAGGCCATTAACCCTGGCCTCCAATGCTTTTCAGAGGTCACAGACAGGAAGCCAAGCGGTGACTGGGAAAACTGTTTTCTGTCTAACTACAGGTCATGTTAGAGGGGGTCTGTGACTTTTTTACCCTTCGGCTTCTGTACAGATGAAACTGTTACACTGGCAGATGTTAATAATCAGCTGTAAATAAATATTGGAAGCAGAAGAAGAAAAATGAGAAAGCACAGGAATTTTTTTCAATAAATATTTAATAAAAGAGCAATTGTTTCTGTGATATTTACTGCCAGTTCTGCTGTAGATTTTTGCCTAATACTTTTCCATATAAATTGAAAAGAGAAATACGTAGAGACACTTAAAAATGAAATTTAATATGGTTTTATATAAAAATACCTTTCCTTCCTTCCTTCCTTCAAAGATGAGAGTTATAATTGCCTGCTGCCTGCCTGCTTGCCTTATTCAGCAAGCCTATCACCAGTTCATCTGTGAATTAGTGCAGGGCGCTGTTTGCCTTTCACCTGGTTGAGAAGGGTATATATCTAAGTAACAGTCCTATAATTTACATTTAATGCAACCTTTCAATTGACCAAGAGCCCACAACCTAAGCCCCCATCTCACAGCTGAGGACTTTCCCACATTTGTCAAGTCAGTGCCACTCCAGTGTCAGCCAGGAGAAATCATCCATTTAAAGCCTGGAGCTGCACATGACAATTTTCCTATTGCTTGTGAGAAATCCAGCCATGGCAGAGGTAGCTTTGTGTTTTACTTGTTTGACTCCTGCTTTCAGCAGCAGTGTTTTATTATGCATAAGGATTAAAAAAAATATAGTGGGATGCATCTTATAAAATAAAATGGAACATTTTGTCTTTATTACTGACATATTTAAGGCTGTGCAGATATGTGTTGTAGGTTGATTTTAGCAGTATGTTGGTGGCTTCTATCCTTGTGATTGTGATTTAATTTCAATGTCTGTGGTCATGTGGTATTCTCTGCTGGAGCCAATCTTTCACAAGGAGCAAGTTCATTTAAATGTAAATGGGGTCCTGTGGATGGAAAAAACTACATACTTCATGTCTTCAGCGACCCACCCAAGCATTTGGTTTGGCCTTCCATGCATAAATAATAACAAGAAGGTATGCTGTCATTGCCTTGCTGGAAACACCAGAAGTGGTTTGGCACAGCAAAAACCCCAAGCACTAAAAAGAGATTGGTTTGGATAAACTCACAGTTCAGATCCCCATCCTGATTAAACAGTGTAAAAAAAAAAAATAGGAAAAAAAGTAAGAGGAAGAGAGCTATGGAGTTATTTTGAGAAGTTGTGAATTACAGGAACAGCTGAAAACCAATTCAGGCTAAGAACATACCATACCTAAAAATACTCTGAAGTAGCAGAAAGCTTGTCATTTTGTTAACTTGAATGGATTTTTGCTCTTAATTGTTTGTAGCAATTTGCAAGAGTGGGATGTGAATGTGGTATAAGTGGCAATATAATTAGCATTAATTTAGCATAAAAATGCAAACGTACATTTTCTAAGTAGTTACCTTCCCTTCCACTAAAACATGGAAATATATTACGTAACTCTAAAGTATGTGTGGCTTTTTTTCAAGGTGTTATTAAATATGACAAAGTGGAATGCTTTTTCTTTATTACTGTTGCATGTAAGGAGATACAAAGGACTGCACAACTTCTTTTTACCAAAATCTTTGTGGCATATATATATTTCCACACTGCTAAACTCATGTATTGACGTTTCATAGAAGTACTCCAGGTGTATTTCAACAGAACTGAAAAATCTCTCTTAGAAATTTCCTTTCCCACCAAGCAAACTCATAAACAGGTTTTCATCTGAGTGGATGAATAGATATATTTTCAGAATTTCTTCATTAAGTGCACACTTTTACTTATCTCATTTATTAAGAATGTTATGTTCTGTTGCAGATGTTTCAGGGCATGACACATGGGTCTGGAATCTCAGTGTGTGATACCTTTGGTGAAACTCATTTATGAAACATCCAGACTTCCAGTTAGTCGTGCTCTGCACTAAGAACTTAGCAGAATTTTGACTTTGTTCCAGAGCTATAATAAAAGACTGGTATTTACTGTTTTCAGAGATTTCTGAAGAATATTTGATAAGCTTTCCTCTTCTTTTTATAAAGTGGCATTAGTTCAAGACGAGCTAGATTTAAGCAGTACAAGATTTGCTGTCCAGGGTAAGAAACAGGATATTAGTGTTTACGTTACTCAGCTATATTAGGTGTAGCTGTGAATCAAATAATTTTATCCTGGCAGCTTCAAAACCTAAAATGTTCTTTTGTTGGTCCCTCTTCCTTTATTTCATTGAGCTGGTTAAGTAAAAATGACCGAAGTTGTATGTTTAGTTTTCCTAAAGATTCAAGTGAAATATATGCATTATAGGTACAGAGTGGATGAGCTAATGGGTTGTTCTATCATATTATTCACCGTTGGGGGATATACATGTTGTGCTGTTTTTCATTACTTGGTTTCATTCCACACAAACTGATTTCCACAAAACCTCTTAAGTCTTCTAGATATATTTGCTGACAACTCAATATTGATACAGTTTTTTAATGAAAAAAAAAAAAAGAGCTCAAATACTGTCATGACAGATCAGAAGTTCCAATCCACTTCTCCTATCAGAAATCTCTGCAACACACTTGATATCTGAAAAGCAATGCTATTGGTTGCGATGTGGGCAATATGGGATTTTTGTTTTGTTTAGAATGTGTAAAATTATTTTCCCAAGTGCTTTTTGTGTAAGCTTTTAATTGCAAGACATACAAAATTATTGGAGAGAGATACCCACCTCCTAATTCACTAGTCTAAAGGAACCGACTTGAGAAAGCAGTGCAAATGTCAAGCACTTCATGAGAGAGAGCAAATCCAAGGGTGGGTGGTGCTAATCTAGGCACATTTGCAGAAGTGGCACAGCAATTGTGATATAGAAAATAATCTAAAGACCATTAATAGACTAAGAGCCATTACCATATTTTAGGAAAATATTAGGTTTCTTACATAATGATAAGCTGTGGCAGAGACCATCACCACATTGATTGATTTTAAGACCAGTTAGAGTTAGAAGGGTCTTTGAATAAGGCCTTTGAAAAAAGGGATCTCTGAAATTGAGTTAATATGGTTCGATCAAAACAGCAATATATCATTTCATGGATATTGTGAAAATTACGAGCATCCTTAATTTAGTCACTTTTTTATTAAAAAAAAAGCTGAAATGGGATCCCCTTTATGTGATTGGAAAGACACTTGAGAATGGACAAAAAAAAAACAAAGCCTTTGCTCAGCAAGGACAAAGGGAAAGCCTTTCCCCAGAAAGTTGGTCATAGCTTTTTTAATGCAAATAGTTCACTACGAAAGATGGCGTCTTCCTGCAACATAAATTTTACTCCACGTATCCTGCAGCAAGATATCTGACTAAAGCATCCCAGGGGCAAAAAAATCCTGATTGCTCCCAGGAGCTGAAGAATCTGTTAAAGGACTGAAATCTACCTGGCTTTCAACCATTTTCAGTTTGGGAGGTAATAAACATGAAACTTCTTAAGGTCAAAATATTGAAGCATAAAACCATAAATATGGGTGGAATGATAGAATGAATGATGTCTGGCCCAGGTCAGGAGACAGGGTCCAAGTTCCTAGCTGTATCTCTGGCTTCCAAGACAGTGATCTGGCTTTGGGTTTAAGCTAGTGTTTCTGGAAACTAGAAGTTAGGTATGGCAGCTTCTCCAAAAACCGACACAAACACAGGCATTACTGTTTTCCTGTGGCATTGAAGGTACATCCCATCATATTTTTCTAGACCCTACAATAAAAAATGGAATTTCTGGTTTTGTTTTCTTGCATTTGTAGGCTGTGTTAAATGTTACATACTTTTGTGCTGTCCATGTCCAATTCAATCAATATTACAAGTGCTCCCATGTGGTAGGCGGAACAGTGGCAATAAAGTGAAATTTCCACAGCTTTTACCCATTGAAATTCTCAGAGGGCAAGATTCTTATAAACTTCACTTTGCTTCCTCTGTAATAGATTTAATAGCTCCATTCAGGAAAAAAGTCTGATGTGCTTTCTCATTTTCAAAATGTAGATAGTAAACCAAGCTTTATTTTCTTTCCAGCTCTTGAAGAACTTCGAAATTTTAATAATCTTTTACCATGAGTGTTGAGAAATGTACTTTCTCAACTCTCCAGAACTGCATTGATGTCACAGTGTGACTCTGAATTTGAAAATGAGGGAGTTAACTGAGGTAAATTCCAGACATTGCCAAAAATTTTTGAAACTGGTGTAATTTGGTCAGTTTAAGGCTGTTTGGAATATCTTATTCTACACATAGGAATTGGTACTGTCCGCTTTGAATGAATCAACTACATTGGCTCTGTGCCACTGGGCATCTTTTTCATTTTAGGGCTTTCCTCCCAGCCATTTAAACCATCTTTCAGGCATCTCTGTGCTGCTGAAGCAATGGAAAACAACTTTATCAAGGCCTAAGATCTGGCCTTTAGTCCCAGAGTTCATTATAATGGTTTAGAACTTGTGTTGTGTGCTTCTTGTTATTTTGGTGTCCTCTGTTACAAAGAATTACTGTATTGTCTTCTTCCTTGTACAATGCATCATTTGGGCTCAGCAGTCACTAGCAGAGTTCTGCTTCATTCTTCATGACTGATTATTTGTCGTATTAAATTCTCCCCTAACAAAGAAAAGTCGTGAAGCACTGTGATCGAAAGAGATAGTGGAATGTTCACACTCCTTAGAAGATGTAGCACCAGTTCTAGCCTTTATTTATATGAAATTATAGTTTCTGTTGCTATTGTGCTCTTTCAGTGAGAAATAAACAAACAGTAGGAGGAATATTAAATAAGGGGTTTAGGAAAATTAGGTTAGATGAAGAAGCGATAAAAAAAGATTCAACACAATTCAAATGAAACAGCAGGTCTTAAATGATACTGTACATTTATAAAGCCGTGTACGCTGATTTGCTGTTACTTGGTAGGCCAACTGTTTTCATTTTATGTACCATAAAATTATTGTAACTGCATTTCTACTTGAACAAGGGTGGGGACTTTTTAAAATGGAACAGGCTGTGTACTGTTTTCTTAATCATAGGAGCCCTGGAATAATTATCAAACAGTGTTTTCCGCAGAGTTGATCTATAATTCATCTGAGGAAGAAAACATCTTCCCAATAAAAGATTTTTTTTGTCCTCAATTGTTCAAAGGTTTCTTTTTATTATTATCATTAACCCAATTATCAAATTTCACAACTTCTTCATTTCTCAACTTTTTTTTTTTCATATGCTTGTAGCTGGAGGGAAAAAACATAGGTGGAGACATTCAGTAAAAGGGTTTTTACAAGGCTTACAGTTATTCCAAGTTACAGCCAAGGGAATTTAATTGGGGGAAGGATTTTGAAGGGTAGCTTGTATTTTTTGACAGTTTGTAATATTTTCAATTCCATAATTCAACAGTCATAAGACTGCATTAAAATTCCTGATATTTATAAAGAAGTCAAATTTGAATTATCAGTGAACTGACTACCTGGATTGTGGCTCAACCAGAGCCCATCTGCTGCCCACACCACCGGCTGCAACCCATTGTTACAGAATACATGACACAAAATAAATATTACTCTATCAGGTCTGCTCTGCTCATTGCAATTTAAAACCATTTCTTCATTCTAGAGGTAGCTATTTACAAGTGGAAATAAGAGAATTACTTCAAAAGTGAATGTACTGAATGTGCTTTTTTAGTGTAGTTTACATATGGTTTTGCTTTATTTAAGTCACCCCACCCCTCTACTCTGGATAATTGTGAGCTGATTATAACATATTTGGTTTTGAGTTTTAGGTTTTCTATTTGCTTAGGCCTTATGTAATGGTGGTGGTGTTTTTTAAATGGTTTCTTTTTTTTTCTTTCCCCAGAACTATGACATTATTTTATTCAACTTTGTTATCAAGTGAAAGCTCATGTTCTTGCATAACTCTTAAGCCGACATTGTGAGTGTAGCACCTATCATGAGACTTCTCATAAAAGTTCCAAAAGTTGACCACTCTTCATACATTCCTGCAACAAGACATTTCTTTCCTGTTGCCAGCAGTAATGCACACCTATAACTTAGCTCACAGAAGCACCCCACTTGCCTTTGGAAGCTAGAGGCTGAGCAGTAGGTCTTAGCTTCCAGCAGCAGTCCATTTTTTTGGCTATGAGGGAATGAATGACAGGAGTAGGACTGAAAACTTTTCTATTTTGAATTAAGGAACACGCATGAAATATGTCTTGTCTAAAGTTTGATCAGCAACTGCTTCTGGAAAAAATTCATTGAAAGCTGCTGAACCTGCATGTTGTCTTTGAAGTATTTAGCAATTTTGTCTTCACCTTTGGCTTTTTTTTTCTATTAGAAACTAAGGGTTGAGTTCAAACTTAGTTATGCTGAATTTATAGTAGTCTCAAGTGGTATTTCTTATATGATTTTCAATGAGTAACTCGAGAGGAAGAAGATCTAGTTGAATCAGATTCCATTTTCAGTTTGTTTCTCTTAAAGGTATGGTACCTGATTTTTCAGAAAGAGGAAATTTCAGAAGGTCCAGATGGACCTTCAGACCAGTCCTGTATCTGTTTTGTTTAGAAGTGCAGGATGTATGGGCTTGTCATATCTCATAAAATCCCGATGGAATAGTATTTTCTTTCTATTTGAAATGTTGACTTTAAATGTCTTAGTTAAATAAAGGTAAAAATTATTTTTGTTACACTGATGCCTGAATTTCCTCATTGGAGAGATGCAAAATAGTTTTAAACCCCATGACAGATGAAATGTAAGTGTTCAGCTTAGTTTTGTTTCTTTTTTCATGTTGAAGCATCTAACTCCCCTACTTAAGAGCAAGTTTAAAGTTGCACATTTCTGATTCCTTGTATGCTCAGTTTCTGTTGAAGTCACTTTGTCAATTGACTCTTCTTTCTCTGTAATTATATATTTGAGCAAAATACTTTCACTTTTAAATTATTAGATTAGATACTAATTAGATTTGTAATAACTTTATGAGATATTCTCTAAAAGCAGCCTGCTGTACTTGTATGCATATATTTTGAAATGGGCACAAGTCATGCAATCCATTTGAGCTTAGTATCGTGCCAGGCTGACATTCTCTGATGACACAAAAATACGCATGTGATCCCTCTTAGCCATCAGCTAAAACATGGCTTTTGTTAGTCTGACAAACTGTATGCTGCACAGGGGAAAATGAGTGAGGAATTGTCACATGCAGTTCAAAATAGATACTAAGTCTGAAAAGCCTTTTGATGAAGTCTCTTCCTATTTCCTCCTCATTTGAGAATATAGCAAGTATGTTTATCTGTGTTGGTCTTGACTATGTCAAGTGTGCTGGGCTAACCAGATGTGGAAGCTTTCACAAAGCATCTAAATAAATGTAAATGACAGACTGATGACTAGTTCCTGCCCAAATAGTGTTCATATGAAATTGATGGTGCCCCATTTCATCTCCACAACAAATTCTGAGGAGAAAGCCTGTAGCATACCTCTTCCTTCCCGTACATGTGATTTTGGGACAGAGGCTGTTGCAAATAAAACAGGCAAGCAAAATCTTGAATGCAGTTTCTGCAGTAGATTGAACTGGAGCACTGGTTCTCAACCACACAATGCATTTTAAAAAGTTCCATGAGTGGCAAACGAGTATGTTGTACATATTGGAGAGAAAAAGGATATCTGCCCAAGCTTCTCTGGGATAAGTGTATCTCAAAAAAAGAGGTGTTTAGGCAGAAAATTGTGGTGCCACCAGTGGTTGCTTCATCTTGCATTTTCACACAGTTATCTGAAATGCTTGTCAGAGGCAAGCATTTCATGTCTTTCATGTGTGTGGCTCAGAAATGTCTCCAGATCAGCAAATCTGACTCTCTGTCAGCAGCAGAAAGATAGGACTGTGCCTAAAAGCCACTTGTTTAATTTTCACAGAATTTTTTTGTTAAAAAAAGATTAATAGAAGATATAAAAAACCGAACTCAAGCTCTTTTACCCATATCTAAAAAAGATCTCAACAATGTATGCTCAGATGCTGTATGAGACTAAAAATAGAAGTCTTTAAAGATGCATGGATTAACTATACAATAAGCAGCAGAATTTATTTTATTTTTTTATGAAGGTGCCTAAATGAATCTTGCTCTTACAATAAGAAACTTCATAGGTTTTTTTTTTTTTCCTCCTGATTTTGGAAGTTATTTGCTGCTTGCTTCACATCATGTTCCACTTTTCAAGTGAAATACTACTATAAACGAGTGGCTATTATAATCCCCAGACCTCAAAGCCCAGCACACATGGCTTTGTGAACACATGATTTGAAATGAGTGGAACTTTCTCAATATATTTGTAGGTTGGTGTGTATGGAGGGATATATGTTTTATGAGGACTATAAAATCTGCTTAAAGGCCAGGTGTTGACCATCTATTTTGCATTGGTAAAAATCCTCTGTTCCTAATGTGTGGTGTTTTGCTAATTCCTCTGAGACTATGGAGATTCTCAAAACTGCTCAGCTTTCAGCCCATGGGTGCTAAAATTAACACTGAGCATTTCTGGAAATCAAATGTTGTGTGTTCACTTAAGCCCATTTTTTTTGTATTATGACCTCTGAAAATTTCAACTTCTGTGAATATCTTTACTCAAGCACAAAAAAAAATTCATGCCAATACTTTTTTAAAGTCCATATATTTTTATTTCTATTCTTCGTCTCAGTGATAACTATGGAGCTAATTTATGCTGAGGTGATCAAAACATCTTGTTTCAAAAAGAAAACAGTCATTTCCACAAATGTATCTCATCTGCCCAATTGTAATTGTGTCTCATCTTTGTCTCTTTCCGTCATAAGAGAAGCTACAGTGTTTTTTGTAATTACAACATGTACGAGTTGATTATTGTGCCTGAAAACACTGTTTGCCAACTCAAAATTATTACATTTCATCAGTATTAGAACAGATATCTGTCTGTATATAGAATAAAAAAGAAGACTCTTTTTTTCGCTATGATATTTGCAAACTACAGTCATTGCGCTATTCCTAAATTCCTAAATCCTGTCCCTAAATACTATTCCTACATTAGCTAAGTTGGGTCTAGTATAGTAAAGTAAATCAGTAAAATGTTACATTTTTATTCACACCACCCCTGTGAACTTCAGCCTAGTTTGTGCAGGAAAATCCTTGTGCATTGTGCAGAGTGTGAAGAGAAATAATGTGGTGTATTTAAGACAATGAAGAACTTGCTTCCATATCTGTTTCTACTGGAGAGTTCTTTTTTTTTTCCCTAAGCAGGTCACCTTACCCAGCCTTTTCATAGGAGTTCACTAACTGTGTGGCCTTCATTTTCTAAGTGCTTGATTGGAGGCTCTACGATAGTGTTAAATAAGTGCTGAACACACAGAGCTGCAAATGAAAGCAATCAGTGCTGTGCTTTGAGCATATTAAGTGCTATATAGTGCTATGTACTTTGAAAAAATTGGGTCCCGTCTGTATCAAACTGGGTTCTCCAAGTTAGATTTTTTTTAACCTCAATTTCTTTATAACTTCCCTTTCTGAAATTGCAGAATTGCCTCCTCATTTCTTAAGAGATAATGAAGATAAATTCATTAATGTTTGTGCAGCAATAAGAAGTCAATAATGAAATGAATAATTTGACTTTCAGGATAGGTTGAGGAGATCTAGTAAGTAGAACATGTGGCTTCATGTTAAACAGTAGGGAACAAAGTCCTGAATAGCTTTTCACTAAATAAGTATCAATAGTTTTGTGCAGTGAATAAGGCAAGAGGTTTTGCATAAGGTAGAGCTTGATCAAGATACTAAATATTGTGTCAGAAGGGAAGAGTATTTTATTTTTAAAGATATTAAAGGATTTTACTTTTTTGATATTGTTAATGGCTCTGAAAACATAAGGAGGAGGGGATGATTTGCATCTAAAGTCCCATAGCTATTAAGACTTAAACTAGTGGAAAAAAAATTGACCATATAGATAGTAGTCTACTGAAAGTCACATGAAACAGCAATGTTTAAATTTGCTACACAAACCTCCTTACTAGAGCTAGCAACCAGCTGAGAGTAGCAGAATGTTTTTGTCTGCTCTGTGGATAAACACTGGCAAAGGGAAGTGCAATAAGCAAGAAGAAGAATTATAATAACAAAAAATCAGGGATTTAATATTGGACCGTGGGGGACACCATATTTTTCTAAATTAAGTTTCCAGTCTCATTGCCTAGTAATCATTGTCTTCACCTATTATTTTCTCTGTGCATTTTTGTACTTTTGGTTCCAGCCAGCTCTATTTCCTGAAGTCCAGTTTGGTGCTGGAGTTTGGTGTGTGTCTGATTACAGTCCTATTCTCCTGCCTTCTCTCTATTTTTCATTTGATCCTAATTTTCACCTCAGTTTCTCCTCCCTTCCGCATCTCCTGATCTTTCATGTTCTTTTCCTCAAACCACATTCTGCTTACTTTTCTCCAGTTTTTTCTCTGACCCAAAAATCTCCCTTCCATACCTCTTTTTCTCCTGCCAACCTATGAGCACAGGGGGAACATGCTGCTCCCGCTCTCCTACAGCTGCCAGCTCCCAGAACTATGATACACAGCCAAAAAAAAAAACAAAAAAAAAAACCTAAAAAAAGAATTTTTATTTTATGAGTTGTAGTCCCCCTTTGAGGAGGGAATGTGCCTTTGGTTAGTACACACAGGAATTGGGTGAAGAGGTTTGTGGAAGCTCTGTAGGATGTGACTGCCTGTGCACTTTGGTGAACTCTCCATGCTGTGGGGGCTGTGAGCGTCTTCAGTGATTACAGATTACTAGCAGAATGTCAGCTCTTCAGTGCAAGGAGCTTTTCTGAACATGGATAGGTAGAATTTTTAAAAGCTATATTGCTTGGCTGAATTTGGGCAGTTTAATCCAATGTACTACGTGCCAGACGTCATCCTGTCTGCCAGATTTTGCGTTCTAGGTTAAAATCACCTGAACATTGAAGATTTTGAAAATGTACATAAACAAATAAAAATTTATTTTTCCTAATCCTATTTTTAGAAGTAGATTAATCACTTTTATGGAAATTTAAAAAAAAATTAAAAAGAAAAAAAAGCACATGCTATCCAACCTGCAGCAGGGATTCAGCACAGCTGATTTTAGCTCAAGCACTTAAAATTTTTTGAAGCTATAAGCAAATGAAAAGGCATATGTGTGGTGGGAAGTCTGGATTACACTTGCAAATTGATCCTCCTATCTAGAGACATTAAAAAGAAATGTTAAGTTCAGGTCTTGTTCAGAAGCCTTCTCTGAGGTATTTTCAGTGATATCAACAGAGGCACCTNCTGCCAGATTTTGGGTTCTAGGTTGAAATCACCTGAACATTGAAGATTTTGAAAATGTACATAAACAAATAAAAAATTATTTTTCCTAATCCTATTTTTAGAAGTAGATTAATCACTTTTATGGAAATTTAAAAAAAATTTAAAAAGAAAAAAAAAGCGCATGCTATCCAACCTGCAGCAGGGATTCAGCACAGCTGATTTTAGCTCAAGCACTTAAAATTTTTTGAAGCTATAAGCAAATGAAAAGGCATATGTGTGGTGGGAAGTCTGGATTACACTTGCAAATTGATCCTCCTATCTAGAGACATTAAAAAGAAATGTTAAGTTCAGGTCTTGTTCAGAAGCCTTCTCTGAGGTATTTTCAGTGATATCAACAGAGGCACCTCACAAGGCATTTCAGGACTTTAGCTAGATTGGCACTGTAGATTTGTGCTTATTGGGCAGCTGTGAGTGAGGAGTCTATAAGCAAGTCTATCAGCTTCCTCAGAGGTAAAATTATATTGCTGACAATGAAAATTAATTTAGAGGGTGTGGGGCATCTGCTGTGTATAGGAGAAAGGAGCATTCAAATTAGACGAACATTTAGGAAAGGTAAGAGTAGTGCAGTACACTGAACAATGAGAATTGAAAAACTTAACTGAAGGAAAGAAGAAATGAAAGATGGAAGAAATTATCTATTATGTCACACTGGTTTAGTAAAAAGCAAAATGGATACAAATCAGGCCCAACCATGCTCTTCTGTTGCTGTGATACAGGGAGCTTTACAGCAAGACTGGGTGACCTGAAATGCTTGACTTGGCCCTGGGAGAACCCCTAGATATAGCCAGCATTTTTGAGTTCAGAAAATCTGTGTCTGCCATCTCCACTATTTCAGTGTTTGTGAGTCACACATCATTGTGCTGAGAACCAGCTGATATTGCTCATCTTCAAAGTATGCCATCAAAGTGTCTCTAACAAACTTGGCAGTGCACTCATATTAATCAATGGTATAGTGTAATTCCTGACCTCAAACAATGTAGCAAAACCAGGTTGAGGTATTGAAGCACAGTACTGAAATTGAAAGGATCCTGCTACTATGGAAAGGGGATAGAGAAGTGTGATGTTACGGCTAGACATCCCAAGCACACTAAAATACTATAATACAAGTCAGGAACATGCCACAAAACTTCATAATACTCGAGTAATTACACAGAAGTTTGTTGTCTGAATTTTCCAGATTGTGTCTTGAGAAGGCAAGGAAAGGCAGTAACAGAAGGGGCTAAGAGACAGCAAGAAGGCAGGAATGTACTGCTGGTTTTTACTACTTTTACTGGTTTTGATGAGCAGACTTTTATCTTTTCCTCCTGTTAGAGGAATTTGATCATGTGTCAGTATACTATATTTTGAATAGTATGGCTCCAGCTGAGCCAAGAAATCCAGTTTTTATAGAAGATTTTTTGGAGTATTTTGCAGTGGATGTCTTGGTGAAGATTCTTACAAATCACTCCAACGCTGTGATCTGGGTTGGAGGAAAAGCAAAAATAGCACCTGTGTTGTCTTTCTGGAAAAAAAACAATCCCCAAGGCCCACTTCATATATGCATATGTTAAAGAAGCCAGACTTTAAGTAATATTTGTAACAAGTAGGTTTGTAAAAAAGCCCCATAGACTGCTATATATTCTGTAGACTACTTGTCAGGTAATTGTAGAAAACAAACAAACCAACACCTCCCTCACCTTGATCCCCCAACAAATAATTCTGTAAAGATTATTTTTAAAAAATTTAGAAAGTGTTTTTGTTCAGGAAAAATGTTATTCAGTATAAATAGATCACCTACTTCTGCCTGTGACACTTAGCATCAAGAAAGAGGAATATTTAAAGTGGAGGGCTGTAGTTAGCTACGTTACAAGACATAGTACAAGAATTTATTCAGGTCAGAAAAAGTATCCTTAAAAGTGGAAATAAAGCCAAAGTGATGTTAATAAAACTGAATTTAGAGATTGGCTATGAGGAGAAAATATGTGAAGGTACCTAGAAAAGCTAAACAGGAATTGTTGAAGTATCTCAGAAATAGAAAGCCTGCAGGAGTCATTAGGTCTGCTAGACCACCAGAGGATAGTCATTCCAAAATGATCAGGAGACGGCAAAGAAAATAAATTCTTTTACTCTAGTATTCTCAGAAGACAAAGAAGAAATATATGCACTAACAGAATTCTTTACAGATAATTTCAGAGACATACTGTTAGCGAGCCAAAAAGAGGTGAATAATTTAGAGAGAAAATCTGGAAGGTAAATAAAAGAGATTTTACAGTGTATTTCAGAGAGAAACCCCCAAACTGAGTCAGTAATAAAATACATAATTTAAATGACATTTTAAATGAGTTCTTAATTAACATCGTGATTTCTTTGTAAATAAACTCTAAAGGATTTTTCTGGAAACTGTGAATGGGAGACTCAATCTCACCACTTGCATGATATATTGGAAACAGCTCATGTAGGAAAAAATGCAAGAAATTAGGGACAGGTATATGACGGGACATTGAACATAGATTGAACAGCAACACAGAAAAAGTAAAGTAAGGTGAATACCACTGTGAACATGCAGTATTTTGCTTTTTTTTCCCGCCACTGGCTTGAAATGAACATCCGGGACACTGGTGAAGGCCATGAGGAAACCCTCCTTGACTTTTTGAGCTTTAGGTCAGGCTTAGGTTCACCCACCTAACTTCCAGTGTTTAGGAGCAGTGCCCAGGTGAAAAGTCTCCATTCCGAACACTAACCTTCATTTTAAAATCCCTCTGCATTAAAGCAGGAATTAGCAATTCACTTATGAAAAGTCAGAGTTGTGCCCTTGTGTCTCTCCCTCCATGGAGAATAAACTTAGAACAATGCCTGAAATTAGGCAAGGTATATCCAACATGTTGAATAAGAATTAAAAATGAGGTTTAATTTTCTTTTCTACATAACCTTGATGGAAATGTATTAGTCTTCAAGTCAAACAATGGTAGTGCTCTTCATGCTTTATGCTGATGGGGGAAACAGCATTTTCTATGAACCATAATGGCAGCCAAAAGAAAAGTAACGATCAGTTGGAAAAGTTAGACTATTCTCAATATAGTTTCATGCTTCAATGCCTTTCTAGAGATGGCCAAGAAAGAAAAGTATCCCTTTCTGCATAATAAATGATTAACTGTACATCTCCAATCACATCTGGAAAGCATTTCTGAGTTTCATTCTGAATAGCTGACATTCTCTGTTAATGGTTTTGTCAGCATATGCGTCTTTTGCTTCTTGCAAAATATTTGATAAAATATTAATATGTAAATAAAACAACAAAAATACAAACCACGATTTTTCCTATTTTCTGATAAATCAGTATGGCTCCGCATAAGTTTACCAACAATTCTTTTCTACATTTGCACCATTATCAGAGTAAAACATGCCTCTTTCCCTGATGTGCTCTGAGACTACGGGAGGGAGACTAGAAAGCAGACGATCCCAGCCAGCAATGAGAGGGAGGGAGGGCTTGCACAGCAGCCGGGCTGGAAAGGACACCCCACCCCTCCAAACTTCTGGGGAGAACATTCCTTTTCCAGCAGCTGGAAGTAAACTGCAGTTAAAAAAAAAAAAAACAAAAACCCTAAAAAGTAGAAAAAACTAGAATAGGAGATGATAAAGTGCTGGGCAGTTTAGCTGGTGACAGTGAATGTTTTCTGCCTTCAGAAGCTGAGAAGCAAAACCTGATAGGGTAGATGAGAGCTGCCCCTCTCCGGCAGCCAGAGGGGTGAGGCTGAGTGTGGCAAGTGGGGAATACAGGCTGCTGGGTGGAGTGGGTGGATAAAGTGGGTGTGATTTGTGACACTCTTTGGGAAGGAGCCACCACGGCACACTCTGTCCAGCCAGCTTTGCAGCTCCTCTGGCACAGTGATACATTTCGATGAGAAGCATTAGACTGCCATAAAAATTCAAATGATGCACCACAAAACAAAATGATACAATTTGATAGTAACTGCCAGTTAGCACTTTCTGGTCAATATGATGATCATCACTTAATTACAGGCTTGTTTGTGGGAAGTTCGGTCTAAGAGCTCTACTTTTGAATATAACACAGTGATTAGAAACAGTTATTAACGGGTTGGTGCCATTATTCATCCCGAATCCCTAAAGGAAAGATTAGAAATCCTGTTTGAACATGAAATACGACCACTAGAGGATGCAGTCAAGATCCTGAATGAGTGAGGCCTCCTATTCCTCAGTCATGCTCTGCAACGCCAGCCAGAATATAGAACAATTACTTTCTGGAATATTTGGGGGAATAAATGACAATGCAGAAGTCGGGTAGAGTTTATCAACAAAGTAGTGTAACTAGGATAACCCAGAAGCCAATCCACAAGCCCTGCTTTTATTTAACTTCTTTTGGGTAGTCTGTGGATTTTTCTTTGTTTTCCTTTGCCTTTGTTTCTCCTTTCCCTACATTATCTGTTGTCTGTCCATCCCTCCAATCCACACCCTTCCGTTATCCTTTGCTTGTGGTTACCTTCTCATCTGGACAGCTGGTAAGCCATTCACTCTCCTGGTTGAATCTGGGATACACCTGTGCTGAGCACTTATGGGTACCTTAGATTCAGCTACTTACTGAACATATTCAGTAAAAAAAACACAATTATTTTTTAAAATCTCCCTCTTATTTCATATTTATTTGCTTACTACTTTAGTCGATTGATTTAGTTGTTCCCCATCCATCCGGCCCTCAGCCACAAACACTTGCTTAATCTTGTTTTCTCTCTCATAACCACAATTACTCACCCACAACCAGTAGATCATCCTTATTTAGGAAATTACTTGCAATTTGGAGAGGGCAAAAGGTATACCAACAACAACAACAAAATACAGGACCAAAACAGGAACTACTGGCTGTTAATTGATATATTGGTGATGTAAAAAACCCCAAACGAACCAAAATCAACCCTTGATAATAATATGTTTTTTTAAACAGACTAGAAAACAGACTCCCAGTGCTGCTCATCAGTAGGGAAACTTCTCTGATAAAACATAGGGAAAGGTGATTGCCCCTGTGATTATCACAGTAAAATTTAAATTAAAGGTGAGAAGACTGTTTCAACTCGTCCATGTCTTGTTTTACTAATAATTATTTAATTTTAAAAAATTATATTTTTCTCTATACCCTCCCTTGTTTATGGTGTATGTATCCATTCCTTACATCATACCTCCATAAGTCAGGCTTTTCTAACCTATGTATGCATATTTATCTAGTTCTGTTGCTGGTACCTGCTATTCAGCTTTGGCTGAGGCCTGGATTTTGCAATTGAAATCTTCACACGTCTTGACTTCATTGGACTGAGGAAATTCATAAGAGTCATACTTCCTAAAATCAGTACAGAATTAGACCTGTGTGTAGATTAACATACTCAAGTATATGACATAAAATATGGAATATACAGTATCAGCTGATTAATGTTACCTCTGACACATAAATTTTTCATTTTTCCTTATTTCACAGTTTTAATGCAGAATGCTGCTAACCTCATTTTTATATTTAATTCTAAGTCAGTTGTGAGGCAAAAGGTTGATAATGGCTAAATTCAAGACATCCAACATCAAAAGAAATTTTCAACATTTGAACAAAATAAAAACAGGTGGGAATAAAATATCATATTTCAATAGAAAGTGTTATTAAAGCCATTAAAGGGCATTTGAATCCGGTGTTGTATTAATTTTCAAAGCTGACATTTGTAAATGTGTATAGGCAGGACTCTTGTAAATTTAAAACAGAGTATTAGGACTTACTTTGGAATCTGTAGCACAATCATACCGTGTTTTGGTGATACATAGTAATTCATAATTTCATGTCTTCAAGCAGGGGCCATCCAATTCTTGTTTCTGCATGTTATTCTTGTTGGTTGGCATATGTAGTAAGAACAAATATGTTACCAAAAAAAGCTATTTTTTGCATTCTGGCATAGGTATGTAATGTCTTTGATATCACACTTAGTTACATAGCCTCAATATCTGTTCTGACAAACGGTCTTCAAGATTTTTTTTTGTAATTTGCTAACTGCTTCTAAGTTAGAGCTGTTGTATTTCCATCTTGTCCCTTTGATATATTGTCCCTTGTCCCTTTGTCCCTTCTCGTGACAGTGTGAGTCTCAGACAACCTTTCAGTAATTTTGAAGGAAAATAGGAGAAGTTGTATTATCATTTCTGTCTATGAAATTTACTTCTGAAGTGAATGCCATACATATTTCTGAAATGAATGCCAAATGTATTTTGTAGAAGGGAGTGCCACTGAAACCAAGGCAGGCAATTTATACCATGCATAATAATGATATTAATTTTTATGGTGTGTATAAGTTACATTTTGATTAGTTTTTTGCATGATTAAAAATTTGCAAAGCCTTTATGGCCCCCAGGAGCCTACCTGTAATAAACAGCTCTCACCTTCCAAACCATAAAACAGGTCTGCAGTACTTGAACATTACAGCTAATTGCCTTGCTACATCAAAGGGAGCACCACAAGACTGAGAAAAATCACAGAAGGGGGGGTGGGGAGCGAGGGGCAGTTTCACCTCTAAAGGTTATGTGTTTGTGGCTTGGTGCAGCCCTGTAAAGTTATGGCCTCAGAACTGCTGTTTGCGATTAAGTTGATGGGGAAAGTCTATCCCGCAATCTCTCCCTGCTGCTGACACAGAGTCTTTGTTCACATTCAGATTTCTCAAACTGTTGCCAGGGTCAGGCTGAGGTCAGACACCACGATGATGTATAGGAGAACATGTCTGGGAATTTCTCTCACACTTAAAACACATACCAGAAAAACAGGAGAGCACCCTGCAAAAATTGTCTGATGAGACCCAGATGATACTGTAGCTTTTCTTTTAGTACCTTCATAATTTTCTTTCTCTTTGCCTGACACACACACAATGTTTTATTAATGTGTGCCACGATAGCCCTTACAATTTTATGTCCCCTCAAGATAAGGACACTCAGTAGCACTTTGACACTTCATTTTCCAGCCCGAGGGGATTGGGCCAGTAAATCTAGTAAAAGAAGCGATGCGTCCGTTCCCAAGGATGAGTCAAAAAGGGATTGCCATCGGCTCCGTGAGGCCACGGGGCCTGACACTGGATACGAGCCTCATGTGTGCGCGCTCAGCACTGACACAGCCCGAGCCAGGCGTGATCACAGGCGCGCAGCATCGCCAGCCGCGCTCCCCGCCACCCCGACAAGCGCAGCCCCGCTTCCAGCTGCAGCAGGGACACCGACCATGTTTGATTAGCTATCAGCGTGGGGGGAGGCGGGGGACTGCGGCGAGGAGAGTGCTCACGCAGCATGAGGGGGCTTTCCATTCGCATGGAAATTTTTTTTTTTTAATATGCAATTACTTTAAAAAGAAGGGACCATCTTTCTCCCTGCATTGTTCCAAAAAGTGGACACACATGCTTAGTCCTAACCTATTGTATTTCCTTGTTAATGCAAAACACACTGATCTGCGGTCAGGATTTTTTTGGGGGGGCGTGGGGGAAGGCTGGTTTCCAAAATTGCAGCTATGTTTTTCTCTTCCGATTTACAAAAGGTTTTGCAGAAAGTTGAGAATTGGATAGGTTTGCCACATCGATCTGAGGGCTGTTTGCCTAGGCATAGGGTTTCGGTGTATAGCTGGCAGTAAGGCAATAGGCAGCAATTTTTTTGTGCTCAGCTGCTACATATGACAGAGGATATTTCATTCGGCTGTCAGAATGTTATTAATAAAACATGGGGTGCGAAGAGGGCCACTATTTCCCCTTTCAATCACTATAGCATTTACAATGAAAATTTTATGCAGTGTGTAATTTTCAGTTAATGCTTGACACTTAAAATGTCGGTAGCTGCATTTTGCATGGTTCCTGAAGGGTTAATTGTATCATGTTCCCTGCATAAAAGCTCTGCTTATCAAAAGTGAATAGAAGAGTGTATGCAAATGTGTGTCTGTGACCTTTTGCCTTTCTAGGGTTAATTTATATGGTCATTAAAGATTTTATGAAATCGAGCGGCCTGGTGCTTCGAATCCCATTTTACCTTCACCTCCTAATTTATATAATTCCTACCTGAACAGGGAAATATGATTTTTATTTTTGTGTGTATGCGTGCTGCAATGAAAACAGCATGCTGTGCTGTAGGGAGTTGCAAGTCTGGTTATCTGGCATTACTCAGATTGCTAAAAATTCATTAAAATGTGACATCAGCACAGTGAGAGACAAATGATCACAGGATGAAAAGGAACAGTGGGCCTTTCACGGATTAGTGCTACACAGCCCCAGCATAGAAGCTAACTGCATAAACAGATTAATCCACCAGTAGCAGCATAGCTAAGATTTACCGAATAATTAAATGGGCTTGAGTTACTGTGAAGATTTCCATGTAATCTAGCTGGTGTGAACACGTAAGTGAGGTGTGGGTAATGCTGCTTCCTCAGAAGCCATACACCAAGTTGCATCATTTATCCTGAATGGCTCCCCCTGGAGACAAAATTTGAGACTTCTCCCGCAAAGCCAGAGGTTTATATTTAATACAGTACCTAATACCTAATACTTACTTACTGCAATTAGCGGGATACTGCTGCACTAATAGGATTTATATTTGAGTTCTCCCTTTTTTTTTTTTTTTTTCTTTTGGCTCCAAGATGCATTTTTACATGTGCTTGCTTTTGTTCCAGCCTGTGGGGGGTGTGTGTGTGTATATGCGTGTGTGCATGCATGTGCATGTATTTTAACACAAATCATTTCTAGCCAAAGAATATGAAATGACAGGCTTTAAATCTGTCACACTGGGGGAAAACAGGTACTCTTGTAAAGACACAGTCAGGTTTTGAAATATTGCAAATTATTTAGAATTAATATCCAACCTCTTTAAAGCACTGTTCTTTCCCTCTTCTTTCCCCCTGACCCTTCTTCCCCCTGTTTTGCCATCCTCTGTTAATGCTGTTCTTATTATGATTTTTTAACTGCTGTTAACTCGTCGCTGAGTTCCTTTCCTGAGATCTTTTCTGTGTTTGTCCACAGAAGAACAAGGCGAAGACACAGAGGGGTCTGCTAAAAGTACATCAGTGGCTGTGGCTGATGATAAAGACTCAAGTGAGAGAGACAATAGTGAAGGCAAAAAATCTAGTAAAGACTCTGGTAAGATGCTAGAATTTTGTTTTCCCCCTTTTTTAACTTATGAAATGCTCTTTCATTTTAAACTGTCTGGACATTCCCACTACTATTCATTGCATGTGCATTTTGCATGTGATTTCTATCAGTAGCCTCCCATTGACCTATTTTTAATCATAACCATCTGACAGAATAGATGCGGATAAGTTGAAGAATATTACAGGACGACCAGTGAGATTATTTTTTAATCAAATCAGTTTGTGTGCTTGTAATTTTTTAAGCGCCTTTCATTAATCTTAGCTGTACTTGTGATTCCTCTGATGGCATATTAATTTTTCATAAGCATAGGATTAGGTACCACTTGAATTTTTTCTTCAATCAGGTTTTGCCCCCCTTTTAACCCAAAGAATGTCAGGTTTTTTGTTACTATTTTTTGCTCTTGCTCAAAGATTAGTTACTCCCAAGAATCTGGCCTCTTTTCCTGGGCATTTATTTGAGGCATTTGCAAAAAAATACACAAAATCCAGTGAAAAAGTTTACAGATGATTCAGCCTAAGAAAGAGGAAATATCATTGAAAACGGATTATGGGTTGGGTCATTTTGATCTCCTGGAATAGACAAAGCCCAGTAATGAAAGCTACTGTCTTTGAAAACAAAACCTCTATGTCATGACATTTACTTGTGCACAAACAAACCCAGGGCCAGCATCTGGTGTAGATACCCAAGGCTTTTTCTGTGTTTGATTTGGCAAATATGTGACTTCACCCATGCTTTTTATGTATGAGATGGAAATCTATGGTCACAATGAATATTACATTGGCTACTTTTGCCTCACGCTATACCTAGTTACATTATGTTGGATTCACTGAAGCAGAAGAAGTGCTGAAACAGGTTGAAGCCTATTAGTTTCAGGTAGTCATATATCTTTTCCTTGTATGCTGATGACAGCAGCATACAAAGGAGGTTGTATTATCCATAAAGACATAGTTGTAGAGAAAATATCATTTTACATCTGATTTTCTTTACACAAAAATTTGCCCATATTGCAATTAGCTCTCTACATATTAAACAGTTTTGAATTTATTTCCAAAAAAAATTATAGATGGCCCTTTCTATGCCAAGTCAATTCAGAAGACTGACTTAAAGATTAAAGCTTTCTTTAAGTTTGCTTGTTGATGGGCTAAGGTCACTACCCATCACACTTTACAACCTCGACTGCTCTTCAGTCGCTTTGTTTTTTGAGATCAAGAGACTGAGGGAAGGCCGATGATGACAAGGATGATGTTGAACAAGAAGCTGTGTTGTGGTTTAAAATATATATTCCCCTTGGCTGGCTCTCTGACTTGGTCAAAACTGTCTGCAGTGCAGTAAAGCCGTGCTCTCAGGCTGACACAGGTCCTCCTATACGGTCTCCTCGGGGGCTGGCCTGGACACTCCCCAGGAGAGGAGTGACAGACACTTGCAGCCTGCATTTCCTACTGTACACTTACTGTGCCTAGGGGACAGTGTGAGCCACTTCAGGGAATTTATAAGCCCTCTCTTTTTCTTAGGCTCATCCATTTATAGTTGTTTAGGAAAGAATATGGTATTAAAGCTGCAGGAAAGAAAAAAAAAGGGAAAAAAATGGAATCTAGAAAAAAAATACTGAAGGGGAATTCTCAAAATTCCATCAGGATTAGCCACTCATAAGGGCCAAGTTTAATTAGGACAAACCTATATCCAGATGCCTACTGGGTGCACTACAAAAAACCAGCATAATTGTTCTGCATTCCCGTGCCAGCAATTACACAAATAACTTTGCAGTAAGATTCATATGAAAACAAGGGCTGAAATACATGATTGCCTTTGTGCTTTGCAGAAAATAGTTTGTACTGTAAAATCCTGAATCTTTTAGAAACTTTTATTTTCCTAATCTAAATTAATTCTGCGTATGTAACATTCAGACCATCATCTTAATTTTCACTCATCTGACAAGTATTTCTAATGACTGCATAACTGCTTATGTATAATTGAATGTTAATTTGGGCTTTCTCATGAATTGAGTGTTGCAAGTCTTGCCAAAGAAATCTCAGGAAAACCAATAAATTAATCACAATACTAACAAGTTAGACAGGAAAGTGGTGTGACCCTTCTTTAGCATAGAATCTATTAGACAAGAAAGGATTAACATGTATTTAGTAACAGTATGTTTGTGTAAGCTGTTGTGCTGCATTGCTTACCTTATCTCAAGGAGTAGAGCTTTCAAAATGAGACTTGGCAATATGCAAGTTATATTTGTTGAATATTCATTCAGAATAGAAAAGCCTACTAATGCCTCATTTATATTGTCATTTAAATCTAGTGCCACTTTAGATTAATTATAATCCAAATTACAGCTCTATGCAGTGCAAGAATTAATATGGAATTTATCCAGATTAATACATTTGCATTGAAAATGTAATATGTCTCTGCCATGGCTAAGGGGAGCACTTTTTAATAAGGTAGTAAACATGAGGAAGGATGGAAATTAACCTTCATTATTGCAATGAAAATTATCCTTTCATTCTACTCTAATTAGAAAGAATACTCTACCAGTAATTATAATTTTAGAATTATTTTGAGTCTGAATAACATCATCTGATGTGTCAGAAGTCTTAAATTATGCAATCTTTATCAAATACAAAGACTCATAAATAAGAAAATAGTGGTTTTATCTTGGCTTTTCTAGGATTTTTTTCTCATAGTAGATGTACTTTATTAACTTTCTCCTTCTTATTAGCCAATAAGCACAAACATTTTTATTTTTATTTTGGGGCTTCAAAATATATTATGAAGGTGATGACATCTGAATTACAGTGAATTGTGTCATTTTTATATTAGCAATCCTACACAAGTTAAGTAATTCTGTTACTGACAGGCAGTCACTGACTAGTCTATTTCATGGCACTTATTTATAATTAAACTTACTTTTTGAGCTAAATGTATTGAAATAGCATTATTCATCTAAAATAAGCTGTGTATTTTATATTATAAAAAGAATTGCAGTTGTGTTTCACAATTGCAAAAATACCCAAACCTACAAATAATGTGTCTCAAGAATAAAAAATAAGTGTTTAAAACATGAATAGCCACTGGGTTTAGTTTTTTCCTACAACTGCTTGGTAAGAGTGGCATGGTAGTGGAACATCTAGCTATGAAAAGAGTGCCACACAGCATGCTCAAGAGCATAACATTTTCTCTTCTCTCTCCCTTCTCCTTTGATAACCTTTCTGCTAGACTAGAGGTGTTTACAGCTTTTCTACAAAGGCTCCCAAAACCAGCGAATTCAACGTGGAAAGCAGAGCGTTGATATAGCAAGACAAGGGACTGAGCTGCAGTAGCTGGACCATTGCATAAAAAGCTGAACTCTGCTTTTGGCATGTTCACTGTGGCTCAGGGACTCTGGTCTTCACCATCTGCAGGGGCGAGTGACTCCCCTGTGCCAGAGGGCAAAATCCACCACCCTTTTTCTTTTCTTTAAAGCTCACCAGAAGTCCCAGACTCAGTTACATTACTATTGGCCAGATGTAACTTCAGTCATGTAAGAAGTAACAGTGCTTGGGGTTGAATGAATCCAGAGCCAAACGACAACAAAAACAACAAAGCCTCTGTAAACTTTGACAGTTTATATAAATATCGTAGTAAACATTGTAAAAAGCTGTGCTTTGTTATGCATTTATTGACCCCAGCACAGAGTTTTATAACTCTATGGTTTTATTATATTAACCGCAAAAGAAATTTAACCAAACCCCCCCCCTCCTTGTTTTTATAGAAACAAGAACTATGTGTTTCATGAGTATTATAGGCCCTTTGAAGTAATTAAGTTATTCCATCCTGTGGTGGAAGATGATGTGTAATATTAACCTTGTGTGTGCCCAGGCGCACACAGAGTGCACTTCAAGATAAATTTCACTAGCAGTTAAATATCACTGCCAAAACACAGTTAGATGAATTTTCACAAGTAAATTTTGAAGGAGAATTTGGTTCCTAATTTCTGTAACAAGCAGTTGAGAACAATTTAGTGTGATGAGGGGAAGAGAAGGTGGAATTTTTTCATTTTGTGTTTTAAATTCAGCTTCCAGTATAACAGTGTCCATTTACATCAGCTGAGATTCTGGCCCATTTGTCTTTAAAAAGGATATTTTAAAAGTGACATATTACAAAGGTGAGAAACAGTAGAGAAGTTTTTGACAGTTGGAAATGAAAAGAGGTTAATAATTTGAATCTACCTTTCTAAAACCCAAGAAACAACCTTTCTCTCTTGATATAGTATGTCACTTTTTTACTTCCTGTAATTCTCACAGTTGAGATACTTAAATAATATGTAAATACAGATAGGCCAGGGAGTACTCTATTAATAGTCATAAAGCAAAGTGAGTAATAGAATGGTGCCTTATGTGATTTCATCACTTAGATTTTACCTTTAAGCATAGGTAGTCCTTTGGGTTGTTGGCCCAGCAATGACTGAGCAGTCTAAAAGAGGCCTCCAGGATCTGTTCCTGAGAGTGCAAAAATTCAGGGGGCTCCAAAAAGGGACCTTTTCAGATGATAAACCAATGATGATGAATTGATCATTATAAATAGGGAAATACGGCAGGAATAAACTTTAATTTGAGCTAGAACGTGCAAAAATTACTGGCCTAAATTACACCAAAAGAATTAATTAACAACTTAGGAATGAAAATCAGTGTGTGGGGAAATCACCATTAATGTATAAGTCATAAAAATCTTTTTTTTTTTTAAATGCCCTTCAGAAAATGTCCCTGTATGATTCAGTTTTCAATTGGTTATTATTTTACCATGAGGATTTGATATTTACCTTGAAAACTGTTCTCTTATTTTGCTTATCTTTAATGTTGTCTTTGTAAGATCAAATACTGCACAAAGTCTATATGAAAATAATAATAATAAAAAGTTCTTGATTTTTTGTTTACTTTGTTGCCAAAATGTCCATGACCTTATTTTTAAATTAATCCTAGGTTATTGTGCAATGAGGTGCAATTTGTTCATTTATATGAACCTTATGTGGAATGAAAAAAATCAAGATAAATCTTCATGCACAGCATACAATCAGATTACCCCTGGACTATATATTTACGTTGGGTCTGATAGCAATCAATGGTTTAGCTTCATTGCATTTCAAGATGTATTTGCACCCAGTGTCCAGTGATAGTGTCCTCACCCTGGAAATAATTTAGTTGCAAATTGACTGGAAGATGGTGAAAATTGAAAGTTAAAATTAGAAATACTCATAATAAACAGCAGAAAAAAGGTCAGATGATGCCGCACTATGATGAGATTGGAATGGTTGGTAAATGAGGTTTTGTGTTTGTCGTGAGATGTATGTGACATGCCTACCCAATGCTCTTGTAATATCCAGCCTAGCAGAAGAGATTATCTGGCAAATTGACGCTGGAAAGAATTTTCTGATGGACTGGGAAATTAGAATTGCACTCTTTTCTTTGATGTGTGCAAGACTGGGCCACATTACACAGCTAGCTCAGGCATAATATTAAATATAGTATTTAATACTTAATAGTACAACTATCTATGGAAAACAATTATATTCTGGTTTTGATCACAAATGCCAGACTATAAAAATTCACAGTGTAAACATCTAAAGCAATCCCAAATGACTGATCTTTGTATATAATTAATATTAAGTTAGCTCTGAAATCCTATTTTCCACAGTATTTCTTTTAAAGCCTTGCTATATTTAGCTTCAGAATAGTAACCAGGCAGGAGTTATCAAAACAGCACAATAATTATATTGCTCAGTTTAGAAAAGAGAGAGGGTAATTAAACAGCAGCAAATTAATTATTTTGGAAAACAGGCTTTTTAAGCAAAAGCTGATTTGTTTTAATGTAATACACAAATTCATACTGAGCTGCTAAAGAAAGAACATTATTGATTAATCTTTAAAGGCAACCTAGGGTTATCTAAACAGTAGAGAAGAGTCCATTTTTACATGTATTTATAGAGTATCAAGGATAAAAGTGTATTTTCACCTTTGTGCTTACCAGAGTTGTTTTATTCAACTTCATTTTTTCTCAGAGTTTAAAATACAAGCAAGCAAACAAAAAAAGACCCTCAAAGACAATACAGGCCTTTGAAGTCAGAGCCTCTTTTAAACCAGGATATTTTAAAGTTTAAAACATGTTCTTTAAAATTATGTTTTCAAAACAGGAATAGTCACACCAGAGAAGGAACCAAAAGTGAACACTGTGGTAGGGGCACAACAGCTTCTTCTGGCAAAAGAGGAGGATGGTGCAGCTAAAAAATCAAAGCCTCCAGAGGACAATAAATTTTGTCATGAGCAGGTAAAAGGAAATGTAACAATTTAATTGCATTCTAGAACTCTTTTTCAAATAACTCAAGAATGAAACAAAGATGATATGCTGTTAAAATAGCTATATCAGCAAGTTATAAAAAGCACATTGACTAATAGCCTGCATTTTAACTTGATTTTTTTTCAGTTTTATCAATGTCCTTACTGTAACTACAATGGTAGGGACCCAAATCGTATCCAGATGCATGTCCTGTCACAGCATTCAATGCAACCTGTTATCTGCTGCCCCCTCTGCCAAGATGTCCTCAGCAACAAAATGCATCTCCAGCTTCATTTGACCCATCTGCACAGCGTGTCCCCTGACTGTGTGGAGAAACTGCTCATGACAGTAAGTGCTCCAAATACTGATGCACATGCTACACAAGTATACTGGGGCCTTGTGGGCAGTGTATGTGCTGTGACGTAGTTTTCAGGTAGCCTGAGGAGGGGAGTGGGTCAGGACTCTTAGGTTCCCTTGTCAGCTCATCCAGTGACTGCTGTCCCTTGGGAAAATGGCTGAAGGTGGATTTCACAGATACAAAAAGCTTGTAATTCCTCATTGACATTAACCTTGGAAAGCCAGCCCATGTCTCTAAGTGCATGCCTGAAAATTTGGTCTAATAATATCCAGGTCTCAGAAGTATTATGACTTCCGTTTGTAAAATAATAGGAACTCCCTGAAGAATGTAGTTCCCAAATGTAGAAGGATTCCTGTGCATACCTCAACTGTGCATTACATTACACGAAATTCACTGTGAAATATCAGTTCAAATATCCATTCAAAACAATGTCGGTAAAAACACAATCAGCCCTAGTACATATTTGTTATCACAGCATAAATTCAGTTAGAAAACAGACCTCCTAAGACACAGTGACTCTGGTTGTCTTGCCTGCTTAGATGGAAATGTACTTGGAAACCTCAGTGATCCAGCTCCTTAAGTGTTTATTTCTGTATCCATAAATGACTCCTTCATTCATATGGGTGTGGTTATAGACCTACCACCTCATTCCCAAGTAAAGTGGCAAAAATATTAGAGAATTGAGAGCTCTTGACTGAAGGTCTAGAGTTCCTCGTGCCTAGATCTGGTGAGCAAATACACAGTTGGGGATCTTCTTTTCTTTTCCTTGGTTTTCTGCTAATTATAGCTCTGGCATGTAATTTTGGCCCGCTGAAAGGAAAATGCAGTAGAAATTTAACTTTCACAGGCCCTTTTAGGAAAATAGAAAAATATGGAAAATCTCCCCCTCCATTTTGAGCAGCATTAGCTTTCTTCTCAAGTTCTTCATGATTCCTTCTATGCTGATAATGAAGCAACTTTGAAATCTTTCGTCATCAGGTGCTGGGGAGTTTTCCCAATATTTCTGAGAGGGGAAAAGGCCCCAGTGTTTCCCAGAGAAAAAGATACTAAAATATAATCTGCATAATTGAAATTGTCATCGTTGCTAACACTAATAAGCTCTGCCCATAACTGAGCACTCTGACAAGAAAATAAATACTGTTTATAGCAATTTTTTCTTCTCTGGGACATTTACATTTCTCTACATAAATTTTTTTAAAAGTCCTTCCCTCCCAAGTAAACTCAAAGTCTTTAGTCCTATGAGAGGATGCTGTTAATGCCATGTTTAAATCACAGATGTACTAAACACAGGGTTTTTTTTAGTGTCTAGAATATTTTTTTCCAAGAGGCAATTTGTGTGTGTATATATGTATATATATATCTGTAATTCTTATGTATCCAATGTTAGAGGAACAAAAGATATTTCTACTCATAGCTCATAATGAATGTAGCTTCCATTACTGATTTACCGCTCAAAAATCTCTTCCGTGGATAATGTTTCTACCTCTGTGTGAAGGAAGTCCTACTTCTGCTAGAGAAGAGGAGCTGCAGCACAGTCTGGACTGATTTACCCAAGGTCCTTTAGACAGAATCTGGCAGTGCAGGAACTTTAACTTGCTAAGTCTTAATTGGACGGTCCTAGATTTCTGGTATGAATTTGGTTTAAAGATCAAAGCAAAATAAAAACATGAAATGTTGAGCAAATATTCATGTCAACTTAGCTAAACTGAGTACCACCAAACTAAGAGTACCTCCTTCAAAGATTTCTAAATTTGAAAGCATGACACAACAGGTAAAGCAATCTGAAGAAGATACATAAGCAATTGAAGTCAAGAAAAAGAAAAAAATCTGATTTTAAATGGAAGTGAGTTGTTACTTCTCTATTGGAATAAACATAATTTTCTTTCAAAGATCATGTAATGTCTAGCATTTGTGTAAAAAAAAGTACAGGTGAGGAAGAGTGGGACTGCTCTCAGTGAAGGACTGACTGGTCACCATATCTCAACATGATCTCTGTCTTTGGAGGCTATCCTAGGAGAATTCCCCTGATAAATCCCATGACCCTGGCAAAGTCAGCAAAACCTTCTTTGTGGTGATATCGAGACCAATGAAATGTTGAGTGCATGTAGTTCTATAGCATCCCCTTATTGTGGATTATTTTGAGTTGATTCTCTACCAAGGGACACATGATGCTCTGGATTGTGATTTTTCAGAAACCATTGTCAAGGGCTGAATCAGGATCCTGATTTAGTACTGACAGTCATCCAGATATGGTGGATCTTTTGAATTATAATTTCATAGTCTTGTATAGTATTAAATAGTGAGACTTTTTCTGTAGTAATACCATATTCTTGGTTTTCAAAGGTTCCTGTACCAGATGTCATGATGCCCAATAGTATGCTATTGCCAGCAGCTGCTTCAGAGAAATCTGAACGTGACACACCCGCAACCATTACAGCTGAGGGATCTGGGAAATATCCAGGTATGCAAGAAAAAGCCCAGACATATAAAAGCTAGGAATGGGCACTTTAGAGATGAACTACTTGTTACGTAGTAAAGGGAATTGTTTTCTGGCTTGCTTACAGCCACAGAGATAAAAAGATAAATGTAGCAAAGAGTCTGAATTTGGCTGAGCTAATAGAATGCACATGTATGCCAGACTGTTTGCTTTTGGTGGAGGTAAAATCAAACAGCAGTGCCTAGCCACTTTGAGGGCAAGATCCTCCTTGTTTAACCAGCAAATAAGACCCAGTCCCAAACAACAGTGGCACTTTAACCATCAATGTGGAATGTTAGGTAAGTGATTTTGTCTTAATTTCCAGTAGTAGGTTTCTGATCCTGGACTCCCACTGTATTATGCACTGGTAAAGTTTGCTACATGTCACAGCATGCCTCTCCCTCTCCAACCACTATAATCCTCCTTCTAATCATCTGTCCTACCTATTGCCCCCATTTTTCTACTCTTTCCCTCATTCCTACTGTTTATTTCCTTTTCTTGTTTGGTGTTCCCATTGTACCAATAAACTCCTACCTTCTGGCAAAGGAAAGCCCTATGCCACTGCTCAGCCAGATGCCACTGGCAATTGTGTATGGATTTTTTTCCTTTTTTTAACCTCCTGTTTGTCCTGTCTGCTTTATTTTCTGGGACAAGGATAGGTTGTTATATTTTACTAAGACAACACACGGCATACTAGATACCTTTCTTGATTTCTGATGAAAAGATTAATTAAAATGAATACTGTGTGCTTTCTCTTCTACTTGTGTAAAAGACACTTCACTTTCTTTAACTAGGTGAAAGTCCTGTGGATGAGAAAAGTACCCCTGGGATCGATGAATCAAAAACTGGAATGGAAATTAAGACTGAGGAACAGAAGCCACCTAAGGAATCTACTGAAACACCAGATTGGAATAAGAGCAGCAGTAAAGATGTAAAGACCACTGACTCTATGACAGACCAGCTAAATGAGCAGCAGAAGAAGCAACAGCTGTCTGTTTCTGACCGCCATGTCTATAAGTACCGTTGTAACCATTGTAGCTTGGCTTTTAAGACTATGCAGAAGCTTCAGATACATTCCCAGTACCACGCTATTCGGGCGGCTACCATGTGTAGCCTTTGCCAACGTAGCTTCCGTACATTCCAGGCTTTAAAAAAACACTTGGAAGCAGGCCACCCTGAACTCAATGAAGCTGAACTTCAGCAGCTGTGTGCTTCTTTACCTGTCAATGGCGAACTCTGGGCAGAAGGTGAAAGTATGGCACAAGACGATCATGCACTAGAACAGGAAATAGAAAGAGATTATGAGATGGACCAGGAAGGTAAAGCAAGTCCTGTAGGAAGTGATAGTAGCTCTATTCCAGATGATATGGGCTCGGAACCAAAGCGGACCTTACCTTTTAGAAAAGGGCCAAATTTTACTATGGAAAAATTTCTAGACCCATCTCGCCCATATAAGTGTACAGTGTGTAAAGAGTCTTTCACCCAAAAGAACATTCTCTTGGTCCACTACAACTCTGTGTCCCATCTGCATAAACTCAAAAAGGTTTTGCAGGAAGCATCAAGTCCTGTCCCTCAAGAAACCAACAGCAGCACTGACAACAAACCCTACAAGTGCAGCATTTGCAATGTTGCATATAGCCAAAGTTCTACATTGGAAATCCATATGAGGTCCGTGCTTCATCAGACAAAGGCAAGGGCTGCAAAACTAGAACCAAGTGGTAATATAAGTAGCGGAAATAGTGTAGCAGGGAATGTTAATAGCCCCAGCCAAGGAATGCTAGAATCTATGAGCTTACCAGCAGTTAACAGCAAAGAAACACATTTAGATGCCAAAGAATTAAATAAAAAACAAGCTTCTGAATTAATTTCTGCTCAGCCTACACATCACCCACCCCAGTCACCAGCACAACTTCAAATGCAACTACAGCACGAACTGCAACAACAAGCTGCGTTCTTTCAACCACAGTTTCTAAATCCAGCTTTTTTGCCTCACTTCCCTATGACACCAGAAGCCCTGCTCCAATTTCAACAGCCTCAGTTCCTTTTCCCATTCTATATACCTGGGACAGAATTTAGCTTAAGCCCAGATCTGGGTTTGCCTGGTTCTGCCACGTTCGGTATGCCTGGAATGGCTGGTATGACAGGATCACTGCTTGAAGATTTGAAGCAGCAGATACAAACTCAGCACCATGTTGGCCAGACCCAGCTACAGATACTGCAGCAACAGGCACAACAGTATCAGTCCACCCAACCCCAACTTCAGTCCCAAAAACAGCAGCAGCAAAGTAGTAAGCTGATGAAAGCAGAGCAAAATACCTTGGTAAGTACAGACTGCCAGCTGATAAAGGATATGCCATCATATAAGGAGTCAGAAGAAGTTTCTGAAAAACACGAGAAGCCAAAGCAAGAATTTACTAATGAGAATGAAGGACTAAAAGAAAACAAAGATATGAAGAAGCCAAAATCCTCAGAACCAGCCATCCCACCACCCAGAATAGCTTCTGGAGCAAGGGGGAATGCAGCCAAGGCATTGTTAGAGAACTTTGGGTTTGAGTTAGTTATCCAATACAATGAGAACAGACAAAAAGTGCAGAAAAAAAGCAAGACAGGGGATGGTGAAAACACAGACAAACTGGAGTGTGGAACCTGCAGTAAGCTTTTTTCCAACATTCTTATTCTGAAGAGTCATCAAGAACATGTGCATGGACATTTTTTTCCATATGGAGCATTAGAAAAATTTGCCCGACAGTACAGGGAGGCGTATGACAAACTTTATCCACGTTCTCCATCTTCTCCAGAAACACCACCACCTCCGCCACCACCGCCTCCACCACCTCCTCCTCCTCCTCCTCCAACTCCTTCTCAGCCTTCTTCAGCTGGAGCTGGAAAAATTCAAAACACAACTCCCACACCTTTGCAAGCTCCACCACCTACACCTCCACCACCACCTCCTCCACCACCACCTCCACCTCCTCCACCACCACCACCATCAGCCCCACCTCAAGTCCAGCTTCCCGTTTCACTTGATCTCCCACTTTTCCCTCCAATTATGATGCAGCCAGTGCAACATCCCGCACTGCCTCCACAGCTTGCCCTCCAGCTGCCACCAATGGATACTTTATCTGCTGATCTTACCCAGCTTTGCCAGCAGCAGCTGGGATTAGATCCCAATTTCCNCTCCCTCTCCAACCACTATAATCCTCCTTCTAATCATCTGTCCTACCTATTGCCCCCATTTTTCTACTCTTTCCCTCATTCCTACTGTTTATTTCCTTTTCTTGTTTGGTGTTCCCATTGTACCAATAAACTCCTACCTTCTGGCAAAGGAAAGCCCTATGCCACTGCTCAGCCAGATGCCACTGGCAATTGTGTATGGATTTTTTTCCTTTTTTTAACCTCCTGTTTGTCCTGTCTGCTTTATTTTCTGGGACAAGGATAGGTTGTTATATTTTACTAAGACAACACACGGCATACTAGATACCTTTCTTGATTTCTGATGAAAAGATTAATTAAAATGAATACTGTGTGCTTTCTCTTCTACTTGTGTAAAAGACACTTCACTTTCTTTAACTAGGTGAAAGTCCTGTGGATGAGAAAAGTACCCCTGGGATCGATGAATCAAAAACTGGAATGGAAATTAAGACTGAGGAACAGAAGCCACCTAAGGAATCTACTGAAACACCAGATTGGAATAAGAGCAGCAGTAAAGATGTAAAGACCACTGACTCTATGACAGACCAGCTAAATGAGCAGCAGAAGAAGCAACAGCTGTCTGTTTCTGACCGCCATGTCTATAAGTACCGTTGTAACCATTGTAGCTTGGCTTTTAAGACTATGCAGAAGCTTCAGATACATTCCCAGTACCACGCTATTCGGGCGGCTACCATGTGTAGCCTTTGCCAACGTAGCTTCCGTACATTCCAGGCTTTAAAAAAACACTTGGAAGCAGGCCACCCTGAACTCAATGAAGCTGAACTTCAGCAGCTGTGTGCGTCTTTACCTGTCAATGGCGAACTCTGGGCAGAAGGTGAAAGTATGGCACAAGACGATCATGCACTAGAACAGGAAATAGAAAGAGATTATGAGATGGACCAGGAAGGTAAAGCAAGTCCTGTAGGAAGTGATAGTAGCTCTATTCCAGATGATATGGGCTCGGAACCAAAGCGGACCTTACCTTTTAGAAAAGGGCCAAATTTTACTATGGAAAAATTTCTAGACCCATCTCGCCCATATAAGTGTACAGTGTGTAAAGAGTCTTTCACCCAAAAGAACATTCTCTTGGTCCACTACAACTCTGTGTCCCATCTGCATAAACTCAAAAAGGTTTTGCAGGAAGCATCAAGTCCTGTCCCTCAAGAAACCAACAGCAGCACTGACAACAAACCCTACAAGTGCAGCATTTGCAATGTTGCATATAGCCAAAGTTCTACATTGGAAATCCATATGAGGTCCGTGCTTCATCAGACAAAGGCAAGGGCTGCAAAACTAGAACCAAGTGGTAATATAAGTAGCGGAAATAGTGTAGCAGGGAATGTTAATAGCCCCAGCCAAGGAATGCTAGAATCTATGAGCTTACCAGCAGTTAACAGCAAAGAAACACATTTAGATGCCAAAGAATTAAATAAAAAACAAGCTTCTGAATTAATTTCTGCTCAGCCTACACATCACCCACCCCAGTCACCAGCACAACTTCAAATGCAACTACAGCACGAACTGCAACAACAAGCTGCGTTCTTTCAACCACAGTTTCTAAATCCAGCTTTTTTGCCTCACTTCCCTATGACACCAGAAGCCCTGCTCCAATTTCAACAGCCTCAGTTCCTTTTCCCATTCTATATACCTGGGACAGAATTTAGCTTAAGCCCAGATCTGGGTTTGCCTGGTTCTGCCACGTTCGGTATGCCTGGAATGGCTGGTATGACAGGATCACTGCTTGAAGATTTGAAGCAGCAGATACAAACTCAGCACCATGTTGGCCAGACCCAGCTACAGATACTGCAGCAACAGGCACAACAGTATCAGTCCACCCAACCCCAACTTCAGTCCCAAAAACAGCAGCAGCAAAGTAGTAAGCTGATGAAAGCAGAGCAAAATACCTTGGTAAGTACAGACTGCCAGCTGATAAAGGATATGCCATCATATAAGGAGTCAGAAGAAGTTTCTGAAAAACACGAGAAGCCAAAGCAAGAATTTACTAATGAGAATGAAGGACTAAAAGAAAACAAAGATATGAAGAAGCCAAAATCCTCAGAACCAGCCATCCCACCACCCAGAATAGCTTCTGGAGCAAGGGGGAATGCAGCCAAGGCATTGTTAGAGAACTTTGGGTTTGAGTTAGTTATCCAATACAATGAGAACAGACAAAAAGTGCAGAAAAAAAGCAAGACAGGGGATGGTGAAAACACAGACAAACTGGAGTGTGGAACCTGCAGTAAGCTTTTTTCCAACATTCTTATTCTGAAGAGTCATCAAGAACATGTGCATGGACATTTTTTTCCATATGGAGCATTAGAAAAATTTGCCCGACAGTACAGGGAGGCGTATGACAAACTTTATCCAATTTCTCCATCTTCTCCAGAAACACCACCACCTCCGCCACCACCTCCTCCACCACCTCCTCNCAGCCCCACCTCAAGTCCAGCTTCCCGTTTCACTTGATCTCCCACTTTTCCCTCCAATTATGATGCAGCCAGTGCAACATCCCGCACTGCCTCCACAGCTTGCCCTCCAGCTGCCACCAATGGATACTTTATCTGCTGATCTTACCCAGCTTTGCCAGCAGCAGCTGGGATTAGATCCCAATTTCCTGCGGCACTCTCAGTTCAAGCGTCCACGTACAAGGATCACAGATGACCAGTTAAAAATCTTGCGGGCTTATTTTGATATTAACAATTCTCCAAGTGAAGAGCAGATCCAAGAAATGGCTGAGAAATCTGGTCTTTCACAGAAAGTTATCAAGCACTGGTTTCGAAATACGCTGTTTAAAGAACGACAGAGAAATAAGGATTCTCCGTATAACTTCAGCAATCCTCCTATAACAGTATTGGAAGATATCAGAATAGATCCTCAACCTTCAGCTGTAGAACCCTACAAGTCTGATGCATCTTTCAGCAAGAGGTCATCCAGGACTCGGTTTACTGACTACCAGCTTCGTGTCCTTCAAGACTTCTTTGACACAAATGCTTATCCAAAGGATGATGAAATCGAACAGCTTTCAACTGTACTTAACCTACCTACTCGAGTTATTGTCGTATGGTTCCAAAATGCACGACAAAAAGCTCGAAAAAGTTACGAGAATCAAGCTGAAACTAAAGACAATGAGAAAAGGGAACTGACAAATGAGCGTTACATCCGAACCAGTAACATGCAGTATCAGTGCAAAAAGTGCAGTGTGGTTTTTCCGAGGATCTTCGATTTAATTACACACCAGAAAAAGCAGTGTTATAAAGACGAAGATGATGATGCTCAAGATGAAAGCCAAACTGAAGACTCTATGGATGCCTCTGATCAAACAGTGTATAAGAACTGTACAGTTTCTGGCCAAAATGACTCATCAAAAAGCCTGACAGTCGCTGCAGCAAGCTCTGGCTCTGGTTCTAGTACTCCTTTGATTCCATCACCCAAACCAGAACCTGAGAAGGCTTCTCCTAAACCAGAGTCCACAGAAAAACCAAAACAAAATGAAACCACCTCTAAGCAAACAGATACAACTTCCCAAAGCGTCAAACCAGTACAGTCTACTCCAGTAACATCTTCTGACCCTCAGCCTTCAGCTTCTCAACCACCACAACAAAAGCAATCCCAGATTGTAGGGAGACCTCCTTCTGCATCACAAAACACACCTGTTCCTTCCAGTCCTTTGCCAATTTCAATGACTTCTCTACAGAACAGTCTACCTCCTCAGTTATTACAATATCAGTGTGATCAGTGTACAGTTGCCTTTCCAACTCTAGAACTTTGGCAAGAGCACCAGCACATGCATTTCCTAGCAGCCCAAAACCAATTTCTTCATTCACAGTTTTTAGAAAGACCAATGGATATGCCCTACATGATATTTGACCCAAATAATCCTTTGATGACTGGACAGTTACTTAACAGTTCTCTTGCTCAGATGCCACCACAAACTGGCTCATCACATACAGCACACCCTGCTACAGTTTCTGGTTCCCTGAAACGAAAACTAGATGATAAAGAAGACAATAACTGTAGTGAGAAGGAGGGAGGAAACAGTGGAGAAGATCAACATCGTGATAAGCGTTTAAGAACTACAATTACCCCAGAGCAGCTGGAAATACTCTACGAAAAGTACCTGCTAGATTCCAATCCCACCAGAAAAATGCTAGATCATA
Source organism: Platysteira castanea (assembly GCA_013397175.1). Lineage (NCBI taxonomy): Eukaryota > Metazoa > Chordata > Aves > Passeriformes > Platysteira > Platysteira castanea. The sequence continues at coordinate 204,914 of VYXC01000683.1, forward strand.
TTGCACGTGAAGTGGGACTGAAAAAGAGAGTCGTACAAGTCTGGTTTCAGAACACAAGAGCCCGAGAAAGAAAGGGACAATTCCGTGCAGTTGGTCCAGCCCAGTCCCATAAAAGATGTCCTTTTTGTCGAGCTCTGTTTAAAGCAAAATCAGCTTTAGAAAGTCATATCCGCTCTCGACATTGGAATGAAGGAAAACAGGCTGGTTACAGTTTGCCTCCGAGTCCTTTGATATCAAATGAAGATGGAGGAGAAAGTCCGCAAAAGTACATATTTTTTGATTACCCGTCACTGTCATTAACAAAAACTGAATTATCAAGTGAAAATGAATTAGCCTCCACTGTATCAACCCCTGTTAGCAAAACTGCAGAAATGTCACCGAAGAACCTTCTAAGTCCTTCTTCTTTTAAAGCAGAGTCTAGTGAGGATATAGAAAATTTGAATGCCCCTCCTGCTGACTCTGGATATGATCAAAACAAGACTGACTTTGATGAGACTTCGTCAATTAATACAGCAATTAGTGATGCCACAACAGGGGATGAGGGGAACAATGAAATGGAAAGCACAACTGCCAGTTCAGGGGATGCAAAACCTGCATCACCCCCCAAAGAACCAAAACCGCTTGTTAATGACACATTACCAAAAGCAGCAACTACACCTACAAATGAGAATACTGATGATAAATTTCTCTTTTCCCTAACAAGCCCTTCAATACACTTCAGTGAAAAAGATGGCGACCATGACCAAAGTTACTACATTACTGATGACCCTGATGATAATGCCGATCGCAGTGAAACTTCAAGCATAGCTGATCCAAGTTCACCTAACCCATTTGGAGCTAGCAATCCCTTTAAATCTAAAAGCAGTGATCGGCCAGGCCACAAACGTTTCCGAACACAAATGAGTAACCTTCAGCTTAAAGTTCTCAAGGCTTGCTTTAGTGACTACCGAACTCCAACCATGCAGGAATGTGAAATGCTAGGGAATGAGATTGGTTTGCCCAAACGTGTGGTTCAGGTCTGGTTTCAGAATGCCCGGGCTAAAGAAAAGAAATTCAAAATTAACATAGGGAAGCCATTCATGATAAATCAGACTGGACCTGATGGGACAAAGCCAGAATGTTCTCTATGTGGCGTGAAATATTCTGCACGTTTGTCCATAAGAGATCATATCTTTTCAAAACAACATATTACAAAAGTGAGAGAAACTGTGGGAAGTCAGCTAGACCGGGAGAAAGATTATTTAGCTCCTACAACGGTTAGACAGCTGATGGCACAGCAAGAATTGGATCGCATAAAGAAGGCTACTGATGTGCTAGGATTAACAGTACAGCAGCCAGGCATGATGGACAGCAGTTCTCTTCATGGTATCAGTTTGCCAGCAGCTTATCCAGGACTCCCTGGCCTTCCTCCTGTTCTTCTGCCTGGAATGAATGGTCCATCCTCCTTACCTGGATTTCCACAAAGTTCAAACAGTAAGTCTATAAGGGGATGATTTTCTCATTTTATTAATTTGATGATCTTGCACGATCACCATCCCCTTCTAAAACAAAGCATATTGCACATTCATATCATGCTTGTTAGACTGGTGTGAATAGCTAAAAAGTACTCCTATGAGGTATATTCAGTGCATTTCTCCACTGATGCTGTAGCCTGGATGATAGATCTGAGTTCTCAAAAAAAAAAAGAGAGACATGTTTTTAGCCCATACTAGGTCCTTCTAGCAAAAGCAATAGAAATATATATTTGTTATACTTATTTGTTTGTTTGAATGATACGCCTTTAGTCAAAACATGGGTTAGAATTTTTTATGTAAATTTTTGTATGCAAATATTTAATGTAATATATCATGAAGCACAAAATAGATTCTCATATTACCAGTTCATCAGGCAATTGGTTCATCCCTTAGACCACTACAACCTGTTGTTTAATCCAGAATAAATATTTGATATAAAATGCTGACCAGGACCCTCTGTTATATTTCTGAATAATTGCTTGCTAAAATAAAAAATAGTTTGTTGAAGGTGATTTGTAAAGGTAGTTTCAATTGTAATCCAAATTCCAGGAGTTTATAAAGTCATTGCAGACATGTACCGCTTCATTTGGGCTTGCACTTTTACCAGAACATCTAACTCATTTTACTGACAGTTTTAACTCTCATTTGACTCTGGGTTTTGCTCACATTGGAAAGCACTCCCTCTTGCAGTAAGTTTCACTGATGTTAAGGAACCAAGTTTTCTGCAGCATGATTTTTTTAGTCTTCAAAGAATTAACCTAATTTATTTCTTGAACTAGGCTCCAGTTTTGCAGTCTGGGTTCATTGTGACTGCAGCCTTGCAGATTGAAGCTCTCCCATTCATCTTCCAACTTTGCATATTCATATCATATATGTGCAGAGAAGAGTTAGAAAGCTGTTTAAGACCCCTCACCTCATTTTATCCAGTAATCCCGCTTGCTGTTGATCTCTAAACTTTGCTTTAGAAAGCAGCACACTTTGGCAAGTAGAGGCCTAACCACCAGTGTTATTAGACACACTGCTACCCAGGTCTACTTTGATTGATGATGATCATGTTATTGTTTCTCTAAGTGGTGGTCAAAGCATCTTGTTTTTCTCTTCATTGGATCAGAGAGGCTTTCCTTCCACAATGGAGTCTCTGGCTGAGTGCCCTCTGGCTTTTGTCAAACAGTTATTGGCACAGAGATTGCATATAAAGGAAATATAAAGTTGCTGTATTTCCTTCTTAATGGCATACAGTGTCCTGGTCCTAAAATGGCTGGTTGTTGTTCATTAAAATTATAGATATGGTTTCTCTGTATAACTTTGCTAAATAGCTTTGACTAGGTTGACCTTCAGGTAAAATGGCTTCAGAAAAATCAAGCTTTGTCTGTACTGCTAAAATAAATTTACTTGGGAATATATTCTTTTAGTTCAGTACCAGGAAGTTCCCATGCTGAGTGTGTCTGGGATATGGTCATGGACCCATGATAGCCTCTCAGCTGTGCTCAGGAGTTGTTTAGGAGGAGGCTAGTTGGCCCCAGCCAAAACAGTGTCCATAACCATTCTTACTGTTTAGCTTTACAGAAGGTTTGCTCTCAGTTTCTGGGAAATGTTCCCTGATACTCTTTAACTCACTAGTATCCGTGTAGCCTCAAAGTCTGTAAATTGTCCTGTTAATAATACAGAAGGCATGATTACAGGCCAACTGTTCCATAACAATTCCATATTCAGATTTTCTGATTTCCACGGAATATCTCTTCTTTGATATTATGCACAGTGCACTGCCAATTGAGATGGATTTTTACCCTCTTTCATCTTTCATTTTCTTAAGGTTAATTAGCCCATTGTGGGCAAAGCCCACTGTGTAAACCAGCTACTAGAATCTTGTTGTTAACTTCGTCTTCTGCCATATGCTAAACAGCCCCTACATCCCCCTTTTGTTGCCTGGAAAATACTTGCGTACATAAATCTCCATTCCCTAATGATACATAATGGAGCAGTGATAGTGAGTGGAAAGAAAAAAAAAAGATATTATTTTAATCATTCATCATAGAAAAACAGTGATGTACTTAGATGTGCTCCAGTATGTGCTCAACACCAGTATTTTCTGCACCTAATTAACCCATTTCTATTTTCTTCTCTACCCTGCTCTGTCTGATAGCTCACATTCATATTTGATGCTAAGAATCATTTAAGAAGTATCTTTTTGGAAGCAAGCTTCCAAGCAAGCTTTTCCTTGGCTACAGTTCTTCTAGCAGCGTGTCTATTTTCAACCAGCAGGACGACTGCTCTGCATCACTCTTTGTGTGAAGGATTTGCTGAAGCTCCCTGATGACTCACTACCTTACAGTTCAAGTCTGCTTCCTGTGAATTCCTCTGCAAGTGTGTCATTTCTTCTCTCTAGGACCAAAACCCAAAAATGCACTTCAGAAGAAGCCTCACAGGGACCCCTTATATTGAAATGTTTACTTGTTTTCACTGATGCTTACAGGGTTGGTTGGTAACTGTGTCTCCTGTAGCAAAGCCCATCCATTCTGTCCTACATGTTTGTTCAAGGGACAGTGTTAACATTAGTAGGATCCTCAGTTTGAAAGAATGTGTTTACTCAGACAGGGAACTGTTGAAACCTAATTGTAAACATCATACTTAAAATTCTCTTTTGTGATTCTCTTTCCTCATGCTAGACAGAAAAATAACCCTGATTAGTTTCACTGGTTAATACAAGTTTATAAGAGATTTCACTTCCATATTCATCCATCCAGTATTTTTTATGGATTTCCAAAATACAGAAAACCCAGCTAAATTTTGGGAAATACTATGCTTTTTAAAATGCAGTATTTGCTTTTACAAAAGGTTTGAAATGGAACACTTGAAAATAATTCTAATTCACAAGAGATGGAATGATTCAAACTACAGTTCATTTTATCTTCCTTATATAGTGCTTAAACTAGATTATTATTTGTGAATATTGTTAGATTTTGCAAAATAAGATAGCTTCATTTCTGAATAAAAGGATCTATTAACTTTAAATTCAGTTATTTTGTTCTTAAACAACTGGGTTTTAATGTCAGAATTATTGTGTGGTTCTGAGATTATGTTACAATCTTCTGACCTGTGGGATACATTTTTCTAGATAATGTAATTTTACCATCTTACAGGCATCAAATGCTGAGCAAGGTCTGAAAATTACTGCAGTGTTTGCTCAGCATAATTCCTAATAAGGAGTTATTTGGTGGAATTCTAATTCATACAGAATTTTAGTTCCAGCTCATCTTTGTTCTTCAAGCTCCTTATTATTTTCTAGGTGACTGTAGATAGAAAAGTTCACCTGCTGTTTTCAGCTGTTCTTAAAATTCACATTCTCTTTGTTTTCTTAGTTTTATGTTTTTGCCTATGATCCCTTGCAGAAAGCTAGTGCTTCATCTCGCTTCTAGCTATTAATACTGGTTCTATGAACCTTTTAATGTCATCATCATTACCATAGGTTCTTTGCACATCACTTAAGCCTGGGCTGCCTTGAAGATTCGCAGCAGCTTTTTCCAAGAATGCACACATCACTGGGTAATATGTACTTAGTGGGTTTTGAAATCTTATCAAGAGAGAAATTTGATTCAGCAGCAATGACTTTCATTATTATTAGTGCATTAAATTATGTTCTCTGTTTGCTTTTGGCCCATTGGTAGCAGTTTCATTTTTATATTTTTAGCCCTCCAGTTCCTCCAAGTGAAAGAGAAGTCTGTCCTCTTTGATAGTCACTTAAAAGAGTTAGCAGGATTAGAATTAGAATTAGAATTAGAATGTTTGTTCATGATTGGTGCATTTTCTACTCTATCTCTTGTGTCTGTAAATGGGGCATTAGTTTCATCACTTTTTTTAGTTTAGTTTTGGGAACCCTCAGTTCTACATTTAACTTCCAATAAAACAAGTGGATTGCACTGTTCTAAAGCAATCTGTCTGGATATTTGACTGAATTCTATCTGTTTCAACTAAATTCCAAAGAATATCTGGAAAATTAAATAGATCTTGCCTGCTGTGGGAATCATCGGTGTGATTAGACTGACAACAGCAAAATGTACAAGGGTTGAAGAGGTTAAGAATAAAACAAAATCGGAAAAATCCTAAGTAGGTGGCAAGCCCAAATAGCCATGACAAAGATGGGGCAGCAGTTCACAGTAACTGCATCATTCATGTGTTTTCCATCTACACTATTTATCATTTCATATGTTTTCAGCAGGCTCCACAATTGCCTGTTACTTCCTGTTGGAAGCGTAGGGGCAAGTAATAGCATCTTCAGTATTGTTGTGCAGTAACTCTGGCAATTACCCACATTTTAATTGTAGCTGTTGTGACTTGTTTCAGTGTACTATCTAATTCGTGCTCACAATGCATTTTAACTCCTTAGTGTTCCCCT